>VZZY01013656.1:28696-40333 GCA_013400335.1 Eurystomus gularis
AGAGCGTCCCCCCGGCACGGGCACGGCAGGCGCGGGCTGAGGAGGCGGCTGTCGGCAGGTAGCGTGGCCGTGGCCGTGGCCGTGTGCCGCTGGAGCGCTGAGCCCTCGTTTCGGTAAGCGGCAAGTTCGCCGTGTGGCGTGGGTGACTGTTGTTTGCGAGCTTTGAGAGTGATTTGGTTTTAAGTTTTACAAAAGCAGCGTTTCGCAGTGTCAGGTTATATCTGACCGCCACAGGCTCTAGCTCTGTGGGCTCCTGAAGTTCTAGTTCTGGAAGTTCTGCGTGTGTCCAGATCTCTGCAGAGATGAAGGCACCGCTCTCAATCTGCAGACACATGTATGATGGGACCAAGCATGGAAAATGCTTTAGCACGGGGGAGGGAGGGGTAGTAAAATTTATATGTGTAAACAGTTTTTACAGAAATGTTGAAAATGCTGCCTGCCTGGAAATGTATTTTGATTTTCTGGGTGGTTTTTTTTTGTTCTAAATGGAAAAACTGTAAAAATTACCTAACTTAACAGTGTCCTGCTTCTGTGTAATTTCTCCCTATATTAAAGTATATAGCTAAAGCTTTTTTTTTTAATCCGTGTGTACCTTTCAAAACAAAATACTGACATATTGGAGCATTTTGGGGGTAAGAAAATTAAGGCTCAGAGCCTCAAGTGGTTGCTTAAGCTTATGCTTAGTGGTTTGTGTTGTTTTTTTTTTATGAGAGTTAACTCTGGTGCATGTTTATGTATTTTCAGGGTTTAATTCTTAGTATCTGCTTTATAATCTACTTGTTTCAAATATCCCAAATGTAATATTATACTTCCTTCCCAGACTTTTGCAAAACTTTCTAGAAAATTATAATTAGGTCTTTGCTATAGAATGTATTACAATTTTTACTTAAGAAAAGGTAGAGATCAAGAGCTAGAGTTCAAGTTAAAATTTGATGGACTGAGATGCCATTTTAAGTTATCATATGTGTATGCTTACCAGTTCTGAATGCCTGAGATGTAGTTACAAAGCTAAGGTTAAAATAGGCCTTAGGAGGAATTTGCTAGCGATTTTTAATCCCACTCACTAATTTAGCATTTCTATTGTATTTGATGGTGCTCTTTGGGAGAGAACGTAATATATATTTAGAGTTTTTCTGTCTTGAATATATTATAAATGCACATAATGTAAAATTGTGAAGGATTTGTGCTGTTCAGCTTATTCTTTCAGTTAAGCTTTTATTTATACCTTTAAAAATGCCTTTCCTTTTGTTTCCAGACCTTTTTTCAGTATTCCTCCTGACTGTGGCCTTTTCTGAGTCTTACATATTTACCTCTTCTATGTGTGTGGAAAAATGTTAAAAAGGCTGTTGAAGAATTGAAGTCAAGTCTTTTCTTAATATGTAAGTCTGACTTCTTTGATAATGTACATTTAAAGATTCCTGGGATGTTATTTTTACTAGCTGATTGTTTATAGCAAACATTTTCATTTGTTGTGCCACAGGTGCTTGTCAATAGTTGCATGCTACCCAGTAACAACAAAGTTAAATTGTAATTTGTGTGGTTAATTAAAGGAAATCTCAAATCAGGTTTGAATATACCCAGCTGAGACTCTTTGCTAAACATAAATGTTTTATCCAGTTAATGAAATATTGCCCAGCTGAGGACCACATTGGCCCCATGTTAAAAGTCTGAGGCTTGTTCTCTGCAGCATGCTTTATCCACTTCCGATTTTTATAGTGTTAATTGCAGACATCTTTCAGGTTGCAGTATTTGACAATGTAACATTTTAGACTGAATGATGAGCAGCTGTCATCAGGATGATGTATTGCATCATGCAACCTGTAATTTTATGTTGCATTCTGTGTATTAAAGTTCTTGAAGCAAACAATTGCACACCATTTTTAGTTGCTTATTCTTCATGTGGGAGTTCAGCTTGCTCCTTTCAGATCAGTGTTTGTCAAATAATTGACAAGAGAAAGCACTATAATCCAGCACTCTTTTGGTGAAAATGGAGTGAAATATACATAAGTTGTTCCCTTCTGAAGGCACAAAGTAGAGTAATACCCTATGTGTTAATCTCCTGTTTGGAAGATCGGAAATGTATCATTGAGTTTAAAAAACAAACAAACAAAAACCCAACAAAAACCCAAACACCTAAACAAATAAAAACAACCAACTCTGTACCTGAAGTGTTTTAGTTTGGAAAGATGCCCAAGGAGGGGGTGTGTGTCAGTATGTGTCTGTGGTCTGTGGTTTTGTTTGTGTGTGGGTTTGTTGTTTGTTTTTTTTTTTTGTCAAAAGCATACTTGAAATCTTGCAGTTCACATAGCTGAAGAACATAATTAATAGAATTTATTTGATATGGAGTCTATATAAAATGTCGAAGTCTGTTTTGCTTATTATTTACAAGAATTCTGCAGAAATGCAGAATTCCTTTTCCAAAGAAGTGCAATAAAGCATATGTTTAACTTGCTATATGATACATGAACCGGGCCTTGAAAATTTTAATCTCCATTTTGTCAGGTATTTGCATGGGTAACACTAGATACTTCTTTCTCACAGGACTATGGGAAAATATTTGGAAGACCGAAGTGGTGATGCTTATGATGGCCTAGAGCTCTAGAGGCAGCTCTTGCACTTTGTCACAATTATCATTCTTTCAGTTTGAATGTGGATAAATAGGATGATCTAATGAGTTCCGAATCTGTGTTGCTTCAGGGTGGGCAGAATAGTGGAGGGAGAGCTGCTGATCAGATTTCGGCTAACATTACTAACTTTTGCTAGTGAAGAAGAAAGTGATGCTGTGACTTTTACTAAAAACTTTTTCGATAGTAGAAAGTGTTATATACTAGCAAAGGAACAGTTCTTCCTCTTCAGTTTCACTTTTCAACATCCAAGTTATTTTCGCTGCTATTCCATTTCTGATGATTTTATGTTGACATTTGGGAGTGGTGTTTGAGCGTAGACTTGAGCTGCTATAAATTGTCAGTGTTATGGGAACACTGACATTAAGTCTGTTAGAGAGACAGCGATGCTGACCACACCGATCTGAGCTTCTTAATTCATAGAGAAGTGCTGCTTGTCAGTCGTGCACTTGTTCTGAAAAGATTAATTTATACCCAGGAACATACGGTGAGAAGCCAGAGTTAACTTTTATCTGCTGATTGCTTCAGGCTTGTGTGATACTAAAGGTAGGCATGCCACAGATTCATTGTAGATAAGCGTGATGGGTTTTCTGGTATTGCTAAAGGTAATGTGTCCATTGATGAAGTAGATCTTTTGTCAGATCTTTTTTTCTTTTTGTTCGAAGCACAATAGATAGCTACCAATGGAGTAGCAGACTTGAGTAATAAAAATATCAACTCCTGTTGAATTTGACTTGGTTTCAGTACTTCAGCTAGGTTCAGGTAGTGATTCGTGTCACAGAGGAGGTACTGTGTTTCTATTTGCTTGAAATACTAAATAAGTAATAAATACTAGCTTCGTTTAAAAAAACCCAACAGTTCTTGGGTTTTCTCATGACTGTCCTGGTGGGAGAAAACTGAAATTTATGGCAAGGAATTTCAATATTTTAATGTTCTTTAAAGCTTATTTTTCAAGATTTTTGTATATTTTGTGTAAAACCTCCCCAGCCAACAAACACCCTGCCCCCTATGAGCACAAACCAACCAAAAAAAAATTTCAATGTAATGTCTCTTTTTTCCTTTTTTCTCTCAAATGCTATTATAAAAATCAACAACTTCCAAGTTTGGCATAGATTTGTTAATTATGAATTGTAATGAGTGTTCTAACTGCATTGGTTTTAAAAGTAATATTTGCTTTGTTTTCTGATTTCAGGAGAATGAAATGGGGAAGTTCTAGAACCTTGAGAATAACTCGCCACAGTAGTCTTGTTTGCTGCAGGAACTAAGACTAATTTCAAGAACTCACTTAAAAGGAAAACCTAAAATCATGCCAGCTGAAAAGGAACAATTGTTTTGTGATAAAAACCAAATCAATTTGTTAAAGCACAATGCTGCAAAGGATTTTTCTACAGATAGTGCTTTGGAAAAAGCTCTGGTGAATGATCCTTTAAGTATGAAGACTCAACCAGCGATTTTAGATGTCAGTCTCTCCTATGAACTAAAAAATGTGAAAATCTATTTACCCAAGGTGAATATTCCAAATGAAGTATTAATGAAACATGAAGTTGATAAATTTAGAAAACTCTTTCAATGTAAACAGCAAACTGCAAGGAAGTCCTTAAGTCTAGAGAAAATAAACGGAAGCAATTCCGATTGTTCAGAGGGAAGCCACTTGCAAACTAAACCAGAAGTGCAATTTGAAGAAGGGCTGAAAACTACAGCAAAGATACTGAATTTCACGTGTACGAAGTGCAAGGATAATGTTAGATACAGTCCAAATGATCTACAGAAACATTTTCAGCTGTTACACTATGGCGAGTTGCCTTTGTATCCTTGTGAGATGTGCAACTTCTCAGCTAATGACTTCCAGTCATTTAAACAGCATAGACGCACCCATCGTAGCACTTTAGTAAAATGTGAGCTCTGTAATGATGAGCATGTGTACACTTTGTTGGATTTGACAAAACACTTCACATCAAAGCACTGTGTAAACGGTCACTTTCAATGTGAAAAGTGTGGGTTTCCTACCCAGGATGTGGGCACATTTGTTCAGCACATTCACAGACATAAAGAGATTCCATATAAATGTGGAAAATGCCATCATGTAAGCTTTACAAATGAGGAGTTTCAGAAACATCTTCTTGTTCATACAAGTATGTTTCCTTTTGGTTGTCAATACTGCAATTACAGTACACCACGGAAAGATTATCTTTTGAAACACATCATAGCTTTGCATAGAGACCACTTGTATGCAAAAGAAAAACTGGAAAAGGATGAATGTGAAAAAAGACTAGTGAAGACTCCAGCAGGACTGAAGCTTGTGTTAAGAAGGTATAAAATGGGAGCATCAAAAAAGGCACTATGGAGAAGGAAAAAAATAAGCAGTGAAAATGACAAAACTGGAGAAAATGCACAAGTGCTAACAAGTATGAATAAAATTCAAACAAAAGCTGAGGAGCTGAACCAATGTCTGAGAGATGTGGAGCCAAATGAAGAAAAAGATCAAATTATGTGTACAGAAAAGCAGAATTTCATGAGTGGAATGCGCTCTGCTAGTACTGCACAATACAATAAAGCAGATGATGAAACAAGTTACGGCCTGGGATTGTTGAAAAATGCTGTTCACGGGCCAACAGTATTGATGATCAAAAACAATAAAATATCTGTTCCAGCAAATTACAGTGCTAAATTTATGGGATTTAAAATGGTAGATGGAAAACAACATATTGTTATAAAATTATTACCTACTAGTAAGCAGAATGTACATTTGTTGGGTCAGAAAGCTGATCTTATTAAAGATGGTTCTGCAAGTCCTTTGCTCCAGACTGCTGATCCCTGTGGCTTGTCTCCAGGTGCTGTACCACATGTAGCTGATCAGTCAACTGTAAAGAACAATTCTGTTCACCCATTAATCTCCCCTCCATTTTCTTGTTCTATTCCTCCTTCAGGAAAAAAAGTGGAAAAACAAAATAACTCCTTACTGTATAGTAGGAGTGCTTCTCAAACTGTAGCACCTTCTAATGTAGCTGTAGGAAAAAGCTCAAATTATTTGCCAATGAAGTTGGGCTCAACTGTACCTCCATGTGATGAGGTGACAAAAGTTGGAACTCGAAGTAGTATCTCGTGGGGAAGCTATAGTCCTCCAGGTCATCCTCAGGTATTACCACCCACTATTACAAATATGGTTCACTATGACCCTATGAAAATGCCATTCTTTCCTGAACTGAAAATACAAAATGGTGGTCTGAATAATAATAATGGAACTAATAGTCTCTATTACTCAACTTCAGTGGATTCTAACGAAGGGTTGCTGTCTTTTCACAACTATTCCAAAATGGACACATCGGATAAACCATGTAGCATTTGGATGTCAACAGATGACAGATACAAAGAATTTATATCTAGCAAAACAGTTTCTTTTCATCACAGTAGGAGAAGCGAACCTGCATCTTCATATTCAGAGTTGATGAAAGGCTTAACACCAGAGAAAGTTGTATCAGCCCAATCAAATAAAATTTACAGACACATAAACACTAAGAATAACGTTGTGTCTCCTAAAAGCCAATCTAAATGTGTTAGTGACAGCGAGTGTTTTATGGAGGACCGGCATGATGGCCAGCAGTATTTGGATGCTAATATCCATCAAGGCTTTGAGAATGTAGCCGAGAAATTCCAAGAAAATTCCTCTGATTGTGTTAACTCGGTCTTAATGCCTAAAATCACGTCTGTTTTCTCCTTGCAGAGTGAACAGGCAGCTAATTATTTATCGCCTGAAATAAACCAGTTACTGCAAGATGTGTTAAAAGTGAAAGCAACTACTCAACAGGAATCCCACAGCAAGTCAAATAACTGTGTAAAACTTCATTCTGACAAGGTGCTTTCTGGTCAGGAGACAGGGAATAAAGCCTTTACTCAATTAAAAAGCTCAGCAACTCAAAGGCCTCCTCCTAATGTAGGCTTTCATTTATACAAGAAAGAGTTGAATACAAGATGTAGCACAAATGAAGGTACGCGTTGTGGGAGAGAGAGACAGATACCCAGAGCATCATTTCATTCACAGGGAATGGATAAATTATCCTCAACTCCGGGTGGTGGTATGTTGCCAAAACCTTATACAGATGCAGTCATAACACAGCAGTTAGTAAAAGATAAAGTACTGTCTACAACCCAGAATCCTAGCAGCTTTTCGCCAGTTCTTCAGGAACAGAAGAAAACCCTTTCAGTTCAGTCCCCTCCACCAGGATTTTTTGTTCCTTTGCACCTTGCTAACCAGCCTGGACTACAGGTGGTTTCAGGAAAATCTCTTCCATCAACCAGTTCCTCAGATGGGCATGTGACTAAAGGTGCCCCTGCATCCTTTGTTCTAAATAAAGGACCTGGAATGATTTTGACTCTTAGCGGGGCAATTGGAACAGTTGCAAATGTCCCTAGAGATACTTCTCAGGTTTTAGGGAGAGTTGCATCCAGAGAATATGGTAAAATAACTATACCAGCTTCAAAAGTGGAGGGGGAAAATGACAGTCTTGAAAGTGTGAGAAGTTCCTATAATAGGAGAGCAGGTAGTACAGCAAATGACTCATTGAATAGCATGCCATTCAAAGGACCTCTTGTAATTACAAGCTCATCGGAGTCATCTGTGAAAGGAATTTCTTCTGTGAAGGTGTTATCAGAGCATCAGGATGCTGTCTTTGGTTCCTTGGAGTCAGGAAACCAACAGGAAATTAAACAGAAACAACATGTTTATGCACTTTTGCCTGATGGACAGCAGGCAGTTTTTGTGAAATGTATGACACCAAACAAGCCTGTAGTTCATAAACATAGTGTTTTTCAGGATAATGCTCATTATCAAAATTGTCAACCAAAGAAAACTGGAGCCATGCAACAAAAGCTTTTGCTGAAAATTAAGACTTCTACTTCAGATACCCTGGCTGATACTGCTCAGTCAGCAAGCAACTCAGTGCCCTCGCTACAGTTGGATAACTTGCAGTCCCTTACTCCTGCACTAGCACAGAAACAAACTAATCTTACTTCTAATGATGCCTTAATCTTACCAGGTAGGTTACTGCCAGCAAATGCCTCTTTGGCAAGCTCTAATCCAACAGGTGGTGTTCCTTCTGTAGAACCTGTTTATTCTACTAAATCTGCAGGGATGTGGTTCCAAAAAGGTTCTATTGAGAGTACACAGGTAATAACTGCTAACAACAGGAATCACTTTAGTAGTCAGAAGTCCGCATGGAGCTCCCGAAACAGAACTGCAAAAGTAAAACCTCGTTTAAAACAAACTGGGTCTAAAAGTTCAGAAACTGTGGGTGTGCGAAGAAACAAGAATTTCAAGCGGAAAAGTAAGGATAATTGCCCAGAACCTCCAAGAAAAAAAGTCACGTTGCCCAGAAAGTGTAAGGAAAAGAATCAAGCTCAAGTTGTTAGTGGATCAGGTGGCCCTTACAAACCAAGGGCATCAAAAGAAACTGTGAGGACTTTGAAATTACTTCCTTTTAGTTCTAAACAGCTTGTAAAATGCCCTAGGAGAAATCAGCCAGTTGTTGTGCTTAACCATCCTGATGCAGACGTTCCAGAAGTTGTAAATGTAATGAAAACTATTGCTAAATTTAAGGGACATGTTCTTAAGGTTTCACTGTCAAAAAGAACTATTGAAGCACTTCTGCAGCCAGCCTTCTGCAATTCTTTGGATGTAACTACTGATGATCTTTCTCAAAAGAGGCACAGGACAATAAAACCTATTAGTCCTGTAAAAGAAAGATTTGTCTTAAAATTGACACTGAAAAAGACTAGCAAAAACAATTACCAGATTGTGAAAACTACCTCTGATAATACCTTGAAAGCTAAGTTTAGCTGCTGGTTTTGTGGTAGAATATTTGACAATCAGGATAATTGGGTAGGACATGGACAGAGGCATCTGATGGAGGCTACTCGAGATTGGAATTCATTAATATAATGATAACCAGTGGAGAAAATATATCTCATACATTACAGGTTTCTAAAAAGAGAATCAATTGAATATAGGATGCACAAGTAATTTGGTTTTGTTTTTCAGTATTGTAACTGAAGTTTAAAAATGATGCAAAGTGCTTGTGTTTTAAAAGGAAGTGCAGATTCTCTATTGCCATCAAGCTTTCAGATAGATCTAGGAGCTTGTTTAGATAACTTGTAACTAACTGCAAATACAATTCCATAAGAATATATTATTTTTTGTTACTTCTATCATGTCCTATATTTTTATTCTATAGAATGAGTCTTCAGGGCTTTTGTTCTGTACATATTTTAAAAAACATGTAAATATTTTTATACTTTTCAGTTATTTGTTATAATTCTTGCACAGAAATTAGATCTGCCCCGCTATTTTTAAGTTCTGTGCATGCACTACTAAAACCAATTTAAAAATTTTTTTCAACTACACACAGTTGTTATCCTGGGATTTTTGTTGTTTTCACTTGTTAGCTCTTGATTTTGTTTTTCAGGGATTGAACACTATTGTTAGCAAGTGCCTAAAAGATGTGAAGCAGTTTACATTACGTCAACTGTATAACCATAGGTCCATATAGGGCCGTTTCCCCAGTAGTTTCATTTAAACAAAGCCATATGTGAATGCTTTAAGCTATATTGCTATGCACATGACACTTGTACTATTTCTTTGCAGTTTGTCTACTTTCTTAGTGAAATATTTTTCATATAAATTAATAAAACATGTTACGATTGTGTTTATATGGTGAGCCTGAGAATGGAATCAGTTGAAAGTATACAGTATATATATTCTTAATGTATATGGTGTTGAAGAATGGCAAACATTCCTAATCTGTATTGACTCTTGTCACTATTAAATTTGCTATAACTTGTGTTTACAGAATATGACTGTGAGCATTTGTAGAAAATATTTGTATTTTGTTTTGTACTATGTGTGCCGCATGGGCACATATGAAGGTGTCTGGCACAAACCCTATAGGAAGGCCAGGGTATGATGAAGTGCAGAGCACCATTTCAGGCCTGTAGCTGCATTATAGTTTTATTTCAGGTGGATGTAACTTGTCCTCATAATGACTATATAGTGTTTTCTACTATTGCTTATTCAGATGAACTGCCTTTTAGGGTACCAGGGGTTTGCCAGAACCAAGGCTTGAGTTATTCCTTCCTCATTTTACTGGCCCGTAGGGTAATATTCCTAGGAGCCTGCTTGCTTCCTACACTACAGTTTCAGGGGTAACAATGAAGGTAGAATATGCTTTGTGTTTCTTAATGTTTATGTGAGGGCATGTAAATAAAAGACCTTATCTTATCCATAGTGGATAAGAGACAGTATAAAAATGATGGTGCTTATTATCCACAGTAATTATATTTAGAGGCTTTGTCCTCCAGGTTCTTAATGAAGAACCTGGAGACTAGATCCAGTTGTCAGTGGGAATGCCCTTATCATATGGCACCTTTTGCCCAAGTACTGGAAGATTACAAAATTCAATACTGGCCTTGGAGAGGACTGGGACATTTAAATTTCTGAGGTTTTAGATTGTATGCAAGCCCAAGTTCTCTGTGACTGTTTCCATATTTCCATATGACTTGCTACCAGTGAAACAATTGGAAGTCTTTCACAGATGTCACAGGGATGACACCAGTAACAGAATTTGACTTATGTTTTGAAAAGTGTTATAATGAAAATTATTTTAAAAGAACTACTTCAGAAGCTAGATATGTTTTTCTTTCCTGATGTGCCTGTTGACAGGAAGATGCATGCTAGCATTGTAGCTGGTGGCTTATGTGTGGGAGTCAACTGAAGTACCCGAGACAGTCAAGGCAGTGTAATTTGGGTGAATTAATATACAGTTGGTGTACATTCTGTATCAAAATCAGATCATTTTATGGTGCACAATGGGCTTGAGCTCTGATATGAATTTGGCTAGGAACTTTGAACAAGACTAGTGTATTGGTGAGGAAGTGTGTTGGAAAGAAACAGTAAAGAAACATTGAAAATGTGTTAAGCTTTTTTGACTGGGAGGGTATGTTGGCAGCCTCAGCTTGCTTTCCTATAAACCCTGAATTTGAACCCCGGAATTCTGGATGTTGCTATTGCCTTCTTTGGCAGAAATATCTGTGAAGTTGTTTGCTACAAACTGAATTTTTGTTAAGTTACTTAGCATTGAGGTAGAAGTTCTGCTGTAGAGTTAAAAGGGTTTTCTCAGTGTTGATGAATCATGAAAGCGGCAGCTGTCATTAGAATTTTTTTCTCCCCAGCTTGTTTTCCTATGAATTGGGTAACCTTAAACAATACTGTGAAAAAGAACATTGTAAAGCTAGGAAATGTTGAAATAAGGTTGCTTTATATGATCTTAATTCACTGTCGTGTCACTTTATCCATGGACATTCATCTCATTCAGTGCAGAAAATTGTTGCTCCCTCTTGAGCAGTGATTTAATATTTTGTTTCCCCACCTTTAATTATGTCCTTCTATTATTGTTCTATTACTGTTCTGAATATATAATTATGTTTTTCTTACAAGCTTTTCCATAATGCTTTGTTTGGAGTCCGAAGACTTTGGCACTTTTGTAGATCAGATTTCAAAAGAATCTTGATTGAGACTTCTTTGAAATTAAGATCACAAATAATAATCCTCAGAAGAAATTTTGGCTTGAGTAATCTGACCAGCATTGCAGTGGATGGTGCAGTAGATGGTGCAGGGACAGTGTACAGTTCTTCAATGAAATGTTCAACTACTTTAACAATATGAGGCTACGTTTTTACTGACTGATTCCTGCAATATTTGTTAGTGCGTTTCTCAGCATCTTCAGTAAATGGGAAAGGTATCTTAAAAAAATCCTACAAACCAGTCTTTCATTACACAGCTATGACTTATCCCTGAAATATTGTGTGAACCAAGAGAAATAGATATGTAAGTCCATATGGAAAAATAGTCAATGATCATATATGTAATATTTGTATTGTAACAGATGTATCTTATGTGACAAATCAAGGTTGCACAGGTAATCTGATTTGAAGAGTGTCTTGATTTTGAGTGCTTGACTTTGCA
>VZZY01013657.1:0-35156 GCA_013400335.1 Eurystomus gularis
TATTATTATTATTATTTTTCTTTATTATGTCAAAGAGATGGAAATAGTATTCATTTACCCCATGGTGTCAGCTATTGACAGACAATACTATTTTTAATGGGTCACAAGTTTGTTGCAAAACAGTAGTCCAAAGTTCCTAAGGAATACACTAACTGTACAATTTTTTATGTACTGATGATGAATTATCTTTTATTAATTCTATTTCTAGAACACTATAGCGCAAATGGAAGTCCATATCAGGAGATTTTTAGGATCATAGAGTCTGGACAGGTTTAAGACTTAAAACTAACAGCAACAATATTTCCTACTTGCTTGAAAACACTTTTATTAGGTTTTTTTGTCAGGAAGATGCAAAATGTATTTGTAACATATTTGTACAGAAGTAAAATACTGGAAAGAGAAACTGCAGGGATATTGCCTTAGCTGACAAATGTCTTAATCTGACATTGTGCAAAAAATACTATTTTTCAGTTTCTACAACAACAAAAACTTCATGTGCTCTTAAGAGAGCACACAATAAGTTAATAATATTTACAAACTCTTTGGGTATCCTTGCATTGCCATCTTTGGTTTTTCTTTATTGAATATAGTAGCATTTCATTGCAGTAGAAGTTGCATATATCATATTTTTATGAAATATATTTAACCATATGTTGTTTTTTCATTTATTTGTACAAGTATACATAAAAACATATATGTTTAAATAACAATGAAATGAGTTGCTGTTTTATAGAGAAGCGGCTCTGGCTTAGGTTTTGCAATGTTCAGTTATTGTGTGACTAAATTATGGTGGGTTTGTTGTGGGTTTTTTTTGTTTATTTGTTTGTTTTGTGGGGTTTGTTTGTTTGTTTACAATATAGATAAATTGTTACATAGGTCAATTATTTATGTTTGTTATGAAGTATACAGTTATAACTCTCTTATGAGCTTGGTAGCCTGTCTTTGAAAAATCATTCACATTCTAAAACAGAGAGGGATCTGGGATTGAACATGCACCCAGGTTGTAGGTGAAACCACTATGTGCTTTTTAAAAATGTTTTTAGGTAAATAAATTTAAAGGAATAACTCAGATGTTAACACAAAGCCTGATATCCCTCTAGGCAAGGTAAAAAAGTATGCATAGGAGTACAATGAAAATCTCTTTGTATCTTTAAGATACATATTAATAGGATGAGAGGAAATGGCCTTCAGTTGTACCAGGGGATGTTTAGATTAGATATTGGGAAATACTTTTTTCACTGAAAGGATTATCAAGCATTGAACAAGCTGCCCAGGGAAGTGGTTAAGTCACCATCCCTGGAGGTGTGTAAGACATGTAGATGTGGCACTTAGGGACATTGTTTAGTGGTGGGCTTGACAGTGTTAGGTTTACAGTTGGACCTGATGATCTTAAAGATCTTTTCCAACATAAATGATTCTATGATTCTATTAAATTGTGTTGACAACATTAGGCTGATCTCTCCTTCTACACATTTAAATATTATAACATTATGAAATACAATTCAAAGCAGAGTTCTACATGTGAATAAGCCAACAGATGGTAAGAATCCTCTAAGGCAGTTTGTATGCCAGAATATAAATACTGCTGCAGTAAAACTAATCACAAGAGGAAAGTAAAGCCTGTAGATATTGTATCATTAAGCAAAATAGTGTAAGAATTCTAGACTCTCAGCTTGGCTAATTCAGTGAATCTCACTCTGTCACAAGTTATTGTAAAGTTTTCTTTACTGGAGTAGAGAAAAGAAAAATCTTAATATTAATGACCAAGGTATATTTGCAGGGAATGGTGTGGAGACACGTATCTTACCAGGTACAAGAATTTTGTAAAGCCCTAGAAAACTTTGAAAAATATTCTGTGATAGCACTGGACTAGAAGCTGTGTAAATAAAAGCATAGGTGATAACTGCAAGACTTGTTTCAAAGCAAGGTTATAGCTTTCTGCCAACACCCAGCTTGGATAGCACCAATAAAAGATTTACTTGCCGGGTACTGCCTTATGCTTCTTGACTTACAACCTGAAACTGGGATCTTAGTCAGACTTTCCAGTTGATGGTGTAACTCACAAACACATGACACAGTCTTATAGAAGGGTAACTTTAGTCATACCTTATTATTTTCCGCTCACTACACTCTGATAACCAACAACCCATACTTCTTCTCCAAGAACTCAAACTATGCAGTTAAATACTTGACATAAAAGAATTGAAATAGAGATGGAGATATAAGTATCTTGTTTAAGACTCTTCATGTCTTTTAAACAACTGTTTGAGAGTTCTTATAGGAACAGTAAACAAAGAAGGTGCCATGATATTCTTCCCCAAGACCTGCCTTTGGTTCCACCTTGGCCTCAAAAATGACAAGTTAGATACCCTTGGAGATAATCAATACTTGCACTGCATGTTCCACATCATCTCAGGAGTGAAACTCTAAAAATTCAGTTGCATCTTTGTAAGCATTGAGCAAATAAAAATTGCTATTTGCATCAATATGAGCTTATTAAACAAAGAAGTCCAAGTTAGGCAACTCAGCATGATTTCCTGCTGCTCTGTATGACTGACCCAGCAGATGTGTCTGCATGAAAGGCTGATAAGTCTAATGGAATCAACATTGTAAATCTTCTTGCAGTGAGTGTGTTTACACTATGTGTGTCAGTCGGCAATCAACAAAGGCAGTTCCATCCTCAGTGATTGGCACGGGCAGTTCTATCCTCTTTGTTTCCCTGAAACCAGAAGGAGTTCTGTGTTTACTGCTTGCCTGAGGATTGCTGTTGGACCTGTTGGGGTGGGGCCAGAGGAGGACCACAAAGATGGTCAGTGGGCTGGAACCCTTCTCCTACAAGGAGAGGCTGAGAGAGCTGTGATTGTTCAGCCTGGAGAAGAGAAGGCTCCAGGAAGACCTTCTTGTGGCCTTCCACTGTCTGAAGGGGGCTACAAGAAAGCTCGGGAGGTACATTTTGCAAAGGCCTGCAGTGATAGGACAAGAGGACGGGCTCAAACTGGAAGAGGGGAGATTTAGATTGGAAAGTAGGAAGAAATTCTTCACTCTGAGGGTGGTGAGACCCTGGAACAGGTTGCTCAGGGAAGCTGTGGATGATCCATCACTGGATGAGTTAAAGACCAGGTTGGATGGGGCTTTCAGCAACCTGGTCTAGTGGGAGGTGTCCCTGCCATGGCAGGGGTGTTGGAACTAGATGATCTTTGAGGTGCCTTCCAACCCAAATTGTTCTATGATCTATGATCCTATGAACATTATTTTTCTGACTATAGTTTTGACTATAGTTATAAGAAAAACTTTACTGTATTGTCTCAAAGATGGATCTATGATTATTATACTTTGCCCCACTTATAGGTAGTCTTAAGCTCTAAGCACATTTTTATCATACCTGGATGTATACTACACACTGAGTAATTGGTTACAGTTGTTCCTGGCTTTGATTAAAAAAAATTAAAAAATTATTAGTATCTAACAGAAATCAGATCATGATGCTCAAATTTAAGTAAATCAATAGGCCTTTCCAATTAAGACAAAGTGTAGAAAGATTTCACTATGAAGAAATATACTGCTAAAGAGATGGTTCCTTAATAAAAGATGTGTATACATGTCTAGTTGTATTGTCTGAAACCAAACATTCAGATGTTTTTAACTCTAGCAGCACTTCACGCTTTTGTGCTATTTTTTTCTTTCAACATACACTTAAGAACACATTGTCACTACTGCTGATGGCTCTTTTTGTGTAACAAACACTTATGTATAAGACAAAAATCTTAAAAGAATTGAGATAAATAGGGAAGACTTTCTTGGAAATATACCAGTGACCGTTTAGGCAAGGCATATTAAAAAAATGCACTCCCAATGGATATGATATGCTAACACATTCACTCTCTCTGCCTGAACATTGTTAGGCAATCCTTCTGAAATTTTGATTGCTGGCTGGTTTGATAGCAAATACGATCTGCCACACTTTTGTGTGAGTTATGCACAGCTGCGTATATAATATTCCATAAAATAACCTACATGTTAATTGCATGAATGGGAGAAGGCTATATAAGGGCAGGAAAGAAAACAAGGGAGTAGTTAAGATTTTCTTTTTTCTTGACTCTCTCCCCTTTCTGTGCTCTGTCACGTTTCTTGTAAATCTGAAGTAAAGTGCATCAGCGACTAAAACTTGATATACTATAAGCAGCCACCACTTTGTCACTCTTCAGTCCCTTTAGTACTTCGATGGCACGATTGCAGGTTTCCCAGAGATGATACTCTTTCACTTCCTTCTCTCAGTGGCTCTCCATTTACAATTTCCAGTGTTAAAGAGGTAGCAAAATGTTGTTACTATGTTTACATGAAAATAATTTTTTAAAAACACTGTTGCCCTTTTTTTCTATCCACCTTTGCAAGAAAATCAGCCCAAAGTTGTTCTCACTTCTGAGGACTAGTGTGGAAGAAGAGTACCAGTACTTGCTCAGAACATCTCAATGTGGTCCTGCTTAACACTGACTACTACAAAACAACATTCTGTAGGATCCTATCAGCCCAGGTGAAATATCAGGCTTGTTTTCCCAGCTTGTAGTATTTATTCACAGCTCTGATCAGCTTCTATCTCTTTCTTTTCAGCCAACCACAAAACAGCTACTCATAGCCTATTCATGAGTGAAACCAGGCTTTTTCTGGGCAAAACCAAGTCCATTAAAAACATTTTAATTGATCTACAGAAATGTATTACTAAATATTTGCTTTGTATATTTGATGCATTCAAAAAGAACTTCAGGAAAAAGAGAATACATGAGGGAGATTTAAAAAGGAGTTATAAGGAGAAAATGAAATGCTTCTATGAAACAGCAATGCTGCTTAGACAGAAACAAAAGGCAGAGAGCTAAATGCAAAGGCCATTGGAGAGAGGTTTGAAGAGCTGTCTTATAGCAAAATCAATTAATGAAACATTGCAGAGAGGCACCTTTGAAAGGGAGCAGAGCATTCCAGTCCAGAGGAAAGTAGGCAAAAGAAACTGATTTGCTGAAGGATACTTCCTGGTTCACGTTCACCAGTAGAAGACATTAAAAACAAAATAAAACAAAGCCAAAACCACAAAAAAAAAAACCCAAAGAAAACAACACAACCAAGAAACCACAGTAAAACCACAGGTAGTAATCTTTTCCAATAGGCTTTTGTTTTCCATTGTATCTTCTGCAAATAGAAAAATACACTTTTAGTGTAAATTTTATTTACTGTTATCTAAGCACAATAACGTTTATCAGATTCTTTGTTCGAGTTCAGTAATACAGTAACAAAAAACCTCCAAAACAACCCAAATTCATTGTAGAATCGTTGTAACTCATTTAAACAGTTATAAGTGCAACTACATTTATAAAATAAAGATACAAGAACATTGTTAGTACTATACAGGACATGTTTATATCTGTAGTGTTTGGGTAAAAAACTACTTTAACAGACACTTAAAAAAATTACTTTCAACATTTGCATGTATTGTTTACCCATTTTACAGAATTACAGGTCATTAATCACAGAACAGATGGATAAATACATTATTATCTAATAACCTTCACTCTTTGTTACATTAGAGAAAAGGTATGAATATACATTCACATATCCATACACTTCCAAGTATGTATAAGTTTAAATATACATACACACACATACATATTTATATACAAATACTTCTCTTTAGAGATACATTTCTTATGATGCATTTAAACAAACAGTGGCTGAAAGCAAAGCCCTGAGAATCAAGTAAGTTTTTCATTAAGTGAATTTAAGTTTGCTTTTTGTCCTTATACTCAGAAATGTTAATATTCAGACAATTAATGATTAAATCACAAATTAATTGAGCACAGTATGTAATCAAATCCAGAAATATTCAAATAGAATCTGTCTTCTTTTAGAGTATTCAGGGCATCAGTCATCCAGTTACTCAACTGTGTCAACGCTTACATTGCCTTTAGTAATTTAAGGTCAGTCTAAAAAAGAGAGAAACATCCCCCCCCCAGTGAATGATAAGAAAACAGAAGAAAAATATGATAGCTGAGGTAAGCATTCAATAAAAAGCACTCAATAAAAAAAATAATGGCTAGGTAATTAAGTAGGGAAAAATAATTAGCTGTAACTGAATTCAGTAATCATTTACTTCTGATAATTCTAGATATATTGAATAGTCATTGTCGTAATACTTCAACCTGTTATTTATTTGAGGCATTTCACCTTGTAGTAGGAACCTAAGCATTAATTTTATGAAAAGAAAATGTGTACATATACACATACACTCAGACACACATATGTATTTAAATAGAAAATAAAGAAACTTGAAACAGCCTCTTCAGCTACCCTGTAGAAAATGACCTAAAATACATAGTAGAAGATGTAGCATGGTTCCTAATGGCAAAACATCCTCAGAAATCTGGGTCTATTTGCAACAAAAATCAGGGAAAATTGAAAATTACAACACAGATTTTACTGGCCTGATAGAAAATTATATGATGTCAGAGAAAAGATTCGTGAGTAGCTAAATGCAGTGAAAGGATTGAATTACATTCTGGTTTATGAATGTTCATCTGGGTTGTTTATCCACTGCATTTCAAGTGGATTACAATGATTCTGTTGTCTGGACCAGGCAGGGCTAGAAATTTTCTCACACACAACAAAATGCCAAAAAGTCTGCGTAGATAAAAATCTTACACTTCAAGTGCTTTAGTATAAATGATTACAATTATAGAAATCAAATATTATCAATACATTTGTGAAAATTGAATTAATTCTATTTGCTTTCTCAGTGTAATATAGTTTTTAGATTTTCCTGCATCAGTCTGCTTCCAAATCTGATTATTTGAGAGCTCTGGAAATAGATTTGGAACCTTATACAAACTTAAGATTATCATCTGTTCTAGTTTTGCTTATAGCCAGATGTATTACAGCATTAGCTTCCCAGCTGAAAGGTAATAAAAATATTTAAGTGTACTTACAGGTTATTGAAAATAATGTTTAATTATAAATTTGATGCTGCAAATGAAAAAAGATCTCCATAGAAAATTAAAATGGCTTTGTGCCAATGTCAAAGTGATTCTATCCATATTTTATGCAGAGTTTACTTATTTGTGAAAGTTGTAACTTTTCCCTGTGTGCAAATGTGTTGAGAGGTGTTCTCTCAAGTGTATTCTCCCAAATAAAGAAATTCTGTTCTATTGCATATTTTTCACTGTTTGGCATGTCCCTGGATTTTAAAACTGATTCTTTATGTAAATAACAAGTGTCAGAGAGACCAGAGCTGCAATGCCCAAGTCTCAAGAGGACTCATTAAACTGAGACTGTTTATAATCTTGTCCTTGATGTTCATGCATGAGTATAATTCTGTCAGTATCCCTGGAAGTACATTCCTCTTCATAGCACATCCAGGTGTACAGGCAATGCAGGTTACGTGCAGGATTAGCTGTATTAAAAAAGGAAGCAACATGTGACTTAGAATTAAAGCCAGAGCTTCCATCACAAGAAATGCTGTGACAGTGATAGTACTATAATTGACTTGACTTTTCTATTGTATGTAATGATTTTCCGGGTTTAATATCTTTCCTAACCAGAGTGCCACAGAGATGAAACCTACAGATGAGTATTGGATTATTTGTTTGACTTGGGGTTTGTTTTCTGAAAACTTTTCAATCCAAATGTTGTTGCATTGTCTATTTCATGTAGTGTAAATCAAGTCAGGATCAAAGTGATTTATTGATTTCTTAATGACGTCTGTGTAAGGGCTAATCTGTGAACTGTAGAGTCTGGATTAATGTCAACAGATAAACTACAATACTAGACAGTAACAAAATGTTAATAAAAATTTGAATTAAAAAAAAATCCTTCTATAATGGATACCCAAACCTTTAATCACACACACGAGTCCTTGCTCTTGCTGGCCACATGGGCTGCACTCTTCCCATCCCCTCCCGTGGTCTGTGTGGGTCCCATCGCACCCCCTGGGCAGAAGCGGTTGCTCTGAGCTGCTCCAGGGCTGCCCCTGCCATGAGGCAGCCCCGGCAGGGCAGCATACACTGGGGCAGATCCCTGCCCCCTTTCATACTGCTTTTCAAACTGAACTTTTCTTTGTGTCAGTCTTTTGGTAATACCCTAGTAACTGCTTGATCCAGTTGATGGTCACCTTCAACATGACCAGTTTTGGGGCAGATGCCCTTTCAGGCAGCCTGGTGTATTTGATTTCCTCAGTGTCTAGACCCATATTCTTATCTTGAAGAATGTTGCTACATAGGACTTTTGCCAAGGGTGAGCCATGAAAGCAACCATGGATAAGTATACATAAATATATGCATGTAAGTATATCTATGCATATGTATTTTTGCTGAAGACATTTTTTTTCTGTTTACCTATACACAGGTGTATGATATTATTATCTTTCCTCACCATCTTTCCATCCTTCCCCAATGTACTGTTTGTAGTTTTAACCTTCAAAAAATTAACAACTCTTCTCTAGCCCTTACTCCAGTAATTTTAACCGAACTATTGACATTTTCTCTTGTCAGGCTCAGAGTAAAATTGGTTTGATTTAATTATTGCCATAAAATTATCAAAGCACTGCCATCTAAAACAGAGAATGATGTTAAGATGTCAAACTAGTCAAGCAGTGTTCATGCAAATTTGTGAAGACACTGGTGCAATGCTGTATGAAGATTGATACAAATAATATCATTAGACATCAATGGAGGGAAAGACCTCATAAAGTTGTTTGCTGAGGATTCACGATGTGATAAACATGTCTGCAAGAATAATTTCTAATTTATATTTTAGCCTACAAAATTTCAGTTGCTTCAGCAAGATGTTGTAAACTCATTACTGATTCAACCCCTGATACACTGCTGTAGTTCTGAAGCATAAAATGTCCCCTTTTTTTCCCACAATTATCCTGCTTTTCTCAATGTCTCCTCCATTTCCTGGTTTTAATTTCTTTGTTAGTAGCCTTACCTTATCTCTTCTACCACCCTAGTCTCCCCACTCTATCTGTTGTAATATATTAATTGAAAACAAACATACAAATCAAATACCCTCTCCTCCTAAGAGTGATGATTTACCTGCACTTTGACAAACATTAACTCTCATGACTTTAATTCTGTGCTTTGTCCTTCTATCTTCTGCTTTCTATGGGATTTTACACTGTGTGTTTAGTTAGGCAGGAACCAAGTCTAAGGACTGGTGGAACACTCATACATAAAGATTTGTCCTGGCCTCTGACAAATCGTGGAGAAGAGCACAACTGCATTATCATCCTTCCCTGATCAAGAGAGTCTGCAAAGCTAAGTAGTTGTGGTTTCATTATATACACAGGAAAATGTATAGTTTCAAGTGCCACATTTCCATTTTAAATCTGTGGAAAGAAATGCTCACATGACACTGGGCATGTCTGGTGCAGCACTAGCATGCCAGGCACACCTGGTTACCTGTACTTTGCCTTTGACTTCAAAAGGCATAGAAAAATCTACTACATCCAGACTATCAATTCTGTGCCATATGTGCAAGGGATCTTGCATATAGTAAGTGTTCTGATATGGAGTGTGATGCATTCTAATGTAACTGTTTTTCCTACTTTGAAACCCAAGTTGCTATCAGAAAGAAGTTAAAAAAGACCAAATAAATGATAAACAACAAAAGGCAGTTTGTAAAGCATGGTTTTAAAATTAGAAGTATAAAAATGGAATAAAAACAAATGAATGAAATTAAAAACTGAAAAGTTTTATAATATTTGATAATATTCTTTCCATTTGAAATTGGTGAAAACAGTGAATGAAAATAAATGCTTAAACACTGATTGTGATTACCTGAAACAATTTTTGTCTTTTTTTTTTTTTTTTTCTAGAAGCCTGGGACATTTGTAGCACCTCAGTTTGTTTTCTAATAAAATACAGCTTAAGATCACAAGGATTTAATCACTCTAATTTTAAAAATTAAAAAGAAAGTGTATGATGCACAAGAATACTTCTGAAACAAACTGTTTTATTCAGATTGCTTCATATCTTATTAAAAGGTGATAAATATTTTTAAGTTTCTGTCAGGGGCCTTTGAAACCATCATGGAATAAAAACTTTGTATTGTTCCTTCATATAGGAGAAAAGCTAAAAATTCAGAAAATAAATGAAGAGTTACTACAATGTAATAGCTCAAAAAAATGCAAACTACTTTCAAGTTTTACAGTTATTTGAACATTGAAACTCTGATGTTAACCTGATCATATTGGCCCTGTTTTGGCAGTTTTAACAAGTATAAAATAATGAAATAAAAATTGAATGTTTTATTTCCTAGCTGAGCTGGGAGGGAAGAGATGTTTCCCTTCTCATGAATCTTTTCCTGATTTGAACTTTTGCACATCACACATGGACACTCAAGACATGATCAGCTATATATCCACACTGGATATACAGAGAAATTTTTCACATTCCTAGGCTGAATTAATCGTGGGAGAGATTTGAATTTATTGTACGGAAAGAACCTGAATTTGCTCTTTCTCTCACTCTCTGGAACCACTTTTCTCTGAATAACTACAGGATGCGCAAACAACCCAAGAATTATGCTCTTTCTCTTTTTTACCTATCTGCCTGCTTGCCTCTGCTTTTGAAGTGAACTATTTGGAGGTTTCGATCTGGTTTGGGTTTTGTTTGTTTGTTTGTTTTTAAATATGAAAACAGGCAGTATGGTGGGTAGAATGGTAGTTTATAGGAAATTCTGTCAGCAAAGTGATTAAGAGGAAGAAATGGAGAGAAGACACCTGGAGAAATAGAATGCTGATAGAGGAAGAAAGAGATATTATGCTTCAGAACTACAGCAATATGTATTAGAGATGACATCATAATGAGCTTCCCCAGTTCAACTGTCTCCCACCCTATATATTTATAGCTGTGGTTTCCATTTTAATAGGTCAATATTTTTCAGCAAAAATCAGCTTTTCTGAAAAATGTCCAGCTGCCTGTCTCCCATCTATATCTGTTCATGACAGTGGTTTTTTTATTCTTGGAAGTCTTAGATAGGTTGGAAAACAGTTGTGTGTTTCCAAACATCGTGATAAACAATCTACAGCAACTAAGTAAGAGAGGTTTGTCTGTTTATAAAACAGATATTCAATAAAGAATAGTAAGAAAAATATTTTTGACACAAATGTATGAATTAAATAGTTACAGAAAAGTCTTGAGATCTGTAAAAAAAAGATGTCTAAATGTAGGTTGCTAGCTTGGAGTTTTAATTCTAGAAGCCTTTCTTTGTGTGGCAAAAGTGAGAAAACAGCTGTAAAACATTGATATTTAGCTATGCTATACTATTTACCACTGCTCTGCATTTGATTTACAAAGGCATAAACTGAAGTTTTACTTTGGTGTCTAAGTGTAACTTCTTGCTTCCTCTGCATTGTGCTAGGGACTGGTTGAGTCCTGCACTGAATTAAGCTCAAGAGAGAACACACATGAACGGGTAACATTTTCTTCCCCTATTCTTTCTGTATAGATTGTGCTATGACCAGCTCAGGTGGTTTTGGAACTTTAAATCTACACAGAAGTGCACTGATCTAGGATCTAGGGACATCATTGTATTTTTTTCTGAATGGCTTTGTACAGTCACAAGCTCTGCATTATTATAATTAAAGAATTATTCACGTCCTCTGAATATATATGGATAGTATTCAGGTTTTATTACTGATAAATATATTCTATTGGATAAAATTAGTAGTCAGAGTTCCTTAAAAATGTAAATAAACATTAACCCTAACACAAATGTATGCCATACTATCCAATCCCTCCATCTTCAAAATATTTCACATAATCAGTTGGCCAGATTTCAAAGTACATAGTATTTAAAATCCAAACACCTACAGTGGGTTGGAAGTTGTGGAGGTGGAAGAAACTACAGCAAAAATATGGTCTTGAAGAATATCCAGCTTTTTGGTGGAAATAACATGAGATTACTTTCTTTTAAGCAGTAATGATACTTTCAATTGATATATTACAGATCAGTTTGATGCAATTCCTAAGCATGTTGTGCAACATCATACTGACTTTTCTTTTTCTTGTCTGATCTGTTTCAGAAAAATGCCTAATATTTTGCAAATATAAAAATAAATATTTGCAACACTCACAGAAAAATTCTAGATTGTGTAACTGCATGTAATACATGATTGCGTAAAACATAACTAAAAAGGTAAGTCTGTTAAGTTCTTAAAAACAAAGGGACTCGCAAATGAGAGAAAAGATCTTTCAAACTAAATGTTTGCCAAAAAAAGATTTGGTTCTGTACTTCTATATTATTTTTAACTGTCCATTACGAATAGCATTTTGTCTGCAAAATAATCCATACCTTTCTGGCTGCTGGATTTTCCTCAAAATCAAAGACCAAATCTCTACCAAAAAAGGACAGATGACATTAGAACATTAAATTTATGATAGCACACCTGCAGATGGTGCTGTTCCACAACATTTCCTGCATAAAATCGGATTAAAATGCATCAATTGGTCTATTATTTGATCTTTCATTATATATTGTCTCACAGTGCGTGCAACTTTTACATAAAATGTTTGCGTGTGTGTGAAGGCCAAACTAGATGGGAAATGAAGATATAACATGAAGACATAAAGATATAACATTTCTTCATCCCAAAGATACTTCCTTTTTTTCCCCCACCTCGTTCTTACTGTAACATTAGCAGTTATTCAGTCGTCATACTTCTTTTTAATAGTATATAGCATTTTAATATTTTTTGTGAGACTAAAAATTGTAGTTACTCAGAGAGTAACAATTTAAATTATGTTTCTGTTTCAAACATGCTACAGTGTATATAAACAATTTTTAGAAAATGTTCTCCTACAGAATATTATTGTTTATGGCCTAATAATTAAGAATTATACTATTTTCACAAAGGGAATATTCTACTGTGGGAACAGTAGAAATAAAACAATGCTCCGTAGAGAGATAAGTGTTCAAAGCTGTGTTTGTTACCAGAGCAGAAAACTGAAGGAAACGTATTATCCAGTGAATTATTTCATCCTTCTATGCTATAAATTTAATGTGATTTCCATTGGAACTAGTTGTATTTGTTTTGTTATTTTCATTTTTTAATCATGAATGAAAGTATCACTCCTACTACTACAACTACGACTACTGCTAATACTAGTAGTGCTAATATTACTACCACTATTAATTTGTACAAATCATGCCTCTATGCTTCATTGTCTCTTTACAGAGAGCCCAATTCTAGTCTTCATTCCAATGGGGCAGTCTTTTTTTTAAATCAACAGCACTGCACCAATGGAAACCAAATTTGTTTCTGAAAGTAAATTATTATTTCCATGTTTTAGACCATAACAAGATTTTGTAACTGTATTTGAGAATGGAAAACACTCAGTTTCAGAAACATTTCTGTAAGATATTAACATACATTTCAGGAGAAGGCCTAAATAGTTGAACAGAGGTATTTTTAGTTTTTCTAAGTAACTATCTCGAAACATTATTATTTTATAACAGTAAGGAATAGCAATTAATTTTACTTTAGACATGTAATTTTCAAGACTTTTTGAAATAATATAAATAAAAATTAGTAAACATTTATAGAACAAAAATGATATGCATATGGTAAGCAGATTTTAAGTTTTGCTTACAGGGAAACTTAAAAGACTGTGAGTGGTTTAAAAGAGAAATCTTTACCCATTAACACTAGTAGGAGTATTGTCATTGACATCGCTGGTATAGGAATTACATATGCTAGTCTTTCACAGTCAAAGCCACTCCTTGAAACTAGTGGGAGGACACAATATTTCAGAGTTATAAACATAATTATTGAGTTTTTGTTGGGTTTGCTGGGATATTTACTTTGAGGGTCTATTTTATGCCTTCTAAAAAAAAATAGCTGGAAATTATACACTACTATTTCCTGGGAGAAGGAATGAATCATTTTTTTCTGCTCACTCTGCATAGTAAATCAGGAGATCCTTGGATGCCCTGTGCATCTTCAGTATTTCTGATGCTTCACTTTATTTGCTCTTGTATGTGGAATTGGCTCTCCAGAAGGAGAAAAGATGCCTTCAAAACTTCCTGGTGCCTCAATTTAAATTCTGCAATGATATCTGTCAATATATGACGAAACCAATACCCATTTTTTTGTCTTCAGATAGTAAGATTTTTCAAACTTGCTCATACACAAGTTCTACTTTATGAGCTGTAAAGAGACTTACTCAAGCACTGTAATGCAGTTTTTCAAAATCTTAGAAAAATATTTAAATTATTTTTAGTAGAAGTTATCTGAGGAATAGCTGTGGTAATGCAAGTAAATATACAAACACATTAAATTGGTTGTTATTAGTGATCTGGGCTTGGGAGAGGGAGTGCCACACTAAAAGACAATATCATACAATACTCAAATTCAGTGCTATTGATTTTTAGTATTTGTGCTCTTTGTACATAATTCTGTTAGGGACATGGAAAATAGCAATATTTTCAATGTTTGATATGTTCTGTGTAACACTAGCACATGTCATGTCATTTAGACAGAAATGGGTTCAGCTAAGGACTCACAAGACAAAAGCCCGGTGGTGCTCTGATCATATGTGCAATATAAATGTTTTTGTAATCGTCAAGGTTTTGGGTCAGTCCACTAGACCTATAACAGACCATCTCTGTTATCCCCTCTTTCCCCCCAAAAAAGGAGAAGAGAAAGGGGATAAGGGAGAGAGACTTATATCTCTGTTGGCCCCCCTCCCCTTCCAAATGGGAAAGAAAGAGAATGAGAGAGTGACTTCCAGATTAGAAAAGAAAACTAAAATAGCTTTAATAAAGGTAATAATAATAAAATGGAATATATACAAAATCAGTATCTAACCCAACTGCCCCGATGGCAATTACATCACCATCACTGCTGATGCTGTGGAGCAGGCACTGGGGAAGTCCCAGACTGGGTTCAGCAGCAGATGGGAATCAGGTTCAGGAGCTGGATTCTGGAACTGGATTCAGCAACACAAAGATCAGGACCGAAGGTAGAATGGGTGAAGTCTTCCACAGGTGACAGCCATTGAAGAAAAGGAAGCCAGCCAGGAAGAGAAGAGAGCCTGACCCTCACGATCCCTCAACTTTGTACTGAATATGACATATATGGGATGGAATACCTCGTTGATCAGTTTAGGGTTACCTGTCCTGGCTGCTCCTCCCTGCAGGTGTGGCCTTTCACTTTCTCCACCCCCTGATGTGGTACACAAGAGTTAGCAGTGACCTTGGTCTACATAACAATCCTGGTTAGTAACTCTAAACATAAAGCATTATCACTGCTGGAAGCTGTGATACGCTGTTAACTTCAGAACATGGAGTTAGTTAGGAGACACTTAGCTGAAAAGTAAAATCACTGAACAGAATGAGTCCAGTTCTAGCTCAAACCAGGACATTCATTTTTTTTTTCAGGAACTGTTATCCATTTTTCATGCTTTCAGAGGATGGAGAGGGTTTAGTGGGAGGGTATCCTTATAGTATAACGGTACATAACAGATAACCAAGACAATGATGGTGCATTTGGCTAACTAACAAATTCATTTAACTACTATTTAATTGCATGCTACCTTCTGGAAAATAAAATTATTTTGGTACATACTAAAGATAAATTTGGAAGAAGGGAATATGAAGTAACTCATCTATCTTGTCATAGAATAATCTGCTAATGTAAAATTTTTCATTCTCTTTTTGGAGTTGTGGCTACCTGCAGATAAAATATGACAGTCTTTAAATTCATTCTTTTCATCTTATGTGTTACATGTTTTTCCAGAGATTAATCTTTAATCCATGCTGGAAAATATTTCCAGGTTTTGATGTTTTCCCTATCCTTAATAATAAAACTCTTATTTTTGTAGAATCCTAGAATCATATAATGGTTTAGGTTGAAAGGGACATTAAAAGTCATCTAGTCCATCACCCCTGCAGTGAGCAGGGACATCTTTAACTATATCAGGTTGTTCAGAGTCCTATCCAGCCTAACCTTGAATGTTTTCAGGGATGGGACTTTTACCATCTCTCTGGGCAAACTGTGCCAGGGTTTCACCACCCTTGTTGAAAAAAATTTTTTCCTTCTGTCAAGTCTGTATCTACCCTCTTTTAGTTTACAACCATTACTCCTTGTCCTGTCACAACAGGCCATGCTAGAAAGACTGTCACCATCTTTCTTATAGGCCCCCTTTAAGTACTGAAAGGCCACAATACAGTCTCCCAAGAGCCTTCTCTTCTCTGGGCTAAACCAACCTTCTCAGCCTTTCCAGATCTTTGATTGTTTTTGTGGCCCTCCTCTTGGCCCAGTCCAACAAATCCACGTTTCCTGTGCTGCGTACTCCAGAGCTGGACACAGTACTCCAGGTGGGGTCTCACAAAAGCGAAGTAGAGTGACAGAATTACCTCCTGTGACTTGCTATCCATGTTTCTTTTGATGCAGCCCAATATACAGTTGGCCTTCCAGGCTGTGAGCAAATGCTGCTGGCTCGTGTCAAGCTTTCAATCCATCAGCATCCCCAAGTCCCTCTCTGCAGGGCTGCTCTCAATCCTATCATCTCCCAGACTGTATTGAAACCAGGGATTACCCTGACCTTGGTGCAGCACTTGGTTTTGTTGAACCTCATGAGGTTCACATGATCCCACTTCTCAAGTTTGTTCAGGTCCATCTAGAACGCCATGCTGTCCATCAGGCATGTCAAGTTCACCACTCAGTTTGCTGTGTCATTTGCAAACTTGCTGAAGGTGCACACAATTTCATTGTCTATGTCATTGATGTAGGTATTAAACAGCACCAGTCCCTGTATGGACCCCTGAGGGACACTACTTTTCACCAATCTCCATCTGGACATCGAGCCATTGACTACTAACCTCTGGATGCGACCATCTAATAAATTATTATCTGCTGAACTGTCCACCCATTAAAACCATATCTATCCAATTTAGAGAGAAGGATGATGTCAGGGAATATGTCAAAGGCTTTACAGAAGTCCAGCAAGACAATGTCTGGAGTTATTCCCTTGTCCATTGATGTAGTCACTCTGCCATAGAATGCCTCTAGGTTGGTCAGGCAGGACTTCCCCTTGGTAAAGCTATGCTGGCTGCCTTGAATCACCTCCCTGTACTTCGTCTGCCTTAGTATAGCTTCTAGGAGGACCTGTTCCATGATCTTCCCCTAGGCACAGAGGTGAGGCTGACAGGTCAGTAGTTCCCAGGGTCCTTCTTCCTACTCTTTTTAAAAATGGGTGCAATATTTCCCTTTTTCCAGTCACTAGGGACTACGCCTGACTGCCATGACTTTTCAAATATCATGAAGAGTGTCTTGGCAGCTACATCAGCCAATTCCCTCAGGATTCTGCGATGCATCTCATCAGGTCCCATAGACTTATGTATGCTCAGGTTCCTCAGGTGGTCACAAAACCGATCTTCTTTTGCAGAGGGAGGGACTTTGTCCCATCAGTCCCCATTTATTTTCTTCCATTCTTGGAAAGTTGATGGTTACCTTAACTTATTCCTATCCTTTAAGTCTCTTGATTTTTTATTTTTCTCCTCAGTTTAGTAAAAAAGCAAACCCATCCAAACAGTCAGATTTGAATCTCCCATTTTCTCTTAAAAATGAGATTTACTAAGGTGATATTGATAGCCTCCTAAAAACAAGAATTAGAAAGTAAGCCCAAGTGTGTCCTTGTGGTATGTTTACAGAAGGGCATCAGAAGAGAAAATAAGTTGACATTTTTAGAAAATTATGCCATATATCACACAACATGTTTCAGTTCCATTTGGTGAAATTCCGGTGCACGTGTCTGTTTATGTTGTGCAACTGACAGCCTGCTCTATGCTAACAAAATGTCTGTTTGGTGATATGTACAACAGGTTTCTGATAATTTGAAATTATATGTTACTTAAATATGTTTAATTTAAAAAATAACTTTATTTTGTATATGAATTTACTGATTTGACCTAATTCTCCTACTTCTTATTTCTATAAATAATTACAGTTGTGTGTTTTAGGAGACTGTCTAAACAATTTATTACAAATGTGTTTAGAAAAGTTAAAAGACTAATTATCTAAAACTTTAGCTTGTCACTGAATGCAAGCTTAATTTTTCTTCTAAAATTTTGAATTCTCTATTACAAAAAGGGCAAGAAGGAAGACCCAGGAAACTACAGGCCAGTTAGCTTCACCTCCATCCCTGAAAAGATGATGGAAGATTGTTCTGGTTGTCATCTCAAAGCATGTGGAGGAAAAGAGGTTATCATAAGTAGTCAACATGGATTCACCAAGAGGAAGTCATGTCTGACTAATCTGATAGCCTTCTACAAGGGCATGACCGGATGGATAGATGAGAGAGGGCGGTTGATGTTATCTCCCTTGACTTCAGCAATGCTTTCAACACTATCTCCCACAGAGTCCTCATTGGCAAGCTTAGGAAGTGTGGAATAGATGAATACTCAAAGGGGTGGATTGAAAACTGGCTGAAAGATAGAGCTCAGAGGGTTGTGGTCAGTGGTACAGAGTCTAGCTGGAGGTCTGTGACAAATGGTATTCCCCAGGGGTCAGTACTTGGTCTGGTCCTGTTCAATATATTCATCAATGACCTGGATGAAGGAATATAGTGTACCCTCAGCAAGTCTGCTGATGCACAAAACTGGGAGAGGTGTCTGACACACCAGAAGGTTGTGCTGCCATTCAGCAAGATCTGGACATGCTGGAGAGTTAGGCAGAGAGTAACCTTATGAAATTCAACAAGGTCAAGTGTAGGTTCATGCACCTAGGGAGGAATAACCCCCAGCAGCAGTACAGGTTAGGGGCTGACCAGCTGGAAATCAGCTCTGTGGAGAAAGACCTGGGAGTCCTGGTGGGGAACAGGATGGNGGAGTCCTGGTGGGGAACAGGATGGCCATGAGCCAGCAATGTGCCCGTGTGGTCAAGAAGGCCAATGGCATTCTGGGATGCATCAAGAAGAGTGTGGCAAGCAGGTCAAGTGAGGTTCTCTTCCCCCTCTACTCTGCTCTGATGAGGCCTCATCTGGAGTACTGTGTTCAGTTCTGGGCTCCATGGTTCAAGAAGGACAGGGAATTGCTGGAGACAGTCCAGCAAAGGACTGCAATGATTAGGGGAATAGAACATCTATGATATGAAGAAAGGCTGAGGGAATTGGGGCTTTTTAGCCTAGACCGTACTGGTATATGGGGTTACTCTGAACTGCTCTCTGCAACATCATACACCTCTTCCCGGATTAAACATGGAGTCTGGCTTCCTGAACATGAGCACTCTGAGACCTATGTAAGATGTTTAAAGTGAATCTGAGGTATAAGTGAGTGTTCCCAGATATGAAGAATACCTGTGTCTGAGTTTAGGCATCTAGATTCAATTTGTAGTCAGTGGGAAAATGCAAACAGTTGAGTATTTAGTTCACCTAGCAACTTTTGAATGTCTACTTTTATCCATGGGATGAATAACGATTTGAGAGTCTGTCTCCTTCAATCACAATGGAAGGTTAGGATGGTTATACACATTCCCCATATATCTTCAGGTGACTCCCTCCTTAGCAATAGTCCACATTTTTAGGACTAAGTGTCTCCTAATCATTAAATCTGTAAGGCTGATAAAACAGCCTTCAAATTAGATTTATGGGGGCAAATGTTTCTTACAATCTTGTGTTCCTCTTAGATCAACTACTCATATTGAGTAATATACTCAGCGTAACATTGCAACTGGATAGGTCTCTTGGTTATTTCTAATTACCTTTATAAATAACAACTTCTCATTACTGCCAGATCACAGTAACAAAGGCATATGTAACCTCAAAACCAGCAGGAATGTAATTCTCACCACTGGGAAACCACTGGTATGTGGACACCTTATTTACACAAATGCAAATGATTAAGTTATGCATTTAAAAGATGCAAAATGGCAGCTAATGTACAGTAAATATATTTTAACAGCATTTCATTATAAATTTAAAAAACAATTTTAAAAATGCAATTTGGCAAGGTGATTGCCACAGAAAGATAGTAAAATAATAACCCTAAGAGTAACTGCTGAGATTACTGTTTGGGGTTTGTTTGTGTTTGTGTGTTGTTTCTTCCTTTTTGTCCCTATTATTGTTTAGAAAAAAAATTAAAAACCTTGCATTTATAAGACTAAATACACTTCCCCTTTCCTCACCTTTTGTGCTCATACCCCTCTCTCTTTCTGCTTCTTACAAAGAAAAATTATCTGAGATACACCTCAAAGGAAGGAGGAATAACACATTTTGAAGAATTAAGTGAATCTTTTATATAAGTTATGAGGTATAACAGGTCTTGTGTATTTTAAAACATAATGATCTGATTTCTGTTTGCATTGTGTTGTTGGCTTTTTTGCCAGAAATTTTAAGTATGGGATAAGTATGCGATTGGACTCTGAAAATTATGCAAGTATGCATGTGTGTATTGTGTGTTTATGTCTATTGGTGCTTTTAATTAATAAATTACTGGAGAAACTTCTATTTTTAAATTGTTCTTTTGTTTCTTTCTCCTTTTCTAATAAGGCCTTTGATTACAAATCATTTATACATACTTTGAGAGAGAGATACATTTAATAACTGATCAAACAAAATGAGATTAAAGAAAGTAACAAGTTTCTATCATCTAACCTAAATAATGTTCTGTTGTTAATGACATGACACATTTGAATTTGTATGATAAACAGAAAAAAATAAAGAAACAAAAATAAGTTGAGTCAGTGAAGATAATTATGGTAATTTTATCCAGCTCAATTTCTCTTTCAAAAGAACATATAATTGCTCTGATATTTTGTTTCTAACCACCTTGTATCTGAGCCAATATAAACTAAGGGCAAACTGGATTACAAGGTCCCCCTTCTGCCTGCTGTTTATCAAAACCTTACCTGAATGAAAGATTCAAAGCCCTCAGCCACCTCTCTGGGTCCTGCCCATATTCCAGTTATCGTGAGGTGAAGGTGTCAGGTTTAAGGGAACGAGAGAGCTTCAATGTCAGGGGAGATGATACCCCATGAGGAATAAATGTCATCTGGTTCTAAAGACTGTCTGAGATGCAGGCAATATGCCAGGTATAAAGAGTGTTCTTTGACATACATTTTGAATGTGTTGTTATTTTTTAATGCCATAATGCTAAAACAGTAATTTGTGTTCACATAATAACTTTCAAGAATTCTTTTTTTCTCTTCATTCAAAGTAAAGTGGATTGGATTAGATTAGTTTAAGTGCCAGGATTCATCCTATCTCTATTTGAGGTGTTACCCTTCCAGTTACAGGGGCAATCTCATTTAGATACCATAATTACAATTACAATAATGACTATCATCCACCCCTGCTTAATTGTAAGCTCATGAAAAATCGGTTGGAAATTAGCTAAGTTCCAGAGGTTTTTCTACCTTTCTTAATAAAGTGTAATAACTTTTTAAATCATTTTTATTCTTCTGAAGTTGGAGTGATAAAGTACTATCATCTCAGAAATTAGTTTTTTCATTTTCTTCACTGTGTTTTTATACTTTATACCATCTTAAGATCTGTTTAAATAAAGCTGGTGTCCACTGTGGTAACTATTAACATCTCCTACGTGGGCTTTTTGGTACAATTAATTCTACAGGATTCATAACCTATCTGATTTAGGTAATATAAATATCATAGTTTTATCTTAGAACTTTGAAGAGAGAGTTCAAAAGCGTGCAGAGGGTGTGACTGTAGTTGTCCCCTGGCACGGAGAGCCCAGGGATTCTTGGAGTTGGGTTGCTTGGACATGTGGCCCAAACCAGGTGGTAAATGCCATCTAAGGCTAAATACTGGCACGAGACCAATAGCCAACAACTACCATAAGGGAAAGTTGAAAAAAACTTCTATGATCTGGTTTAGGTAATCTAAATATCATAGTTTTACCACCGGAATCTGAACTGTGCTGAGCATAATAGAACAGTTGGGGAGTTCCAGTATATGCTTTAACATAACACTCTCCCAAATATAGCAACACTCACCTGCACGTCTGACCGGTCTCATTTTGTACATCTCTCTTGCAAAGGTTTATGCAAAGCTATATACAAATACAATGCTTCTTAAATCAGTACTGGATTTAATAAACATTGGATTTCATGATGTGACTTCTCAGGAACATTAAATAGATTTTAAAATAAGTGGGGAAAATTACCAACACTGTGAGTGGAGAATGGATATTTGCTTAGATTTGTGCAGTAACTCACACACTGGAATAGTAAACTTGAAACATTTAAATTTATCTGCAATACATATAATTAGGAAATATTTTGCTAATATTATTTATAATATTTAAAACTTTTATTTCTGAATAGAATTTTTAAAAAATACTACAAAAGGAATAGCATAAATTTACTAATAACGTCAAAGTTGCATTATTATAAGGCATAGTATGGGCACCTATTTTCTTGTCAGACCCTATAAAAGATATGAACTGAATGAATGTTTATTATAAATGTTTTATTCATGTATTAATTATTTATAAACTATATAAAGTTCCATTTTATATATAAAATGTGACTGTCAATAAATTCTGATAGCAACTGGAAGAAATTTAAATGTCTCTCCTAGAGAACATTGTCATAAAATGCAAAATGGGCCTTTTCTTACATGTGTTTCAAGAAACAGAGTAATTTTTCATTGCTGACACATCTGCTATACTTTATTTTGTTTTTCTTCTTCTCAAATTCATAATAATTCTCAGGAGTAAGGTCTTTTCTTAACAAGTACTGCTTGACATTTACCTTTACATACATGATAGATATTTGAAAATGAGAATCTGTCAATGCCATGGCATCATATTTAAATTTATTAGTCAGGCAAATAACTTGGCCTACAGATCTCATCACCACCTTTTCCAGTTTTCAGACAAACAAAATACAAAACCCCCAGCAAAATAAAGTCAAGTCAATTCTCCTCCTTGTCAGCATTAAGGAATTGCCAGATAGAAATTTGCACACCTGTTACTGTAATACTTCAGATAAGCAAAAAAGGGTATTTAAAGGTTCTGATTATATTAATTCATTTTTTCCTCTAGTGAATTTAAATTGAAAGTTTAATTTAAAACAATGAATTTAAAAATGGATGTTAACTGTTAGAGGTATAGCTTGATCAAAATCGCATTATGCTATTTAAAGGACAGCGTGAATTATATCTAAGTGTTTTAATGTTACATACTTTTTCTAACACTTAGCAAAGATACCTCAAGGAGAGTATGCAATCTGAAGGCTGTGCATTTTTTTTGCATAAAGGGTTTTTTTCCTTGAATTTGAACAAACCTGAAATGGAGCAGACAAACCTTTCTTGAAACATTTGTCACTTTGTAAACAAATAAAAATATTTTGTGGGTTTTTTTCTCTTTTTCTATATTTTTGTGGAGGTTTAGTCCCTGCTGGGACCCTAGCCACGTGGTTGCTGCCCCCCCACCCTCAAACAGGAGAAATGGCAAGAAGGATTAAAAATGCAGGTTGAGATAAGGAGAATTTTATGCTATAACACACAAGAAACAATCAGAACAAAAACAGCAATAACAACAATGAGCAAAACAAGGTACAAAACAAACTGTACCGAGTTCAAAGACAAGGCAGAGTGGACCCAATGGACCTGTTGCACAGCACGGAACTGGTACTGGGAGCATGACATCAGCATGATATGGAATAGCCCGGCTGTGGCTCCCCCCCAGCTGCTGCTGAAAATTAACCCCGTCCTGGCCAAACCAGGACAATATTGTTTGAGGTTTCTCAATATTCACAAGCATTCAGTCTGCAAACCTTTTCTGGAGTGGCAAGACAAGAAGAAACATGACGGAATTCAAATATTAGTTTTTCATTCTGTTTCTTTTTGAAACACACTTAAAACTAATGTTCAAAGAAATTTTACCCTGAGTTGGGTTGGTGGTATGTCCTTACAGTCATGAAAACTAACTACATATGGAGCTGCATTACTAGTAGTATAGCCAAGAGTTTGAAGGATTTCCCTCAAAGTATTTATTTCTACTTGGCACTTAAGAGACTGCATCTGGAGAATGTACATAGTTTTAGGCTCTGCAATACAAGAGAGGAACTGAACTGTTGGAGTAAGTGCAGCAAAGAGTCACTGAGACAATGAGAGGGCTGGAGCACATATAAAGGGAGCTTGGAAAGTTTGTTCAATCTGGAGAAAGATAAGCTATATGGCTTTTATTGCTGTCTTCAATTACCTAATGGAAGATTACAGAGAAGATGAAGCCAGACCCTTCCTGGAGATGAACAGTGAAAAGCTAAAAGGCAACAGACACCGGTTGTTGGAAGAGAAATTTGAATTAGACATTAGGAAAACAAAATTTACAGGGAGGTTGTTAAACACTGGAAAGCATTTTCCAAGAGGGGTTGAAAAGAATCTCCAGTATTGGATAAAGCCAAAATTTGCCTGAACAAGGCCCTGAACAATCTGACTTTGAAGTTAGATTTTCTTTTCATGCTAGTCCTGCTCTGAGTGAGGCGTTAGATCAGGTAACCTCTAGAGATGTTTTACAACCTAACTTGTTCTATGATTCTGTGGCTAATTTTCTTTTCCATGTACATTGCTGACAACAATAGTCTTCTACCTTTAGCCTACTACCATGCCATTGCCATCTACTTCACACTTTCTTCTGTCCAGTGGTGAGGATGTGTTAATGCTGATGATGGACCTTATTTCTCTGCCTCTTGTTCAATACTGCCTGTTAGTTATCTGCTTTTTCTGTTTCTTTTCCTCCAAAAAAGGTGCAAAGGTAGACCTACTTTTGGAGGATGGGGTCAGAGACATAAAATGGGGCTAAGAAGCCTGCATTAAGTTCAGGAAACAAAATGTCCAGTTAGACAGTCCATCTGTACTGTCAGAAGTTTTCATCAGTATTGTCACTGTCTTTTCTTTCATGCTCTCATCCTATTCATTTTCCAGTCTCTGATGATTGCTTTACATGTCCCAGCTTTTCCTTTCTTGTCCTTTTGTGTTCCCATCTATTTGGCTGGTCTTGTGTCTGTTGTAGTTTGCCTTCTCTGCTTTGCTATCTTGGAAATAAAAAAATTTCTACTTCTGTTACCATAAAAAAAGCAGAGTGTGTTTATACACAGAATTGAAGAATAAAGAAGGAAAGCAAAGGAAGCAAAGGAAGAAGAGGATAGTATGTCATCCTTCTTTTGCTCACGGCTTTGCTGTGCTTAGACTGACTTGTTTTAGTCATGCCAGCTGTAGCCATTCTACAGAAGTATGAAAGAGAAGTTTCTACAGGGCAATGCATAGACCCAGGCAATTTGAACACTAAGGAAGGCAGGATGTCAATTCTACCTCTTTCCTGTGTACACCTCTTTAGAAGACTTCTTACATTTCATGAGTTCAAGAGCTAGTAGAAGAACAGCTTTCAGCTGTTGAGCTACTGGAAGCACTATAAATCCCAAACAGAACTTCTAGGGTCCTAACCCTCTACATGTTGACCAAAATGTTGAGAATTCAACATGCTTTTCCTTTTGTATAGTCAGGGCACTTACTCTGTTTGTTACGTTTCCAGAGCTCTCCTGCTGACCATACACCTCACACAGGTAGGATATTTCTCACCACTGCCAGCCCAGCAAAGGTGATTGCCATTTCACACACTCAGCACAAACACCTTGGTATTGCATGACACAATTTACTACTTTGTGTGGAAATAATACACCTGTGTTCAGAGTCCACCTTTTCTTGTGTGAATGAAACTGTTATTTATTCAATTGAATCAGCAGCATTTGTATGCAGCCTTAATCATGAACATTTTGGACACTGGCATCAGGCACTAAATACAATTCTGTCAAATAGCTGGCAGTGGATTAACTTTGACACCTAGAAACATGCCAGATTCTGACAGAATAATAACTCACTGTATACCCAATGTCAATCATTCACTGAGTGCCACTCCAAATGCTTATCCTTTTAGTGATGACATCAATCGTCATTGGCATTCAAAATGCTGCTGCCCTTTGAATATAGAATTGAAAGCAACAGACAAAATCCCAAAGTGCATGCATTTTAGCAACCATTTATCCTTCCTTAAGAACTAGTGGCCTTCTCTAATGTGGAGATGCTGCTGATAGGCCTGTCAATTTACACACCTGTTAGCAAGGAAAAAAAAAACATCTCTAATGTATGGTTAATCTATTGCTCTACAGTCAGGTTCAACTGCAAACAACCAAAGTGATTTCCATTATGTACTAAAACTTCACAGAGTTATTTAGGTCTAATTCTAGTTTTATCCCAAATTGTAGAAGTCTACTCAAATTAGTAACATGTAATACATATGACAAGGTTCACATACTTTTTATATGCTAGCCTGATTATTAAAGCACTCACTTCCAAAGTGAGAGAAGAAGGGAGAGCAAGGTTGAGTCAGAGAGGTTTCAGAACTATAACCACCAGATGTTTAGGCTTCTCTTTATTTGATGATCTCCTGTATTCCTAAATCCTGCATTCCTGCATTTCTGCCTGCACAGTGACCCAACCCAAGACTAGCTTTCCATTTTCTCTTTTCCCTTTTCACTCTCTTGTTCTATAATCCACTAGAGTAAGCATGACGTTGCTAAGCAGAAGTTGAAGCTGAAAAGGAAATTGAGCACATTTCCTGTTTACTAGGCAAGTGTTTTAACTATTAAACTGTTCAAAAGAGGAGTAGCTCTGAAGCAGTAGTGATGGATTAAAAAGTGGGCTATGTTTTGTTAAGACCTTGCCCTTGGGAAAGGACTGCACTAATTACGTCATACTTAGCTAGAGATCACTAATAAACAAGTCTGAGGCAAGTTCTTAAGCTTTTAAAAAAGGCTAATAATTTAATTAAGAGATCTGTCTTTCCCTTCATCTTGCAAAGTTACAATTGGGAAAAAAAAAAAAAAAGACTCAAGGCTTAAGTATAGCTGGAAATACTTTTCCACCTTGTGTTTCAGTATTAGTCACTGATAATTGCTTGGTTATGAGAAAAACTCCTGGTAACTCTTTGGAGACATGTATCTCTCGACACAAGTCTTGGTTTTTGGTCCCTTGAAAAATCCGTCTCAGACCCTGCAACAGTTTTTTGTCTTTGAGATACAGAAATTGGGCATTCATTTTATAGAACTTATAGAATCAGATCATCAAATACTGTTATGAAACCATCTATCATCAATTATATACTTCTACTACTGTTTTTCTGCTACAATCAATTCAGAAGGTAAATTTCAAGTGGTGCATTAAGGCAAAGCACACACCAGAACTGTTCAATGAACAAGCTGAAACAGGAACAGGATTCTTATTCCTCTATCCCACCAGCAGGTCCTAATTCTAAGACATTTGCAGGTCCATTTAAGCCATCTCAAGAAACAGTAATGCCATAATTTGGACTAGCTAAGTCATATGAGCATTCACTAACAGAGGGCAGCCATATGCTCTCAGGGGAGCTAGACCTTAAACGATCGAATACTGTCTGTTCTCATTATCAGACACAACTACATATAATTCCTTTCATAAATTTAGTAACCTCCTTTCTAAAACATTATTTACTCTATCTGACCTTTTAGGAGGTTATTACAGAAACAAACTTCAGCTGAGGAAGGTCTAATAAGCCTGAAACTTGTTCTTCTCGAATGAAGGACCAAAGTAGCAAGTATGTGTTATGTCATGCTGTGCAAATATTGTAGCTTGTTAGAGTTGTCTGAGGTATTGGAACAAGGTCAATACTGCTGTAAGTTTAAGCTCCAGTCAACTTGGTAATTTCATAAAATGAAACATTTTTTAAAATTTTAAAATTTTTTATTTGTCCTTGATAACATAGCTGGTCAGTCATTTCTTGTTATTAAACATCCAAATCCATAAGGAGTCTCAGCTTCTGATTTGAGTCCGATAATTCCGCTGAAGAAAATGCACAGAAAATGTTAGATATTACACTGCCAAAGTATTTCTAAGGAGCTGAGCTTAGTGCCTGCAATCTAACATCAATGGCTCAAAAAGGCGTCTTTCTGCTGCTGTCATGTGGAGGTCAGTGTTTGCACTCTAGTAAATAGCTGCAATAAACCTGAAGTATTACAGACTTGCTTAAAATTCAGGCAATGTGGAACAAGTGCAACTGTCAGCAATAGGAGGCCTTGAATAGCTGTAAAGGTTAAATATCAATTTGTTTAAAAAAAGAAGTCAAATTCGTTCCTCTACCATAAACTGCAAATCTGATGGCTTCAACTCATTAACACTCTTGTCAGACGTCTGAATTTAAAGTGTTTGACATTCCTAAAGAAACAGAATACATTTTTATTAAATATAGATTACTTTGTAAGGGTGTTTTTTAAGATATGTTCTTAATTCCATAGACAGAATCTTAGAAAACCTTGTTTTGGAATCCAAATTCTAAATTTGAGACCAATTGCAAAGGCAGTGAAGGTTTTCTATTGACTTCTGTAACTTTTGGATCAGACCCTTAGGATTGCTTGAATACATCAAGAAAAGGAAAGACTGGGTGCAGAAAGGACACATTTCTGACTGACCTCCTTGCTTTTGTCTTACAGGAATCTTTTAGGATAACTTTTGTCTTTACATGGCAAATTATGGGTTTTATGTTTCCTGTGAAGAACACAGAAAATGTTGTTTCTATAGTAATGAATGTTCTTTTTTTAATATGAAGGCATATCCAAAGTTTTTGAAGTATGTTAAATTTACTTAGGCTTATGTCTAGTTTTAATTCTGTTTTCAATGAAAGATTAAGTGATGGGCATAAATTTAACTTTTAAAGTAGAAAACCTTTCCTTAAAAATATTAGTGGAAGATACAGAATATTTGAAGTTTAAAGCTTACAGGTTAAAATTTTACTCCAGTAAATCCTGATAATTAAAATAACATCAGCAACAAAAGTAACACATACACTGAGATATTTCTGCCATTAAAAGACTGGAATGTGTTGAGATCTGAAATCAATCAGAGGGGTTTTTTTTTCAATATTCAAATCAATATTTGCAATACACTAGTTTTCTGAATTTATGTATAAGCATATTATTCAGTTTCACCCATTTATAAGCATGAGATATTTCTGATATCTATTGGGTAGAATACACTTCCTCAGTTCTTCAACATTCCTTTATTTTTTTTGTTTCTAGTATTTTTGGTATTGTAAAAGCTTGCTACCAGCTCTTGTTGGTATCTGCACTCCTTGATTTTTCTGCCTTTGAAATCTGGACAAAAGCTTTCTTTGGTGGATACTTCGAATTTTTAAGGTATTTTAAATTTTCTTGTCCTGTGGTAGGAAACTGATTAATTGAGAAAATTTATTTTCCAGTTGCTGTAAAAATTGGATAGGATTGTTTATTTCTGATAGGATCCCTGAGTTGCTTAAGGATTATCTTAAGCCTTTTTCATTATAAATTAATCTGTCCCCTTTACTTAGCAGCATTAAGCTATAATACAGGCTGCTAGCAGCAGAAGCCTTTGTTGTACAGCTTCTTTGAACTCCTTGATACATCAGCATGTAAGTCTGTATCTTAGATTAAAAGTATAACACATATGCATGTAAATATCTTGTACTTTTTAAAGTATATAGATTAGATTTTTCTCAGGAACAATACCTTTATTAATGAATGAGTGAAGAATTAATATATGAGCTTTCCTTGCCTGGACTTTTAGGAGAATTTATACAGGTAAAGTCTCTGCTGCAGGGGCTGTTTCCCATCTGTGTGTGCACCAGGGCATGCCCTCCCGCATCCTTACATGAGTTTGCCCAATCAACTCCATCAGCTCCAGCCTTTTTGGACCCTGTCCTGGTTTATCCTCATGTGTATTCTGGCATCAGCTCTTTGCTCTGTACTCCTGTAGGTGGCAACAGAGGAGGGCTAAATAAGAAGTACTCCTCTGGCTTTAAAGGAGCAAAGGGATGAGGATAAAAAGGAAGAAAGAAAAGGGAAAGAGAAAGACAGATGGAAGGGGGAAGGGAAGAGCTTCAAATAATTCTTTCTTTGCCCTCCCTTCATCTACAAATAGTAATACTCCTGACCAGAGGATATTAGCCATCTTTTTATATTACTTTTAGTTATCTGATCTTCCTTACAAGGAAGGATGGTGGAACAGGCTTCCAACTAGATCAATGTTTTTCTCAGTAGTGGGCTGGAGCTCCTTATTTCCTTTATACTGACTTCAGACCTGGTCAGCCCTGCCTGGCTGGAGAAGCAGCTGTGAGAACTGAGCTGAGCTGTCAGGAAACTGTTGAAAGAAGGTGAAATATTGATGTAGCTTTAATGGATACATACTTACTGACACATTTTAAAGACAATCTTGATATAAAAACCATCGTTTAAAAACACTGATGCACACGAACTCTGGTATCTTGCAAGAAATTACCATTACTTAGTGTTAAATTTTACCTATCGTTTTTATAAAAAAACCCAACAAAACAACAAAACCAATGGAACAAAAACTTTTATTACTGATCCAAAGAAAAGGAAAACTTATTCAATGACTCCATATATATTAGAGCCATTGCTCTAGATTTTGCTGTGTCATATATGAACAGACAACTTTACGTGTAGCAGTAGCAATTGTCAACACTTACAGTTTACACTCACAATGCTATTGTCAAGACCCCATTGGTGGTCCCATAACACCATAAAATGTTACTTTTTTAAAAAAAAGATGGTTGGCTTTATGATAAGGACTAAAAAATAATTCTGCAAAGACATAGGATCGGATGTCCAAACCTGTAAGAAGGTAAAACTTCAGAGGATAATTATAATGAAAACAACTGATATTATCCTTGCATAGCTGTGTACAGAGTATGGAAAGTGAGTTGCAGTGCATTAAGAATTAGGCTAAATAAGGTTTTACTGTAGATTTCAGAAGACATTCATGCACAGATGAGATATATGTCTTCCTGGCTACACCTAAACTGAAGAACCCAGTCATTGCAGTGAATTTAGCAATCTAGCTGTAAACCAACTCCAGAAGATGGGGCACATTGAAGTATATCCTTACCAATGTCTCCCAACTATGTCCTTTGTTATTTTAAAGTAGTTTTTTACTAGTGTGCACTTCCTGGTAAAATAAATTATGCATTAAAAATCTGCTTTCTCTTTCCCAAATTCTCTATGTGTCTGTAACTGCTAAATAGAAACAGCTTACAAATGTTATATTAATTTGACCTTCTAACAGTCAGGGTTAGTAGCTGTGGTAAAAACATTCAGAGGAGAAATTGGAGAGTGGCTGTTCTGTGGCAATCCATGACTGGATCTTCAAAGAGTAGCAGAGCTGGAGGTCTATACTTTTAGTGTCAGAGAACAATCTGCCAACAAAGGCAGTCTGTCTAGGGGTCACAGTTAATGAAAACAGGCTCAGATAGATAGTCCCTGCAGATCCTTACTCCTGTAGGTTTGTTGTTGATGCCAATATGTAGATTACAGAATATCTAGAATTTTTCTGATTAGATATTATAGGTTGGGCTTGAATATACAGAAATCATACTTCAGAATTATGTGATTGTGGACTAAAAAGAACATAGAATAATGATATACATTGAGAAGCCCTTTGTGGCTTTCTTCATCAAGATTCCTTTCCTTTTTGAACCCTATTCTTCACTTTTACAGCATTTATCTGTTAGGATTCTGTTCCCTTTCTGACATATTTAGTGCACACTTCTTAAGGATCTTCAGTTTGCTGCTCTGAGGTTCAAATGATTAGAAAGACTTCCAGCTGATATCTCCTCTACATAGCCTTCCCAGTTAGGTCTAGCAGAGGTGCAAGAGACACAAGCCTAGAACTGGGCTTGGTAGGTAAAATATCTCATCTCCCAATTTCATTAAGACAGCACTGTCTATGAAGGATTTGTTTATCCTTCAGGGCAGGATCTGATTGTAACAGAGCAGCTGGACATTATGAAAGATTGGAATAGAAAGTCAGACTGTTACTCTCTGTCTTTCTAACACTAATAGCTATTGTTTTCAAGCTTTATTACATGAACACTACAGCTTTATATATCCAAGCATCATAGAAGAGTTATATTATTCCTTTATGAGTAATTCCTGCCTTTGATGATCCCAAAAGGTAATTCAGCAAGAAGAACATATCCTACTGGCTGAAGCAGAACCTTGTTAAATTAGTAAAGAAGTGAACTTAAGTTTCTCCAGGAGGATATCATTGTGATTACACAGAAGTGTTGAAGCAAAAAATCATGTCTCTGTGGTATAATGTTTTCAGCCTAGAAAAGAAAGGAAATAATACACAATCCTTAAAAACATATGCATTTTGGGAAAATGTACTTTCCAAACCTCTAAGCTTAAAGAGCATGTCCTTGGGCAGTCATTCTGCACTTCTACGGAGTATATTTGTATACTTATCTATGACAGACTTTGTAATGGATTGTATGTGTGCATTTATACTTTTAACTGTAAGGTAAGCAGAATGAAATGCTGGTGTGGATTAGCTTTCTCTCTGTTGTGAGTTTGACCTTGGCCAACTAGATATGTCCCAAAAAATTCCACAGGAAGTGTTTGGAAATTAGTGCAAATCAGATATCATCCCTGCAAGATAAGTTAGGTATGTTATACACACACGTCTTAGTGAGGTAAGAGAATTTGGCTGCATAAACATGAGTCATACTGTGCCAGATGGTCTTAGGGATGGAGAATGACGTCTTCTCCATTCTATACACCAGTATAAATGAAACTTTTGTCTAGTTATTTAATTGAGACTTGGGAGCCTTTTTTAGTGAGATGTGATATTGTACTTTTAATTTAGACAAGTAGACCTTAACAAGTATTATAACATTGATTACATAAGCACATTCAGTTTCTCCTTCAGCTGAACTTTAAAGTCATTCTTTAAAGCAGAGTAATTACGTGCCCTCTTTTGAGAGCTAGCAAATATCTATTAATTCAGCAGTATGTGTATATTGATCTTCTGATCTTAACCTATTCTGTTTATTGTCCTTTAACAGAATTCTTCCACATACATTAGTGCTCCTGAGAAAGTAGAAGAGAGAATTGTTACCAAAGTACTTTAGATGCCTATATTTAAACATTAAGGCTCCACATAAAGACATTACATCATTGTCATAAAAATTGTCCTGTAATTTGTCTGTGTGTCTGTCTTATACTTTAATATAAAGTATAAGATAATATAGGTGTGCTTACCAAAACATTTATTTCTCTTTAAGTAAGAATAACTACAGATACATAACAGTATACGTATAAATAGTTAATGCAACATAAGGATAGAAAATATTCTTGAAATATTTAGAGTTATGAACATACTTAGGTGGAATTTACCATGCTCTAGACTGGAAGCAGTTACTGTGCATTTTTCTCAGTGTATATTAAAACAATCTCTGTAATTTAGGAAAGTAGATAAGAATTATTCCGTGCTTTAGGATGTATATTATGACAGGTGATTGACAGGTCTAGTTCTTCCCAAAGTCTGCAAGCAAGCTGAAGTATTCATTGTAACAGATCTGTAGACCATATCGAAGGACAGGCAGAGAGATATTTTTCTAACCACAGTGTTTTACCATTTCACGGCATATCCTTGGAGGCAGAATGCAGAATTTCTCTGAAAGTGCACAGACAATGTGGATACAAAGCTTCTTTATTAAAAACAAACAATCAAGAAGCAAATAGCTAGGATCTTGGTCATTATGTGCTCTATTTCTCTTTCAGGCTGGTACCACTGTCATTTCTAACATCTTAAATAGAGGTAGAACATTGTTTTGTTTACCAGACAAGCTGGTGAATACCTGTGAGTTCTTGACAATAATATCAACTGTGTTGTCTAACTCTTTGTGTCTTCCCTAGAAATATATTCAGGCTATGGAAAGTGTGATTTCACCAAAGACTAAGAAGGTGAGAGAGAAAAGGGCTTGGCTACAAAGGTGAGTACAGGTTGAGGCAGAAAAGAGTAGTGAAGATGGAGAGGGAACTCCATTACATTTTTTTCTGCTACACTCTCTGCCAAACATTTAGTACAACCAGTACTGGCCTTTTTGTGGGTAACTCCAGGAGGCACCTTCAAAATTATAGTGATTCATCTCATAAGGTATATGTCCAAAATATAGGTCCTATGAATAACCTTTAAAAATTAAATATTTTCATTAATCATTATAAATAAAAAAATAAACCAGATATATAGTACTCTAATCTTGGGATTTCTATACTGTTGACAGTTTCAGTGATAAATTAAATCCTAAACAGTTTTGTGTTGGGATTTCCAGTAAAACATTGCATCTCTGTGTTATGCCTGTATACACTCATGCAACTAAAGCAGATTTTTATTGTTATTTCACTGGAGTTTCAAAACTCCAAAAAAATTATCAAGAATTTTTATTTTTATTTTTTCCCATCACTTGAAATTTTCATATTCTGTTAATATTCTTTCTTAAATAATGGTATACAGCTTTCTCATTAAGGGAACATCTCTCTTACTTTTCACAACACTAACTAAGGTCCTTCAACATCAGTGTATCAAGATAGAAAATCACACGTAAGACTTTAAGGGAGTACTATTAAGGGAATATTCCTCCTACTCTTTGCAGTTCCCTTACAATTTGGAAGTGTTAGAGAAGATAACAAAGTATTTTCTTTGATTCTATTTTCTTCATGCCTCTCCTTGACTCCTGTTCATGTTTCTTTTAAAGCTTTTCCTGTTTTAAATGCTTGGATCAAAGTCATCAGTTTTTGTTTGTTTGTTGCTGTATGAATTTAGAAGAAAACAAATTTGACATATATGCATTTATTTGTTGAAGAAAATATGGTACAGATTTTCTAGAACAGGAACAAAACTGGCAAAGAAATGGTGTGGATTTCAATTCCTGCAATAAGTTTAATTGTGACATTAAATAAAGTTTCTTTCCTTCAGTTTATTTACTAAGAAGCTGAAGAACAGTTCCAAAACTAGATATAATTGTATTTCTTGGTCAATGCAAGAAAAGAACTTTTAAAATTTTAATTGATATATATATAACACTTAAATATCTAATAATATATAATAACTTTAGTAGTATGTATTTAAAATAACATGCATTCTACATATTACAGAATGCATAAAGTAATATAGTATATACTATATAGTAAATAAGGTAATATGTAATTTATTATATGTAATGTGTAATATATATATATAAATTTTGTATATTCCTAGAAGTGGAATCACAGAATCATAAAATCACAG
>VZZY01013664.1:0-23288 GCA_013400335.1 Eurystomus gularis
GGGTCTGGGGCTCCTCAGGACAGACTCCAGCAGAATAGACAGAGGCAAAGAAGGCATTCAGTAACTCCACCTTCTTTGTATCCTCTGTCGCTAGGGCACCCATCTCATTCAGTGTATCAACCATTCCCCACCAATTTGTTGCAAAACACAAGCAGGATCTGGGTACATCACATCTTGTTGTGGATAGTGATTATCGAAAATGTTAAATGGTGTTGGCCCTAGTATCAGCCACCAAGTAGCTCTACTAGTAACTGAGTATCAGTTGAACATTGAACCATTGAGCAGTTCTCTCTGGGGCCAGCTACTCGGCCATTTATACACCCACTTTATGGTCCTTTTGTCCAGTCTGTATCATCCAAATTTGGCTTTAAGGATCCTACAGGAGAGCATGTTAGAAGCTTGGTACATCAAGGAAAGTGACACCCCTGTGGTCCCTCATCCACCAAGTCTGTCATCTCTTCATAGAAGGCAGGCGGGTTTGCCAAGTTTGCAGTATGGCAAGATGCAGGTGTGCCTTGTTCTATCAGGCTCACGTGGAGGAGATTGTGTGTCCCTGCCTGCTTACCTGCTACTCAGCAGGTCAGTCACTAGGCAGGTGAGGGATGAGTTAGGTGCAAATAACATCTCCTTTGTCCTTTCAGCCAACAGCTGTTCCTCTCCAAAGGAAAGTGCCAGCTTTCAGTATACACTGGGTGTTGGCAGGGTTGGCATGGGGAAGTGACCCCTCCTTTCCTGTTGCAGTCATAGGGTGTATGCACTAATTAGTGCCATCTTCTTCCCCCTGACAGAGTTTAGCCCATGCCAGGCCACCATCCTCATGCTGTACAGAAATCAGTCTCTCCAGAAGGAAGTTGGGGCAGGGCAACGCTGTGGTGTCATCTTGGACAGGACTAACTTCTATGCAGAGCAGGGCGGGCAAGCCTCTGACCAAGGCTACATGATACGTTTAGGACAGCAGGTAAGACCCTTTGCTGTCTGAACCCAAGGCCCCCATGGGTACTGATTCCAGGCAGAGTTCCTCAAGTGATGGGTTGGTTTACTGTGTTAATTTGCAAGCTGCACACTCTTGACAGTTCCCTTGGCTTTGCATTGGGGTTGGTGGGGTGAGGGAGAAACAGCAGTAACTTCACAGAGGTGTACTTGCAGCTCTGGTTGTCTCTCTCAGCCCTTTGCAATTTCATCTTGGTGGGGAAGACTTTAAAGTCTTCTTGGCTCTCCCTTCGGTGTGCTGCATTCTTGCCAGCTGGGGTTGCAATGCAGAGAGAAGATAATCAACAATCATAGAGTGTATGAGCTGAGTAGCTTGTCTTTGACCAGTCCTGGATGACTGCAAGCAGTGCCCAGCTGGAGACTTGGTGCAAAAACTCTTATCCCTCCCTTGGGATCAAGGAGGACTTCTGCAGCATGTTCCTTCAACCTTGCTAGATGGAGAGCTTTGACCTTCTCCTGGAAAGTTACATGCAGTGCAGCTTTTTCTCCTTCCCACATTCCAGCTCTTGAGAATAACCCCTCGGCATTGATGCTGCCTTTTAGCCTTGCAGAATGTGATAGTGCCTTGCTCAGCACTTCTCCCCAAGCTGAAATGGGGATCAAGTTTCTGTTGCCAGCCCAGTGAGGCAGAACTGGCACCTTGGATGCCTGATATAAGTGCCTTGGCAGCTGCTGTCCATTTTCTCATAGACAAGCATCCTTGTTAGGAAAATTCATCAGCATGGGTGGTGGTACTGCCTCTCCACAGCAAGCTGACAGCCTCAACATGTAATACAGCAAGTGGCTGGGTGCCAGGAAGGTCTGAGGCACTCTGGTTGCGTTCACACTAAGCCTCTCCCTGCTTTTACCACTCTTTCCCTGCCTTTTTAGGGATCATAGAGGTTGTGTTTCCCAGTGAGATCAAGGAGGCATCTAGCACAGATATCTGGATTTTTGCTGTGCCCTAACTCATCTTTCTGTCTCTTTGCTCAGGACATACTCTTCCCTGTAGAGTCAGTTCGTCTCTGTGGTGGTTACGTGATCCATGAAGTCACTGCTGTGGAAACCCTGCGTGCTGGTGACAAAGTGCAGCTCTTTGTAGATGAGGTGATAACTCACTGTTCTTAGCCTTTTCCCAGCCTTGCTTTGAGAGTCTTGTGATGTCCTGAGTAACCTGGGCATAGCAAAGCCTTGTCCCTTGTACTCCCAAGAGTGCTTTTCATTGTGATGTGCAGTGGGAAGGGGACCTCACAAGTGACTCTAATCTATGAGCGATTGGTCTGTCCAAAGTTATCCAGCCTACCCTTTGCTGTTTTACAGAGGTGATTTCATGGGAAAATAAATTAGGACTGCCCTGTGACATAAATTAATCTGACAGCAATACTGCCTATTGTTTTTCCCTCTGCCCCGTCTTCTCTCCTGTCCCCTCACATGCAGCCTTCCCCTTACCTCTTCATGCCATCCCCTGCTCGTCCAATCTGTGGTGAACCAGCATTCCCTTTCAACTTGTCTGTGCTTTCAGGCTCAACGGTTGGCCTGCATGACGAACCACACCGCTACCCACCTGCTGAACTTTGCACTCCGCTGCGTCCTAGGTGACAACACAGAGCAACGAGGGTCCCATGTGACAGCAGAGCGGCTGCGCTTCGACTTTGATACCAAGGTGACCCTGTGCTTCTCTTTTCTTGTTCTCAGCAGTACCAACATACCAGTACTGGCCTTCTCTCCAGTGATTTCTCTCCTCTTTCCATAATCACTTCTTTAGAGATAGATCATGTTTTATCTGAGCAATGAAACTTGGCCTTCTGGGCATGACTGGCGCTGCTTTGCATTGACCTGACTCTGAGCAGAGCTTGCTGAGAGGATGAATGGGAGTCAGCAGGGAAAGGATTTAGCAAGGCCAGTGGTCATGGGAGTGACTTGAGTAGCGTAGAGGGGTCTGTGAGAGATTCACCAGATTGGATGTGGCACATACGTGATGTCGGTGCTGGTCATCCAGGTGAGAGTGGTTGAGAACTGAAAGCTGTTGGATCAGGCTGAGCACTGGCCCTGATAACCTGTCACTCACTGCAACATCTCTTGTGATGAGCTTGGTTGATACTCTTGGATCAAAAATCCTTATCCTTCATGGAAGGAAAGGGTGGGAGGGTCATGATGCTCACAATCCCCTCTTAAGAGTAGGGAAGATGAGATGCAGGGCTAGAGTGGTGTGCCCAAGCTGAGCTGCCTGGGGTCCCTGTCCCAGTTCTTTCTCCTTTATTCTGTACCTTTGTGGAGGCTTCTCCTGAAGCTGGCTGATTTACTTTCTCAGAGCCCTGTGACTGTGGAGCAGCTGCAGCAAGTGGAGGAAGTGGTCCGAGATGTGATCAAACAAAATGAGATTGTGCATATGGCTGAGGTCCCCCTCACACTGGCAAGAAGAGTTCGGGGACTCCGTGCAGTGGATGAGGTATGACAGGATGGCAGTGTACATCTTCATGAGCCTTTTTCTTCAGCAGGAATCACACGGTCACAGGAGGTGTTGACACAACAGATTTCTGCAAGAGAATTGGCTCCCAAAACTCGGGAAGGAAAATAGGGTAGATATGAAATCCCAGGACACTGTACTGTAAAAGATGGAGGCTAGTGATGCATAGGCTTTCTGCTTATTTCTTTGGACCAAGAGCTTGTAGCGTCACCTGATTTTTTTCTTTCTCCCCATGGTGGCTGGTTGTGGGGGAGAAGCAGTGCTGCCCCTGAACCTGGGGCGACTCTATAATAGCCCAAAAATGAGGCAGACGCTTGAAGCCATGTAGTTAGTCTGTAAGTGCCCCTGAAGGACTGCTAATCCCTGTCTCCTCTGTCAGGGGTATCCAGATCCAGTGAGGATAGTGTCCCTGGGGGTCCCTGTGGAGAGTGTGCTGACCTGTGACTCTGAGGCTGCAATGCAGACCTCTGTGGAGCTCTGCTGTGGGACGTAAGTGACTTTTACTTGCAGTCAGAAGGTGTGTTTGTGGGCACTGGTGGCTGAGGTAGGGACATTCTTGCAAGCTCCACTCCCTGTCCCTGTGCAATTAAGTTTCCTCGCCGGACAGACCTTGTGAGAACAGGATGGACTAGTTCTGAAGCTTTGGAAGTCCCAGGGTAAGAAAACTTTAGAGAAATGGAAAGCATTTTTCCTTGCTTCGTAGTCTGAATTCAACCTGGAAGATGCAGTACCTCAGCAAAAGTGTGAGAAAGACGTGCGTGGCCTGTCATGCCAGAGTTACAGAGCTTTGGGAAGACACTTGAGACAGTTGTTAGATCTTGAGACTGCTCTGATTGTTCTAATTATCTTTGCCCTCTTCTGCTTTTAGCAGTAATGAGAGTAGAAGAAGAGTTACTCTTAGGACAATGCTGGCATAAAAAAAAACAGGAACAAATTGGCCTTTGAGCAGATAGAGCTGAAAATGAGCAAGTTTCTAGTCATGAGATCTTTCTTGTGGGAGTAGTGGGAGAAGAAACTGCATGGGAGTGGAGATGATCAATTCTTGTGAAGCTGTATGAAATGATTTCTTGTGGTAACAGAACCTGAGACACTATTGTTGTTTTCATATCCAGTGTTGAGTAGCCAAGAAGGAAAGGGGAGGTTGTCAGTGCCCTGTTACTGCACAGCTGCCCTGTGACTGGAATCCACCTGCCGGTTTGTGAGCTGGCCTGACAAGAGAGTGGTGGAGTTGGAGGAGAAAATTACTTTTTACAAGGTTCAGCAGCAGTTGAGTAGAGGAGAAAAATCCCAATTCATTCCACTGCTGAAGGAAAGTTGAGGAAAGCAAGGCAGAACTTGGCTGTTACATGCCATTTGACAGGAGCCTGCTGGGCAGGTAGCGTAAGAGTTCCTCTGGAGTAGCCTCAACTCCGCTGTCTCTTGCCTGACAGGGTGCCATCAAGATTTTGGGAGTGGGAAAGGAGTGAAGCTACTGGGACTGGGGAGGGTCTGCTTGACTTGAGACTTATATAAAAGGAAAGCAGGCTTCCTGATTTCTGTTCCCAGAGAGCAGCCTGTTTTTTCTACCGTTCTCTGCTGACTTTGTAGGCACCTTCTACAAACAGGAGCTATTGAAGATCTGGCCATCATCAGTGAGCATCAGCTTGTTAAAGGGATTAGCCGTGTCATTGCAGTGACAGGGAGACAAGCCAAAGAGGTAAGAAAGGGGGAACTGAGATTTTTGCTATGTCAAGGCAATGCCAAAAGGACCTAACTTTGTATATTCCTGCTTAGACAATTAGCTTCCCCCTGGTTTGGCTAGAGCCTCCCTTGCTATGCCTGATCTGGCTTCTAGCTTCACCGCTGGACCCATCTCTGCTGCCATAACTCACTATTCACCTCCACTCCCCCCATCCTAGTCTCCTGTCTCCTTGACCTTCATTCCTCCCCTCAGCCCCTGTTTTCAAAGATAAGAACTTGGCACAAAATACCAGGAAGTCTCTGAACTATACATTTCAGTCCCCAGCTAGGTATTTAAAGGTGTGATCCTTTGTGCTTTGGTTTCACCTCCCGCCTGTCACAGCTGGATTTGTACTTCGTGGTTACAGGGCTCTGGCCTCATTTTTGCAGCCCTTTTGCTTCTTTTCTTTATTTTTTTTCCTGCTAAATTGTGGTTCTTGTCTGGATGGGTCTGTATAAATGTGAGCAACTTATTATTGTGTCAGTGAGGTTGCTATGTGCTTTGAATATCTGGAAATCTCAGAGGTGCTGAAACCTTGCCTGCTTCCCTTTAAGGCTGCAGTTAGAGCAGAGTGACTCAGTGGAACGGGGAAGACTAAAGGCGAAGGCCACCCCTGCAAATCTGTTGCCTTTTGGCTGGCTGTCCCCTGTGCATCTGTATCACTAGCAAGGCTTTTCTTAGTGCACAGGAATGAAAAGCTGCAGGGCACATCTTCCATGCTTTGCTGGAAGTGGTGGCCTGGAGAACCCCCAAGAGGAGCTCTGTGCGTGTATTAATTGGGCAAGGGAACCGCAGGCATGAGGGAGTGACTCGACACAAGGGATGTGTATCCTAGCTAAGCAGAGCAGTCCTCACTGTCCACAGCTTTTCTTACATACTCTTTGCTGGTCCTGGTCTAAAGTCTATCAGGACTGTCATGGACACAAAGATCTGGCAGAGAGGAAATGCTCCAAGCTGTAAGGATTTTCACTGGTGAAAGAAAGCTTGTATTAGCTTTTTTATTAATGATGACGTCGGTGTTGGGGAAAGCAGTAAGAAATGGACCAAGACCAGCTGAACTGGTCTTCAAGAAATTTACATGAACAGCTAATGAGTTTTCTTTACTTCTAGTGTTTCTTTCATTTCTTCAGTCATTAGTTTCAAGATCACATTTGCTAATGAAAAATGAGCACTAAGAAGTAAATGAGGCTCCCAAGTTTTTTCTCATTGAAATCTTGATGATTTGCTGTGAGATGCTAAGGAAACATAAAAGCATGACAGCTTGGTCTCCTGGGTGTGACCATCTCGTGTTGGTTGCAAATCTAGAGAGGAATGTTCTAATCTAGAGTTTCTTAGGGACAGTCATTCTTAAAGCCTCTGTCTGTATGTGTCTTCCCACTGGATCCTGAGCAGTACTTCAGTGAGCATCAGGGTCATAACCACTTTCTCCATCCCTGTTCATTCTTTCGGTTGCTGTGTTTGAAGCATTCTCTCCCCTCCTCTCCAGGCCCGGGAAGTAGGCCAGTGCTTAGCTATGGAAGTGGACTCTGTCTCCCTACGAATGAAGCAGCGGAGCACCTCTATTCCTGAGGTGCAGAACCTCTCCAAAGAAGTGGGCCAGTTGACCAAAGTAAGGATTACACTCCTGTACAGAAAGATCTCAGCGCGGGCTCTATACACTTGAGGCACATGACTTCTTCCCTACCAGGTTCACATCTTACCATGGTCAATAGCAAGGGCTGATGCCCAGCTGAAAAAGGAAGCTGCATGCCACAGTGACTGGCTGGCCTGGTGACAGAGTGGTATAGGAGGGTCTGGGAAGAGGCCAGGCTCCAGCCTAACCGCCCAGGGAACTAGCAGATTTTTTTCTAGGTACATTTTAGTGTCCTTATACAGCAAATTGTGTTGCAGGTGGTGGCTAGCACTGCAATGCCCCAGTGGCAAAGAAAAGAACTACAGACTATCCTCAAAGCACTACAGCGAACAGCCAACACGGCCATCAAGAAGCTGGAGTTGCAGCAGGTACTGTGGGAGCAGCACGCTCACTTGCAGCCCGCTAATAGCGCTGTGTGGCATACGCCAGTGGACCTGGTGTCTGTCACACTTCACAGCCACTCAGTCACTAGGGTCCCATTAGAAAGCAGAAGAAAGTAGGTACACTCATGCAGTGCAACACAAGCCTTTATTGGGTTGATTTCACTGGCATTAACCAGGGCCATAATTTAAAATGTTGTGAGTGACTGACTGGGCTCTTGGCACCTGCAGAATCTCCATGTCTCTCTGCTTGTGAGGATGGAGAGCACTATATTGGCACTTTTGGCAAACGCCAACAGGTGGATGGGCATCACTGCTCTTTATACATGGAGAAGGTGAGGTGGCCCTGAAGATGGGCTTTACAAGGTCACGCAGTAAGACAGTGGCAGGACAGAGCCTTTCTCCCAGCCATGTGGATCTTGCTCTGGCTTCCCACTGCATTTGTGTCTTGCTAGTTTACATGTTTACATTAAAAGCCCTCTTGAAATGCTTATTCATGACTTAGTGTTTTCCACAAGAACTATTCTTTAAGTAGGAGCATCTTGCCACAGGACCCTGCCTGAGACATGTGGCGATGTGTAGGTCCAGGAGAGAGGCTGGGGACCAAACAGGTCACTGTTCCACATTTTAAAGGATTTCATCTCTGCTTGCTTTTGAGGAAGGAGGGTTGTACAGGTCTTTGTGTGGAGATTTCAGTCTGCCAGTCTTACTTCTGCTAATGTACATCCCCACCTCTATCCCACAAAGCAGCGCTTCCCTTCCCTATGTATATAGGTTGCATACATATATCCCCATCCAGCCCGCCCTGTGCCACCTATAGCCCCTCAAGTGTTGTGTGTTTCCTTCTCCAGGCTGCAGTAAAGGCACAAAGCCTGCTAGCAAAACATTGCAACCAACCTGTCATCATTGATACCATCCCAGCTGACTCCCTCTCTGTGAGTAATCAACATTACGTCTTGGCCCAGAGGTACCTCAGGTGCTGTGGACAGTAAGAGGGAGCTGCTGGGCACGTTTTCTGCTGCATGCCCATGTCCTTTGCTCTAGCCTGACCCCTCCCTGCCTCTTCTAGATCCTGATGAAGGTAGTGAACCAGCTGTGTGACAAGTCTCCTGGCACATCAGTCCTGCTGCTCAGCCCTCAGGCTTCTGGTGAGGTGCTCTGTGCCTGTCAGGTGGCCAAGGTAAGCAGAGCCCTGGTAGAGACACAGGGAACCTGCCTGCAAAGAGGGACTAGGCCCACTGCTCAGCAGGTCCTAGTTGAGGCTTTTCCTGGGGTTCTGCCCAGTGTTGGTGGTTATTCACACATCGGTAAGACCTGAGATGACCATACTGGGACCAGATATGCTTTCAGTCTCTGCTGGGCACAAGTATCCTTTGATCCTCCAGGCCATGTTTGCCTGGGGGCAGGACACAGCATTGACATGCAAGCTCAGCATTTGTGGTTGTGACTGCTTCAGATGGTGAGGGCCCAGGCTTAGTGAAGAGAGGATATTGTTACCTTTCTTCATCCAGACTGCAGAGCGCTCACAATCCAACTCACTTTGCTCTGTGTCTCTTCCCCAGAATTGCCTCCCTGTGTTCTCTGCTGCCGACTGGGCCGTGGCTGTCTGTACACAGATGGAGGGGAAGGCAGGAGGCTCTCCCATCGTCGCTAAGGGCAGTGGAAATGCCAAGGGCATTCAGGGAGCCCTGACTACTGCACTGGAGTTCGCCCAGAGTAAACTCTGAAAGAACTGTGATGCTTTGGTGGCAGAACAGTTGTGTGGATGTATGTAGCCCAACTGCAAGCTATATGGACGCTTGATACAGAGCACACGTTATATTCTGCTGATCTGAAATGTTCAGCAGCTCCCAGACTTAACATTGCTGCAGCCACTGCACTGGAGCATTTGGCTTCTGACCATCAGGGCTCAGGTGAGACCTCGCTCCCAATCCCACTGACAGAACGATGCTGCCAGTTCTCAGCATGGACATATGGGGATTGAACCTTGGAAAGCATCGGTTGCAGCAGCAGATCGTGCTTCTGCAACAGTGCAGTCCTTGCTACAAGACCAGCACCAAGAGGCTTCATGGGAGCTTGGGGAGATGGCGCGGTTTTATCCTAAAGCCATTAAATGGTAGAGACTGTTTGATCCCCTCATGTTTCTTGTTAGCTGCATCTTTTTTTTTTTTTTCTTTTTTCCCGGCAAAGGGCTTTGTTCTTTCCCTGCAGCCACACAAGTCAGCATGCCCTTTTATAAGCAGTCCCATCCTATCACAGAACGCAGGACACCCCTCTGATTAAAAATGCTACTATAATTTAGAAATGGGGAGAGAAGTCACGCCCCTGCCTGCAGGCTCAGCTTTTTCAGCCTATGCTTGTTAGGCTATGCAAAGAGTAGTGCTAAAACCAGCTTTCATTTCTCAGACTTGAACAAAATCATCCCAGCCTCTACCTCTTTGCTTTGGATGAATGTCTTTTTCTTGTTTCCTCCTGCTGCTCCCTTGTAACTCCTTCCTTCTCACCCTGCCTACTGGCTCTTCACATACCACCACCTACCTCAGTGGATCTGGTGAGCTGTGTGAATGGGGACAGTTGCTGTGTTGCAGCGTGGAAGTCCCTGCAGCAGGACACTTAGCCTTGAGGTGAGCAGGTCTCCCCCCTGAACTGGTTGCTGTTCACAAGCACTAGCAGAGCCAACAAACGCAACTCATAAAGACATTTCAAACTTCATTGTTAGAGCGATGTCTAGAGCTCATGGCCAAAGCACCATTATTTCAGATACTGTATTGACCTAAAAGAGTCATCACATGGTAGCTGATGCAAAGATGCATCAGGATAGGGATACAAGCAGGTTTCACCCTGTGAGCAGCAACAGCAGCCTGAGGGATGAATTTCACCAGCAGGTAGGGTTGCCTGGCGCTGGAAGGAGGTAGAGGAGGCAGTAGCTGCCCACTTTAGGGGAGAGGGGGAGGAGGGGTGGAGGCATAGTGATGCTGATGGATGGGGAGCAGGAAATGGCTGTCACAGAGATTGGTGAAGAGGCTGAGTGGGGAATAGCCCAGTCTCATAATGAGAAACTTCCTTTTTTAGCTGTCTGTGCGAGGGGGAGAGGGAACTGCTCACCTGGGGAAAAAGGAAGATAGACTTACAGGTATCACTAGAGGACAAGGGGTTTTCTTCCCTATCTCAGTGGGTGTCCAGGCAAATATGTGGTCCCTAAGGCTCCTCATCTTTGAAGTGCCAGGAAGGTGGTTTTGTGCTTGGCTAAGTGCCTGATCTAAATATGAGGACTTGGAGGCAGAAGGAATGGGGAGCCTTTAGGGGCTGGTGGTGCTCCCCACTATCCTCCCCTGCTACCCCACCACACTAACAGGCTACAGTTGCAGCAGGACCCCAGACCTTACTCATCTGGCAAATGCTACTTTCAGCCAGATAGCTTGAAGCAGGGCTTGTTACAAAGAGGGCTCCAAGCCAGCCAAGCTCCCTGGGCATCTGCCCCTGTGCTGACAAGAGCTCAGCCATCAGAGGGGGACACAGGCCCCCCCTTTTTTTTTTTTTCCACACCCTGCCAGTGGGGCAGGTTGTTGCTCACTTCAGAATCCACCTGCGTTCCTGTATGCTGTAGCAGAACAGCTGAGTGCTTTCTCAAATGTTTTTTCCATTTCAGGAGGTGGAGGTGCTGTTGGTGCCCATAATATCTCTGCAAGGTACCTGAGCACAGGGGAGAGTTGGAACATCCAGCCTAGCACTTGGAGGTCCTTGTGACAAGGCTAGGAGAGCCTTGCAGAGGCAACCAGAGCGGTCACCCTTCGGGCCATTGGAAAGAGGTCCATCTCTGCAGCGGGAGCTGTTGGGCTCTCAGCACTGTGCAGTGAATGAGCAGCAAAAGCCTGACGGCTCGGCACCCAAGGTCTGCTCTCTGCGTCGCATGGGAAAAGTGGCTCCTTGCTTTCAGCGTGACAGGTCCAGCCCCACAGTGAGAAATAAGTCCCCATTCCACAAACAGGAGCACTAGGGAAGGCTTAACAATCCTGCAGCTAATTCCAGGCCATTTGGGGAACTGAAAGGTCTTGGTTACATGACAGGAGTTACAGCTTAGCCAAGCAGTGGTGGAAGGTGGGTGCGGGGGAAGGCCCACCACAGCCTTATGCAGCACACATGCCAGCTAGCAAGGGTTATAGGGCTTCTAAAGCAGAGTAGGAGTGTCAATCTGGCCATCCTCTCTGGGGTCTGTAGGTTGTCTCAGGTGGCTTCTGCAGCCAGGCTTTCCAGAAGGTGGGCCAGAGTGGCAGAAGGCTGCTGAGGACCAAGTCCCACAGCTCATCAAGCAGTTGCAGAGATGGTAAGCAACACATCTTTGAGCAGAGAGCACTCAACCACCTTCACAACCCTACCCACCTTCTCTGTGCCCACAGCTACCTGCTAGGTCAGCTGAAAGATCTGCTAAGGCTGGGGGGAGTTGCTCTGCAATAGCCATGAACCATGTAGGATGAGGCCAGTTCTCTACCATCTTCCCCCCCAGTTTGGTATCCATGTTCCTCATCTTCTGCACCTCCAGCTGGAACCGCAGCCACTTCTCAGCACCTTCAGCAGGCCCTGCACTCAGGGGTCCTGCATTTCCTGCACCGCCTTCCTATAAATGTTAAAAACATGCCGTGATGTTGCTGGCTCTTCTCCTTCCTCGGGCAGCGCAGTTCTCGGGGGGACCTTCTAGCTTAGAGCTTATTTTCTTTCTCCTCCTTTGCTGCTCCTGGCCTTTCTGGGCATGAAAGTAAGTATTTCCTTTCTTCTTTCTTAGCCCGCAAGGATTTAAGTGGGTCATCAATGAGGTCACAGCATAACAAAGTCATGATCTTACTAGATCTCATAAGTTCAGTAGCACTAAACCTGCTCTGTAAGTGGAGGATGAAAAGGATCTTACCCTACCCATGAGTAGTTTTGTGGTGACATCTGTGGTGCTCATATCACCCCAGGCTTGTAGAGTGGGTTGCTGCAGTAGAAATGCTGGGGTTTGAGCCATGGCCATGCCAGGCCATCACTGATCCTAGGAAAGAGCGTTTCCTGCTGTTCTCCTGGCCAACCCACAGAGCCCTTTCCCTGCTGCAGAAGGACAACACATTCATGTCCTATGCCACAACCACAGTAGGCACCACATTTCTGTCTGGGATGCTCTGCATTTCAGCGTCAGGTAAAACAATGCTCAGCTGGGAGGGTGAAACATGAGTTTTAAATGTAGTTCCCTGGTGAAAATATCACCCTGCATTGCCTTATGGCCATTGAGGGTCTAAGGTGTGCACAGTACCCTGGGCACACATTTGCAACTCCAAAAACACACATGCAGAAGTGACGGCAGGAAGCAAGAAACTAATTAAAGAGATGATGGGGTTTTTGCTGTGAGCAGGTGCTGTCAGGTTGGCAGCACCTCCATAAGTCTAGATGGACCTCGAGGTCCCTTAAGGGTACATGCAATGCGAGGGCTTGCCAGCCCCAGTCCCGAGCAACTACCTGACTTCAGCAAAAGTGGAGCAGAGAGTGCACACTTGTCTCTTCTTGCACACTTTGCTTCCCTTAGCCTGGGCTGCAGAGCGAGAGGCTGGCACACAGCGCCTGCAAGAAGCCCAGCTCACGTTGGGCACCCCTGCCACTGCTGGCTGCTGGAAGGACCTGAGGTGCTGCACCCCGGGTCCTGTGGGACTCACTCCAGGAAGGTGCTGGGATCGTAGTGGTGGTAGCGGAGCCGAGCCACACAGAGGATGCCAAATGCATGCTGAGCTACAGGCTCAAAAGCCGTGGGGCTTGGTCCTTCATGGCTGGAGCTGAGCATCTCCCAGAGACACTGAAGGCAGCATGCCCAAGCTGAGCCCTGCGGGGAGGGAGAGCAGGTCAGGGGCTGGTACTGGGAACCAAAGCACAGCTCCTCCCCTGCTAGGACACCTCATCCCTGCCACTGGTGCCTGCAAGAGGTGGTCAGTGGGCCATGGGGAGCAGCTGGGGTCTCCCCAGCACCCATTGGCCACCTCTACTCGCCTTTGCCCCAGGGCAAAGTGATCTCCCAGCCCACAGCCAAGTGTGGCACTGAGCCTCCTGGTTCCTGGTCTGAAGGGCACACCTTGGGGCCAGCCCACCAGTAGGTAGAAGCAGCAGCTCCCCTGCACATGCAGGGACACCCTCACACACCAGCACACACCTCCCAAGCACCCACTGTAAGGATTTGCACCTGCACTTACACAGATCTGCCTTTGGATGATCTCAGGTGTGGTTTCCCTCACACCAACTGGAAACACTGGCACAGTTTGCCCAGAGAGGTCATAGCTGCCCTATCCCTCAGAACATTCAAGGTTAGGCTGGATGGGGCTCTGAGCAACCTGATCTAGTTGAAAATGTCCCTGCTCACTGCAGAGGAGGTTGGACTACATGACCTTTAGAGATCTCTTCCAACCTAAACCATTCTCTGATTCTGTGTCTAGTGATGGTGTGCACTGAGCTAGTCATATCACACACATACACACGTGTCACCCGGAAACCCACACAGATGTGGATGTGTGGGTTTCTGTGTTATACTTGTAGGCTCTCACCATCTCACCATCACACCATCCCCCACGTGGGCTCTCTGCTCCCACAGCAGCCAGGCACCCACAGCAAGCAGCACCTACGCGTGGGCAGCTGCTGCACAACACATACAAGGCTGCAGCAGTGAACTGCGGACCCAGAGCACCTGGAGCAAAGTGGGACATCCCACCCCTCAGGGGCAACTCAGGGCCACCTCGAGCTGGTGCTGCCGCTCACCTTCTGCATCCCAGCTGCTTGGGAGAGGAGAGCATGGCTGTGCACTAGAGACATTCCATGGAGGGACAGGCAGTGTGTAGGGTGTGTGGGCAGGGCAGGAGCAGCCTCTGGGCCTGGCGATGAGGGACAGGATGTCTCTGAGCCCCCAGCTTCCCAGGAGGACTGCTGGAGAATGAGCAGAGCTTACATCAAATGCTGTCCACAGCAGCATAGCCAGAGCCTGCAGAGGCAGGAGAGGCATTTCATGGGGAATCCCAGCAGCTCGCCTTTGCCGCATGCCCTTCACAGCCAGCCGGTTCTCTGTGCGAGAACGCTGGTGCCTTGCAGTCAGCTCATCAGCTTGGATTGCAGCTGGCATTTCCATGCCGCTTGCTCAGCTGCAACCCAAGCTCCTCTCTCATCCAGAAAGTGCCAGGAAAACCCATGCGGCTGGGGCCTTGCTCCCCCTCCATTCTCCCCACCATCAGCACCAACACCATCCCAACTGCTCTCAGGAGCGCCCTGCTACTGAGCCCACTCTCCTGACCAGGGCGCAGCCCACTGGAGGGAAATTTGATGAATTTTGATTTATTTATGCCCTTTTGGGTCTTAGTCTACCAGAGGGTGGCTGGTGGGGCCACAGGATGTCAGCACAGAGGGTGTGCCAGTGGAGCTGCTATGGTGTTATCCAGCCCTGCCATCCTGAAAGCCATGCGCTGCTGCATCCACCATGCACTACAAAGCCACTCACCCTGCCATCATGCAACCAGAGCAGGCTCACAGTGGGAAAATGAGTAAAGCTACACCCACAAGCAGCCCCAGGCACTGGGGCACTGCTGGCCACCACAATCTTCCCTGAAACTGAAGAGTGGATAGAAGGACACCCTGTCCTGCAGAGTCTGCAAGTGGGAGACCGGAAGGAGCTCCATCTTGCCTGGGTCCACACTGCACCCAGTGCTCCTATATCAGTCTTGCAAGCCAGATGGCCTCCGGGTAAGTTGTGGAGTCCTACCACTCACAATTCCAGTCGTGCTGCAAATCCAGTCCAAAAGCTACCCTGCATTTTCATCTGTCTGTGTGATCCATATCCCAGCGCTATTGCCATCAGATACTCTGGTCTTTTCAGGATGCTCCACCTTGCTTAGAAAATAGCAAGTGAGGGCTGCTGCAAAAATCCCTGAGGCTACGCAGACATTGGGTTACTATTCCAGTCCCTGACCAAGATCTCCACATCTCCTTCTAGCCCATGCCCAGCCTCATTTTGTGCATTCCCCTTGTGCTTTGCATCAGAGGTTGCCTGGGCTTGAACTCCAGGAACGGAAACACAAATCTGAGCCCACGTAGACCTTCTTTTCACATGGTGAGGAATTATTTACACTTGGGTTGGGATTTGCTGCTCTACTAATTTTGTTGTCTCCTTGTTTGCCTGTTTGTCCCACATTTCAGACAGCGTTCCCTTCCTCCCCCTTCCTTCCCTTGCTGCCCTCCACATGCGGGTGCCCTTCCTTCTTCCTCCTCCTCCTCCTGGCTGGCCGGGTTAGGCAGGTGCTGGAAGAACCTGCACAAGGAAGATAATCCATCAACTCAAATATCACCGAGTTTTACAGAGAAAGGGGGAAAGAGATGCAAAACTAAATGACCTTTAAAACAAGTGAGCTCTCATGTTCCCTCCCCCGCACAGAAGCGGCTCCTCTGCTCTGCTGTAACCTTCTCCTCCCTGTCCCAGCATTTATTTATAAGCACCATCAATAATTAAGAAGTTGCCTGTCTGCTTGCTTGCCTCGGCTGCCGTGTTGACAGAGACCTCTCTGACGTATCCTGGCTCAGCCTGGCTGCTTTGCTCACTTGGGCTTTTAATTTTCTTCTCCTGCCTTGCTAGAAACAGAAATCACCCACCCAGAAAAGACCAGAGGTCTGGAGAGCCAGGAGAGCTCCCTGTAGCAGGCTGGTCACCCCAAGAGTGACCTGAGAACTGCTGACTCTCACAGCCCTGCAGAAGTAGAGCAGGCTGGGGTGGGATGTCTAGGGTGTCCACTCTACACGTACAACCACTCCTGGCCAGAGTCAAGCTCCATTAAAAGAGACCCCCTTGTCCACATGTGAGGGTGGAGGAGCTTGCATGCTGGTGGCTCCTTGCTTAGAAAATAGCAAGCGAGGACTCTGGAGCTGGAGGCCCCAGCCCCAGGGAAGCAGCATCATGCCAGACACCCAACCCCAGGCACCCAGCCAGGGAGGTGGAAGAAGGAGAGATCCACCAAGGAGTGCAGCCAAATGGCACAGCTGAGAAGGATGAGTTGGCCCTAGCAGGAGGAGCTGGAGGCCTTACTGTAGAGGGGTACAGCTGGGCTTAGAAATCTAGAATGGAAGGCTTTACACTGGCCTGGAGGAAGCACCACAAGGCACAACTCAGGGACAGGCCAGGCACAGAGGCAGCAGCTGGGCTTGGCACATTGCTGGCACTTCAGAAGTCCTTGGGAGCACTCCAGGTCGCTCCTCATGGGTTCAAAGGCACCCTGCAGGCATCAGACAAGCTCTGGCCCTTGAACAAACCCCCAAGTGTGCATTTCCAGGCAGCCCAGCTCAGCAGCTGCAAGCAGAGCCTGTGGTGTGCCAGGGCTGAGCCCAGGTCCTTCTGCCAGTGTGATGCCAATGCAGTGACAGGTCACAAGAGGGAAGCCCAGTGATTCTCCCTGAGCTGACCTGTGATGCTGCTGGACACAGTAGAGACATGCAGACAAGCAGTGGCAGACGGCTACCCCCTGCACACAGAGTGATGCCTCAGCTCCCCTGCTCCACAGACCAAGTCCAGAAAGGGAATGCGAAGGGAGCCAGGGCTCTGCTGGGGCTCCCACACCCCGCTGCCGGGCCAAGGATTGCCCAGGAGCCAGGCACAGTGGCAGCGGGAAGCAGATCTGTCACAGAGCAGGGTTCTGGAGGGACAGTGATGGCAGCTGGCAGCTCCACAGCCCTGCCAGTGCCCAGCTCTGCTGGGGTGGGAAGAGGGCACCAAAGGACAGTGTCAACTCAGCAACCCTTGGCGCGCAAGCTCTCAGGCTGTCCTATCCCATCAGCATCTGACTCCCGCCACGGCAACGGCCCCAACATTGTCCTTGCTGCAATGGGGTAGACAGGGCCCCCTGTCTGCCCCCACAAGTTGCCCACACCAGACCCTGAAAGTGCTCATGCAGGATGTACAGAGCTGCTGCTGGGGGGCACCAGGGGTCTGACAGGTGGAAAAGGTGCCTTCTTCCCCAGGTACCCCCACATCCTCAGCCCACACAGCCCAGCTGTCCCAGGGGTACCGGAAGAGCCCACCCCCCTCCCCACTGGTCTCCCTCTTCTCTGGATCAGGCTCTGAGGAGCATCCCCAGCCTTCAAGGGAAGGAGTGGCCCCCTTCAAGTGGTATCACAGGGTATGCCTTGAAGGTAAATAAGGCAAGCGGGAACAATGCCCTCCTTTCAAATATAACGAAGCCCCTGGACCTCTGAGATTCTCTCTGGTGGCCTCATGAGGGAAAGATGCTGCATTGCCTGCCCTGGGTGCAGGATTTTCAAAATCTCCCTGGGCACAGCCAGACCTGTAGGACCTGAGCCCCCTCCATGTTACTCTAGAGCACTTAACCCTATCAAAAGCACCTTGGTTTATCAAACCACAGCAAAACAGGGAGAAGTGGAAATTGGGGCAGGGAAGGGAATGACACAGAGTCACAAGCTAACATGCAAATCATGGACCATGCTGGGGAAAAAAAAGACCATGAAAAACCAATGGAGTATCTCCATGAGAGTGCTGGAAAACAGCCTCCCACTAACTCTCATCCTCAGTCTGGGAAGGAAAAAGCTTCACACCTGCTCTGAATGTTGTGAAGGCTGCAATGAGCTCAGACAGGAATAGAAGTCACTAACTAGATGCTTTCTCTCCTCCAAGTGAAAATGCAGTCTCCTCTCCTCTCACCTGCTGCCAGGTTTGTTGAACAAGGTGATGCCATCCACATCAGAGAGTCCTGCAACCAGAGACCAAGTGCACAAGGCAGGCAGGAATGTGGCCAGCATGAGGAGGAGGGCTAGGAAAAGAGTTCAGGGACCAGTATTTCTATGTGAATTACCTTCTGCATGGCCTGACCTGCTGCAGCTCACCCTGTTTCTGTGCACTTTTCCTCCTGGACTCTGCTAAGGGACACGTCTTCCCCACCCCCTCCAAGAATGTGGCAGTGACCTGGCAGTGAAGGGAGGTGTGCTCCATGGACAGACATGGGGATTGCTGTGACACAGCAGTGACAGTGGAGACCCTAGAGCTCAGGCAATGCTAATGCTTGCCTATCCCTGGGTATCATGAAAAGCCAGCACAAAGTGTCAGAGTCCCTCCAGGAAAGGAGGGATTGCTCAAGGGAACACCAGTTCTGAGCCAAAAGCAGTAGGCATTGCACTAACATAGCCATCTGAGCAGGAAGGCTGGGAATATCTGAGCAAATTGTCCCCAAGTCCTTTTTGCTGCCCAAACAGCTCCGTACTCCCAGCGGTGCTCACAAACAGGACATTTCTGTTACCACAGACTCTGAGACATACTTTCTGGCAGGATAGTTGCCCGGCTTTTCCTCTCCTCTTCTTCATTTCAGTAAGGGGCGCCTGAGGGCTTGTCCTGCCTAAGAGAAGCTTTCTGAACCTTCAGACCTGTAGCTACCTTTTCAGGCAGTTACCAGTGCTGTCGAGCAACCCCGGCTGAATGAGAAATTTTCCATCAAGTAAAGAAGTCGGGTAATGGAACATGGAGGAAGCAGCAGCTGTGGTCACATCCTAGGCATTGCTCGTTAATTATAGCATTAGTGGGGCTGTACACAGGGGAGAACTTCAGAGTAGGTCCTCTCTTCCCTGGCACCCCTTGATCTGGGGTTCTGCCAGTGCCTCCCACATCAATCCCACTGCAACTGGGGCTGAAGACCAGGGAAGCTGGAGCAAACACGGCAGCCTGAAATCTGGCAGTGCTTGTTCTCCATCTCTTTTCAGTAGATCAAAGGGTGGAGAGAAAGGGAGGGGAGCCTGGCACAGCTCCTGCCTGAGCCTAGTGGGCCATCTGGCATTTGGATGCAACATGAGGGGCTGAGTGGGAGGCAGCAGAGGGACCTGAGTCTTCTGGCCTGACGTTGGAGGAATCTCAGAGAGAGGGAAGGAGAGAGGGCTCCAGCAGAAAGGAGAGAGGCGTTTGCAAATGGGAGCCAGTAGGTCCCTGGGCACAGATCCTGCCTGCAGGAAGGTTTCCATGATTCAGACAAGAAAACATATGATCTGGAAAAAATGATTTAAAACTAAGAAGAGGCAAATAAACTATCTTGCCTGGGTAGCTTCAGCTTGGCAGGATGAGACAGTGTGTCCACCCTTTCCCTCTCACCCTGCTACAGGCAGCAAGGGTCACTGAAGGAAAGGAGTTCCCACAGTGTAAAGTGTTACTAGCTGCTGAGCTGAACCAAGCAGGGATAAATCCAGGTTTTAGGGGAGCAGCAAGGATTTGTTGAGACACTGTGGCTGTTCAGATGGGCAGGATGGCACAGAGGTGGGGTTAGCGAAGTGCAGCCTCACTGAGCATCTTGAGCAAACACTGTGGTAGAGGGTGTCCTGCCCCAGAGCCAGAGTCAGGAATGTACAGGAAAGATTTAACATCCATCCACTTTTGTCTCCACCTTCTTAGGATGTGATTCCTATGAGACACAGAATCAGTGGAAAAGAAAACCTCCCACAGTACTTTTGCATCTGCACTGAAGTAACTTCAATGCAAGAAATGTCCCTGCTGCAGAGTTCAGGTCAGAGGTGGAGTAGCATAAGAAGGAAAAAAACATTCCCCTTGGGCAGTTTGTATCCTGACTAACCCCCAGCAGCTGGGCTGTGCCCTGTGGGAGATGGTGGACAAGTCCAGGAGAATTCTGGGACTGATTTGCACCAGCAGTGGAGGAAGGATGTTGCTTTTCACAGACCTTGGTGCAATGCATGGTGGTAGGGATGCCAACCATAATGACAGGTCAGATCCTCTGATTATTTCTTCCCCTGTCTTCTTTTAATTAATCACAAAGAGAGAGTGTCCAACACACCTGCATCCTCAGACTTTGGTGGGATCATTTCTCTCACCTCCCCAAAAGAGCTCCTGTGTGCCATGGGAAAGGACAAGGCAGAGGAGCTCCTGCAGCCCACCAGCTGGCAGGCTCTGCCTCCTCCCCTGTGCCCAGCATCCGTGGGTAAGGCCTGCAGGATGTCCCAGGGAGACAAACCTCCACTCCTGATGTGAGCCCTGCTCCCCACGGAGCCAGCACAGGCAGCAGATGGGCCCATCTCTCCCTGCCAGCGCAGGCAAAAGGGCTGGAAGGTAGGAGGTGGAACCAAATCCAGTCTAATTAAGGGTAATTACCATTCATCCCAGGAAGCAGTAGGAGACAAACCCCACATTCTCCCCGTCTATTAATAGCTGTCAGCAGCTGCACTGTTCCTGCTGGGACCCAGGGAGGGCACAAAGCCTTGGGAGGAGTGGCAGCACAGAGAGCATCCTGCTCCCGTGTCCTTCAGCGCTGGCTGTGCAGGGGGCTTTTTCCCTCCTTCCAGGACGTCATTTATTTTGCTGCTTCCCCCAGGACTCCAGATGCAAGCTGCTTTTAAGCTGTGTTTTCCAGCAAGAGCTGCAGGGAGCCAGCCAGAGGAGGGATTGGAAGCAGGCCTTTGGAGCCAGTCCCTGCTCCCCAACATCCTCAATTTGCTGAGTCCCCCCGAGTTTTAACAACTTTCTGTGCTCCTCATTGCAAGGGTAGAAACCATCCAGGCAAGAGCACTCCCAAGGCACAAAGGACAAACCTTGCTGGCTTCTGCCTTAGTGAAACCCTTTGGTGTCAGGCAGCCATCAAACACCAACTGCCTCCTTTCAAACCTGCCCTTCAGCCGCACCCACAGTTCTTCCCCCAGGGAGATGAACCACAGCTGACAGATGGGAGCTGCCTGCCTGAAGGCATAAGATAGAGATACCACCCTACAGGCGTAAAGAACTCAAATAAAATTATATCCTGAACTGGTATGGTGATTTCCAGCCATCGGAGCTGATGTGAGGGCAAAGGGGGCTGCAGGAGATGCACTAGCAGAGTTGACCAGGTGGACACATGCATGCAGGGGTTGTTTTTCCTCTTCCATTCCTGCTACTTCCAGCTGCCACTGCAAACAGTCTGCTGCTTGCCATGGGCAAAAACCTCACCAGATGTGTTTGTGAAGTCCAAGAGGAGAGGAGAGGAGATGTAGGATATATTCCTGCCACACAAGGCACTTTAGGACCTGGCTCCTCTCCTGTCTATTTGTTGTGATACGAAGTTCGACTACAGTTACACTGTCCTCAAACTCCAGGCAGACAGTGGAGCTGATAATGCACAACACCACCACAGGCGCTGTCTGGGGGAAATCTGAGCCTTAGCAGCTGGAGGGATACAGAGAGCAGCTGGGATTTGCTGGTAGGATGATGCTCTAGTCACTGAGGCCAGGAAGCAGTGCCTTCCTCAGACATGAACAGGGGAAATGGGAATGGATATGGATGTTTTACCCACCACACAGTCAGCTACTCCATGGCATTTGAGGAGCCACTGATGCTGCACACCCCACTGGAATCACATGCTAATGTCCACACGCATGGAAAGAAATGCTGAGGTAGATAGAGAGTTAACACAGCTATTTTTCAGCTACCACTGCTTGTTTTCAGCATATGATTCAATACCTGATTGCATCCAGATCAACAAGTTACTGCAATACTTGGGCAATATTATCTCTGGGAAAGAATAACTTTGGGCAGACACAGCTGGAGTCCATTGGACCATGAAGTCTTCAAAACATGACATTTGCATTATATTAGCCATGAGGTGGGCTAAAGACTTCAGTGTTGAAGGCTCAGCTCAGAAACTGAGCACAACTGTAGAAGCAACTCAAGGGGGCTATTTTTGTGGATCTGATTTGGCTATCTCCTCTGTTATTCAGGAGCCAAACTGAATACCTGCATGGAAATCAGTGCAAGAGAAAAGATTTCTGGTTTTATATTGCTCTCAGTTCTGCTTTTCAAGATGTTGAAAGCCCTGAAGAAGTGTTCTCAGGAATAATGTGGTCAGTGTGGGGCCACTGTTTGTGAAGGGCTTTTCGAGGCTTCTGACACCCCTGCTGTGTTAAACACCAGCTTGACTCACAGGTGGTGTCACCATCTTCTTGGGAATCAAGTGACAGAATCAGGCCACACTTAGAAAGAAGTACATTGCTGCCAAAGTCTAACTTTGAAACTCACGAAGCAGGCCTCAAAATCCTGTTTCTTTTTTTAATCTATGCTTCTTTGCATTTATCGTTTTATTGCTGAGCCTTTTGGGTAAACTTGGATCACATTTGTAACATCTTCTTCATGACCAGGAGGTATATTTTACATGAAAGTCAATGCAGCTTCCCAAAAAATGCCAGCTATCATGGGACTTGTGGGACTATCATGAGAGCTGGCACCAGTATTATGTATGCTCCCATAGGGCACAGGCTGGCTACACTCATCATGTAACCACTACTGAGAGCGTCAGCATTTTGAAGGAGCAAACGAAAGCCACGTTTCAGTCTGAAAATCTACTGACAAATACTGAAATGCTTAGATCTGAGAAATGGGAAGGAGATGCACGTTTTCAGCCTTTTGCTTACTCTCTGTATTCCACAGCATCGTGTGTGCAGTGGCTGCCATGCTGGAGATTCAGGTCTTTCCCTTGCTCTGCAAGAGGGTGCTCACTAGCCGAAAGGAGAAGGAGCAGGCTGAGGAGGAGAGAGATGGGCACAAAGCAGATGGACCAAGATCTTGCTGTTGGTGGAGTTCTCAGCTTTGCCCTCCTCCCTCTCAGACCTGCCTGCGATCTGTCATTCAAGGGTAACAGCCCAAAAATGTGAGGCCAGTTCCAGGCACCCAGAGCCATGTCTTTAAAGGAAGTTGTTGTAGTACTGAGGAGCCATCAGATACAAACGTCCAGCAAGACGAGTCCCTTGAGCACAGCAAAGCGTTCACCGTGGGAACGCTGACACCCAACCATCCCCGGGGTGCTGCTTACCCCATTCTTCTCACCCTGCCGAGATGCCCCAGCAGCAGCCGCTGCAGGACTGTGCGGGACCTCTCCAAAGGTCTCCGCCAGCAGCCCCGCCGCAGCTCCCCGGGCCAGCGCGGGGGGCGAGGGACACGGAGCTGCGCCCACCTGCTTCTCCCGTGCTGGAAAAGAGGGCTCCCCGCAAGCCCCAGCGCTGGGACGCTCCGGCTCCCCCACACGCACACGCCCGCCCCGGCTACCACGTGTGCCCGGCCCCGGGAGGGGCTCCCCGCCCGCCGGCTTCGCCCCGGCAGAAGCCCCTTTC
>VZZY01013664.1:23446-53351 GCA_013400335.1 Eurystomus gularis
GTTGTGCTCGCCGCCGGGGCCGGGAGCTCCTCTTCGGGTCTGCCTGAGAGGAAGTTCTAGTCAGGTCGGGGTGGGGCTCTTCTCCCAGGCAACGAGTGACAGGAGGGGAGGACGTGGCCTGAAGCTGCGCCGGTGGGGGATTAGGTTGGATATTAGGAAGCACTTCCTCACGGAAAGGGCGATTAGACGCTGGAATGGACTGCCCAGGGAGGTGGTGGAGTCGCCATCCCTGGAGGTGTTTAAGGAGAGACTGGATGTGGTACTCAGTGACACGGTCTAGCTGATGTCGTGGTGTTGGATCATCGGCTGGACCTTGATGATCTTGGAGGTCTGTTCCAGCCTCAATAATTCTGTGATTCCTCCGGGGGCAGACAGGGCAGGGCCAGCTGCCGGAGTGGCCGGGGCTGCAGCGAGCAACGCTCAGGTCGGAAAGGGCTTTTGTGTTTCTGACACCCCTCCGGGGTCGCGCCCCTTATCCGGGCATGATGACACAGCCCCGCACCGCAGTACTGGCCCCAGTGATGACATGAACCGTATTCCCAAGCAACCGGCTCGCCTCATTCAGCCCAATCTCCCATTACAGACAAATTCCATTATATCTGAAGCTAAATAGATTCCTCATTTGGCACGCTTATTTTTTGTTTTTCAAACTTACTTAAAGCCCATTGCAGAGGCTCAGCGCCTTGATGAGCCTGCAGTAAGCTGTCCTAATGCACGCTTAGCCTTTCGAAGCGCAAAGGAGCGTGGCAAGTCCCTGCAGGTGCCAGCGGGCTCAGCGGTGTTAGCCAGCACTTGGGATCACTTGACAATGTCACCACTCTGCCTGGAATAAAGGTAAGAGCACAAAGGCCAGGACAGCTGCAGAACAGCTGGCATTTTCAGGGTGCTGCTGCGGTGACGGGAGAGCTTCCTTGATTTGGGTAGACTGAGCTTCAGTGCAAATGCAATCTCAGCTGGGGCATAACCACCCTCGTGAAGAGTTTCTCTTGCACTTAAAAACTCTCCAGTAAATGCAGTGTTTACAGTTGCTCCGTTTCTTGGATCACTGTACTGCTCATAGGAGGCATCAGCCAAAGGTCACCACTTTCCAGGCAACTCTTCTTCTTAAGTCTCTCTGGGCTTTGGTGTGAATCAAAAGAGCAGAAATCTTTTCTTTCCAGATCAAAACAGGTCCAACTCCAGAAGGTTTGTTAGGCATGCTAGGCAGCAGCATAAGCTGGCTGTGTGAGTGGATTTCTGTCAGCTTCTTCCTGGGAAAGGAAGTGGGATTTTTTTTTTTTTTTCTTTTAGAAGTTTCAGTATCATTTACCTTTTAGCCTGATCTGGGTGCTCAATGACATACGTTGGGAATTTACTACATGACCCCATTCATTGTATATTGTTTAATAAAGCCTTTTTAGCGTAGGTGACTGATGTGTGTGTGGAGTGGGTGGGAAGGAGCGTGCGTTAGTGCTGTTGACTTGGCTTATCAATAGTGATTTACAATGTTCTCTGGTGTTTCAGTACACACTTAGCAAACCTGGCTATGGCAGCTGGCTTGGTGTGTTAGCTCTGGCTGGGTGAGACTCCTGCAGCCAAGGCAGAGGGGATGCAGTGGTGAAAGAGACCCTTGCCCCAGCAGTAAGCATGCCCAGTGGGGTGTGATTCCCGTGCTGGGGTGGTGGGAATGGATGCAGCGCGAGCGCTGACTCAGCGTCAGACTCAGCCTCCTCTCCAGCACCGCAGGCGTGGGGTTGATTCAGACGCCTTGTAGGATGGCTCTTGCATGCCGGCAGCCTCGCTCTTGCTGGCTTCACACCGAATGCCAAGTGGGGATGCTGGAGTCAGCTGAGCTGATGTGTTGTGGAGCTCACGTCGAGGGAAGGCTCTTCAGCAGCCCAGACACAGACACCTCAAGATGTCTGCTTCTCCTCTGGGGCCACGCTACGTTTGGACTGGCCCATAGCTGGGTAGCACACACCAGTTGACCTCCTGCTGCAGGCGAGCTTTGCTCAGCGAGCTTCATCCAGTGTATGGAAGGGCTGTACTGTTTCTAGAGCTGGGTTTCAGCTCTGCTTGAGGGCAGCTGTGTCTCCCACTTGGCCTCCAGGAGCCCCTTTGGCAGTCCTGCATGTGCCATGGGTTACGTACCCTCCAAAAATCAATCTGCCATTGATAAAGTGGCAATTAGATCATCTGCTGGAATGCAGCCATGAAATAATCCTGGGCCACAGATGCTGCACTGGCTTCCCCCAACAGCTGGCCTTTAACAATTGCTTCCAAAAGGTCAGGAAAGCCATTGGAAGCTCCAATTAGCTGTGACTGGCCTCAGGGACAGAGTGACACAGATGCTTTTTGAATAGGACAAAGGACTGAGCAAGGAGAAAACATTTTTCCCAGCCACTTCTCCTCTATTAATGCCACCTCACTGCCATCCAGCTGTGCTGTCCCCTTCTGCTGAAGTCCATCAAACACCAAGAGCTGGGTTTCAGTTGTGTCAGTGTGCTGTGGAGAATCAGGAGTCTTCTCTTCCCCCTCAATGGTGGCCTGCCATCACAGCACCTTCCTCTGGGGCAAGGAGCTTTGCAGAGAAAGGACTCTCAGTCCTCACATTTGCCTGTCACCCATTTCTTCTCCTTCCACACCCACCCTTCTTTAGACCAGGCTTCCTTTTTCTACAGACTTTGCCTTTGTCATCCATACACCAGTACCTTCCAGGAAATACATCTTCCCTGCCCTTGGCACCTGTTGTCCTGCTTTTTGCTGCTGCCATCTACACGCTTTCCTGACTCTCAAACAGTTACTCTCTTTTCTCAGACCTCCTTCAAGGGCATTTGAAGAAGCCTTTGCTGATGTATTTGCCGCAGTATAGCATGAATCATTTTTCATCAGCATCTCCTCTAGTTCTCTGCATTTCACAGATCTCCTTTCTTCTCTCTTTTGGCTGTTCCTTTGCAGACCTTTCCTCGGGTATCTTTCGGAGAGGGAAGGAGCAGAGGGAGAAATGCTAGCAAAGGCAGCTGCAAAGCTTTCTGGGAGAGAGAGGCCCATGCTGACTGAGGCAGCACAAACTGGGAGGGCAGATGAGAAGGACCAGACATTTCATCTGAGGATCACTGTCCGGCTCATGGCCTTCACAAAGGAGGAGCTTTTTGGGATCAAAATGCTGTTCAGCTGAGGGATGTTGTGGCACAAGACACTACATGGCAGTTGTCTTCTGTGCAGGACGTTACCACAGGATCCTTTTGACTCTACTGTGGTGCAAGGCCAACTTTGCCCTGAGGCATCCTCTTGGTCTAGCAGGAAGTTGTCCTCACCTCTGACACTTCCATCCATCCATCTGCCTCATGCTTCTCTTAGGTGTCCTGCAATCACTAGCTGCCCAACCCTGCACTGCAGCCCTTTTATGTCCAGTTAGCCCCAGTAAGGATCAGCATGAGTCTGAATGCACTGGGGAGCGTTCACCAAGCCTGGGTGCTCTTGTTGAACCCAGAATTCAAGCGGCAGACTCCTTCCTAGTGTCTTCTCTGCCTCTTTCAGATCGGTAAGGCTGGTAAGAGAACCATTTGGACTTCCAGGCAATAACCATACATGTGGGATCCTGATGGCTGAAAGCACTGGTCCTGAGGTTGGGGTAGGAAACTGAAAATGAGAAACTTTGGTCTGGAAAAGCTTCACAGAGCTAACAGGACTGGGCATCATGCCTTCTGCTCCAGGCTCATTGTAGTCTGAACAGGTCTGACCCATCTCATCAGTTAATGGATATTTGGAAGGAGTTCAGCTGGAGGGTAATTGAGAAAAGTAGGAAAAGAAACTTGAACACACTTACAGTGTTTTCATCTGTAAAGTATCCATCTTTGAAGAGTCATAAGAACTGGCATACTAGATCAAACCACGGGATGATCTGGCCCAGGAGCTCATCTCTGACAGTGGCTAGAAGCAGATGCCTGTAGAAGAGTAGAAAAATGATGCAAGCATGTGCGTTTCTTTCCTTCAGCACTCTCTGTCTCCAGCTGTGTTCATCTCTCACTAAGCCAGATATGGTTCCTGTGCATTTAATAATTCTCAAGGGGTTTATCTTCCACAGACTTGTCCTGGAACCTGCATGAACTCTCAGCGTCCACAACATCCCATGCCAAGGAATTCCCCAGTTCAACTGCAGACTGTGTGAAGAACCATCATTTCACTTTTCTTTTACCCAGCTCCTGCCAGCTTCACCTATTTCTTTGTGTTGGAAAAGACAGTAAACAATCAATTCCTGTCCATCCTCTTCAACAGCACTCTGAATTAACACCACATCATTATCTGCTTATTACACATGGTACCTAGAGACCTCTTTGTACAGGGCAGTGTATAAAGATAAGGCTGATTAATAGTTGTTTTGCTGCAGTGCTTCCAGGCCAAGCAGAAGAGGCAGGCAAAGGGCAGGTGCCAAGTGCATCACAGGGAAGAAGTGTGAGCAGACCGTTCTTACTGCTGGCCTCTTTCTAAAGTTGCCTTTTTCTTTTGCAGGCAGCCCGGCTGGAAAATGTGGTGGTGACTCTCAAGCAATTTTCTTCTTGCTTCTCCTGAAGAAGTGGGTCCTGAGCAGGATGCAGCAGCCAGCGGCTGGTGACAGGAGCACAGCCGTTCCCTTGCTGTATCCATCCCAGGCCAGCATCGCTGCTGGCTCCTACTATACACGCCGTGTCATTGAGGATCCCGAGTGGTCCCTTGCCACTGTCCCCCACCTCACTGAGCTCTGCCTCCAGCACATTGTTCACAATTTTGAAAGTAAGCAGGAGCACGTTTTCCCTGGGACGCATGGAGAGAAAGCATCACTCCTGGGGAGCAGAGGGTCATCAAGGCAGGAAGATGCATCTGAAAGGCAGAGTGTGGTACCCAGCCTGGCCAAAGAGCAGATGGGGAGAAATAGCCCCTCAGGCAGCTAGTTAAACAAACTGTTTAGTTGCTAAGTATGTACTTGTACACTCCAGGGATGGCTGTAGTCCTCTGGGCTGCTATCCAGGACATGACTCTGTTGTAACCTTGTCCTGTCTTTTCTTCTTCCATGCTCTGCTGGACTCACTTACCTCAACTGTGGCCAGAGCTCTGGAGTCAGTTTCCTTCTCTTGATTCATGCACATGTTATGGTAGCACTCAAGGATGGAGCCCCATTGTGCTGAGTGCTGCACAAAGAGGTGGAGAATTGCTCCCTGCTCAGAAGAGCTACCAGCTCAGAATATGCATTGTACCCACAGTCTCGGCCCTTCTCTGTGGCTTTTGGTGGTGGTAACAAGTTACGTCCTCAGGCAGGGAATGTGCTTTTGAAGCAGGTGAACTGATGAACACATAGCAAAACAGAAAAAGTATATTTCGTCTGGGCTGATGGGGCAAGGTGGGGGCAAGGAAGGGCCTACCTGTCTCTGGCTGACTCAGTGAAGTGGTAGCAAAGACCAAAGATAGATCTAAGGCTATGTCCACACTGGGACTGTAAGACAGTACAGAGGAGCTCAGCGCTGCCTTATGCCAAAAGCTGATGGTACTTGAGGTCTGAGCTGGGACACCCTCGCAGCCCTATCATCCTAGTCAGTCAGTGCAATGCCAGATGGATTGGACCTACATTTTGTGCACATAAAAGCAGTGTTCTCAGTGTCTTGGGGTCCCTCATGCCATTACCTGAGCTGTGCAGCTGCATCTTGCCCACTGCTGTGGCCTGAGTGAGGCCGAGTGAAGCTAGCCCAGTTCTGCCCATTAGTGCCCCACCTCTGCTTGTGTCATGGGACTTTGCAGAGGTCTCTGCAGTGCCAGCTGTGGGACACTGGAGAATAGACTCCAGGAAGAGGCTGTGGTAAAACTCGGTGTCCTTAGGAAAGAAATGCCATAGAGACAGAGGAAATATAAAGCTAACCCTACTTTGTGTCTCAAAATCTGATTTCCTCTCCACTGAGGATTTCTGTTAACACTACTGTGTACATGTCACCAAGCATTCATGGTGTGAGTGTGCACAGCTTTTCTCTGGCATTTCTTACCACAAAGAACTTCCACCAGACAGAAGGCGGCTGAGGCTTAGGGCAAGCATTAGGAGAGACTGAGAGGAGAAAGCTCCTGGGAAAAAGGAAATTTTATTTCAGCAAGGTGGACCAAAAGGCTAAGAGTGTGTCTCAGTGAACAGGAATCAATTTGGTGTAAGACAGACACCTGAGTTAAGGTAAAAAGGCATGAGGACTTGCATGAAGAGCGCACGGACATTTGTTCTCAAATATCATCCTTCAATATGCTTAGAAACCAAAGGGAGAAAGTTCAGCAAATGCCAAGCCAGGCTCTCCCGTCGCTGTAAGCCGATTAGCTCTCTTGGGAGCGGAAGTCCTGCTCTGAATATAAACTGCATTCAAACTAAATTTAAACTGGGAACTAAGTTTCTCATGAGGTTCTCAAATATTATGGAAGTGAACCCAATTACCAATTTTATTGTAAAAGTTAGAAATCCTACACAGAAATGTGGGAGATAAATCCTACACATTTTTTGCCAGCTTAGCTCCATGCACCAGCCACTGGCAACTGAGAAGAGAGCCCATATCAGCAGAGGGGAGGGCATGGGCACACAGCTGAGGGCCCAGGCAGAACCACAATGCCAGCCATGGTTGTTACAGCCCAGACCAACCTCTCCTTCTCTTCATTCCCTCCAGAGAACCCGATTTTGGACTGCCTTCTGCCTCAGCACCAGAGGAAGGTGCTGGATAGGCTCTCCACTGGCCTTCCACTTGCTGTGACTGCCAACCTGATAAGTGATGAGGACTACTGGAAGAGGTGCTGTACTGAGCACTGGCAGTTGTGTGAGATCTCCAACTATGGAGACAGCTGGAAACAGATGTTCTTTCAACATCACCTGGAGAACGTCCTGAAATGTTTCATCCCTAACATCACAGACCCCAACCAGGTCCTAGAGCTCATCCCACTCTGCAAAGACTATGTGCGGAAACTGGAGGTTGATCAGTTCCTGCCACCAGTGCTGTTGGATCAAAAGAAGGAGAGGAATGACCTCTCTGATACAGGGAGTGATTTTGGATTCAGCGAGGTCTCCATGCATCACTATGACCTGGGAGTCCTCATTACTGCTCTTCCTCACCTTGAAGAGCTTCATCTCACTTATGGTGTGAAGGACTGTGGCATGAACTTTGAGTGGAACCTCTTTAATTTCACCCACCAGGACTGCTGCAACCTGGCTGCCGCTGTGAAGATGTGCCACAACTTGAAAGTAACATATCCCAAACTGAACTTTCCTTCCTTAGCTGTATCTTCAAATTGCCTGGGGATAGAAACCCCGGGACCAGTTCTGCTTGCTGGCAGCACCCTTCCTTTTGCAACTTGCAGTCTGGCAGAGTGCAGAGATGTTAACTTGCTGGCCTAGTGCTGAGTATCTTCTTCTGCATATGTCCTTGTTAGAACAGGTTCTCGGAGGGTCGGTGAGAAAAATACTTGCTTCCACAAAATATGTTCCCTATAGTGCAAGAGAAAGAAACACTCCTGTTTTAACTTCTCACATAGTTCTTGGAGGGAGGAGAGGAGAAACCCAGAGAGTTTTTCATAAGGAGTTTTTGGTAGTTATGCTCGGTAAATACATGTCAATATGCCCCAGAGAAGCAGAGACCCCCAAGAAGAGCATGGGGAAACACTTGCATTTGCCTGAGAGTGATGAGGGGTTTTCCTTCTGGGCTCTCACACCATCTTCAGTTCTGTGGGAACTGCAGCACAGATACTCAGCCTCTCCAAAACACCAGTGGGCATTGCTATCCAGAGTGCAGCCAGAGCAAGCTGGCTGAGCGCTCTCCCCACAGATTGGGGTGCTTTGGGAAATATTTTTCTGCTTGGCTTCCAGAAGAAAAATTACCTCTCCTGTGGCTGTTAGGGTGCCCTGGCCACGCAGGACATTGCCCATCAGAGAGCACTGTGATTACCACTGGTGCACGTGCTCATTTAGACAGGGTTCAACTGTAACCTGGGGTGCATTCTGCTGTTACTCTCTGCAGATGTTTGGACAGCTTTATCTTGTCTTAATTTAGCCCTGCATCAGAGATCCTGTGGAGTCAGAGGAGAGGAACAGGCATTTCCATGAGATGAACCATTTCTCCCTAGAACAGGCATGGGACATCAGTGGCATGCCCTGCCTGCTGGAAGTATCTGCCCACTATAAAAGCAACTTAGTTGAGCCTACTGGCTGAAGGTGTCTGAAGGGAGATGAATCCTGTCTGGTGGACTACAGGCTTGGGGTCTTGTACCCTTGAGGTCTTGTACAAAGCTCAGTCCAAAGTGCTGGCTGTTAGAGTGTCTCTGTTCTTTAACCCCACAGGTTTTCAAGCTGACACGAAGCAAAGTGGATGATGACAAGACCAAGCTGCTGGTCCGTAACTTGCTGGATCACCCCTGCTTGGTGGAGCTGAACTTGTCCCACAATCTCATCAGGGACAAGGGGGCACAAGCTGTTGGCAAGTTGATCAACCACAGCAGATTAGAAATCCTTGATCTGTGTAACAACCAGATCCATCACCTGGGGGCTCAGGCTCTTGCTCAAGCCCTGGCTGAGAACTCCACTCTGACCTCCCTGAATCTGCGCCTCAACTGCTTGGAGGACAAAGGTGGGGAGGCAATTGGCCATGCCCTGCTGACCAACACCACCCTGAAGTCCATCCATCTGGGAAGTAACAACCTGTCAGAGCCAACTGCTACCATTTTCTCCCAGGTCCTGGCTCAGAACACCACTCTGATGAGTATCAACTTCTCATGCAACCACCTGGGACTGGTAAGAGAAAGCCCTTCTCCCTGCGGTTTGTGAGCCTGTGTGGTGGCCTTGCAATTCAGATACTGAGCCTGCCCCGCCTCAAAGCCGCAGAGGCAAATGCATCCCTCACTTTGCAATCTTGCTGTAATAACAATCAGTTGCGAGCAAGGAAGACACTCTAGTAGACGGCAGGAAGGAGAAGGACATCTTCTGTGCACGCACACGCATTTATCTCATTCATTACATCCTAACTCTGTTCACAGAGTTGAATCTGGCTTCCAGGCTTTGGGCTTTTGGGCAGAGAGGGACTTTTCCCCCAGGAAACTGAAAACCAAGGAGAATGTCTGGGAAAAATCACAGCCACTTTACACAAGTGGGAGTAGATAATAATCATAGGCGGAATGAGACAAGGGCCTCATGCATATCCTCTGTGCTTTGGATCTGCTGTGCCATCTGTCACTCAGCAGCACACAGATAGTGTCACCCTTCCCAGAATCTCTCCTGTCCATCATGTGCTCAGAGGAGGCTGTTACAAAATTGGCTCAGCTGTTGAGCTCCTTTAACGCACACTGCAGCTCTGGAGGGGTGTGGTAGGTCAAAATGTCACATCTGGGTGCATGTAAGTGGCTTCTAAACCACAGATTTACATTTTCTAGAGAGAGGAGCATCCACAGATCTTACTACATCCCTAAGAGCTGCAGTATGCAACATGCCCACAAACCAGACTGCTTCTCTTCTGCTGATTAAAAAGAGCTTTAGAAATCTGAAACTAGACAGCCAAATGCAATCATGCTGGCTTTTAAACTTTCTGTGCTGCCTCAATTTTTCTCACTGTCACTATAAAGAGACAGCAAGACCAGCTGTCCCTGCTGGCAGGAATATTGGCATCAATGTGTTTGACAACGGTTTTAAAAGGATTTGATGGCAGAAAACCTTTTGTGAGTTCTGAGTTTTATGATCCTGGACATGGAAAACCATTTGAGTTTAATGATACAAGGGGGCAAAGGCTGGAAATAAGGATTTTTGCTTAGTAAATAATAATCTCTGTGGTTAGCATCTTCCTTCTGATGAGCTCTCCTATTACCCATTTGTGAAGCTCCACAGTAGCACAAGTGGGCTGGTGGTATTATCGCTGGGCTGGTGGTATTATCGCTGGGGAAATGGGGGTCTTTGCTAGAGATGCATCAAATTCTGACCTTGGTACCCCATCAAAAAGTTAATCTTTCCCAGTACTTTTTGCTCTGTCCTTTTTGGCAGAAGTCTAAGAGGCAGGGTGCTGGTATGAAGGGACCACCTGGATGAGGAGATGGGGACAGAAGTTGCATTTGGTACCTGAAAGAGAATAGCTGTGGGGGCTGAAAAACTCAAATTGTCACATCTCTAAAGACAGTGCTTCAGATAAGGGAGGGAGATGCCCCAAAGTGAGTTGCCTCCCTAAGGCTATCTGCATGGCATTTTCTGTCCCCAGGCAGGCTGGACTTCAGTTGCATGAGATGTTCCCTCCAGAAAAGCCAAGCCAGCCTGGGAAATGGCATCCAGGCAGGAGACTGCCAGCACTGGGGCTCTCACCACTGCTGAGACAAGGCACAGAGCAGTAATCACACTGCCATTTGTCTCCATCAGCAGTGAGCTGGAGACCTGGGGACAGGGGACAGCAGAGACTCCTCTCAGGTTACCATCGCCAGCCATGCTATTAACCAGCCTGAGCTTGAGGACTCCTGACATGGTACCCAGAGGGAGTCATTAGCATGTGTCATATCACTGAGTGCTGCATAAGGTTATGCTCTTTCCCTGTGTACTTCTTCTGCAAGCAACATTTTGGGCTTGGGTGAAATCCTTCGTCCCTTTTGGCACCATTTCATGGGGTTCCCATCACCAGCAGCAGAAGTTGCCGAGGGGAGGAGGAAAAGAGAGCAGTACACTTCGCTATTGGATCTCTTCCTTTAACACTTCCTTCTCACCCATGTGCAGGATGGTGGGAAGCAACTGCTCAAAGGGCTGGTGGATAACAAGGCTTTGACCGAGTTCGACCTCCGCCTGGCAGAGCTGGACCAGGAGACAGAGTATCTCATTCATCAAATTGTGTGGGCCAACCGGGAAGCAGCAAGGCTGGGGTCTCTGCAGCACCCCCCACCAAACCCCTCTGAAGAGAATGCTCCACAGAGCAATGAGCTTTGTACCATGTAAATGGTCTAGTCCAGACCTAACCTTCAGGGCAGGCAGCTCTTTTAGCTGAGGAGGACGTGAGATGCATAGATGATAGAGGGAATGTTGCTTCAAGTTCCTCAGCAGCTTTTTCTGGGTATTGTCCTGCTCAAGGATTTATTCATTTTTATAGCAAAATCCATCTGGAGTCTCAGATATGGGTGGCGAAAAGTAAAAAAAAATGAGTTCAATAAATGATAGGTCTCTCCACCATGATTTCCTGCTTTGGGTTGCTATGCCTTTGATCAGTTCTAGCCTGCTTTGCAAACAGGTGAATTCTTTACAACCAGACACTTACCTTAACTAGTAGTGCTCTTCTATGCAAACATGTCAGAAAAAATCTATGTTTCGTGTAAGTTCAAGCTAGAGAGGTGCCTGCAGGACTGCTGGCCGACAGGGTTGAAAACAGAGCAGCTTCCTGGGGCTTGGAGGAAAACAGAGCAGCTTCCTTCTGCCCCACAGGCTGTAGCCACCTGAGGACAGGGCATATACCCAATTGCCTCAGTGCTTTGACAGCCCCACTCAGGAGAGGTAAGCAAGGAACTGAGCAAGTACACTGACCTCCATCCCCTCCTGCCCTCTGAGCAACTCAGGGGCTTCATATGTCCCAGCCCTGCCCGGCACCAGTGCTCACAGACCCACCGCTAGCAGCCACCTCAGTGAATCATCTGAAACTTTTATTACACCGATTTGGTTTACAATCTTTGTACTTTGATATTTCCAACAAAAAAGGCAACATTGTGATATACTGTTTGTACATATATAGAGAGACAGACAGAGCTAGATCATATTGACAGAGTTGAAAAGTAAAAACTGTTTCCCAGTGTTCACAAAAGTATTTGTTCACCACATACCCGCTTCTGCCTCGCTCTACCTGATGGATACAGACCCTGTGGTGCCGCTGTCCCCTGACCAACAGGACATTTACCTGCACCATGTCACACCCTAATAGATCAGAAAGGATGGAGTGTGAGGCTGTCCCCCGCGGCGGTGGTGGCCACACAAGGGGTGCCGATGTGGCTCAGCCCCAAGCCCTCACAGGTCTGTGTAGCTCCCTTCCCAACTACTCACAGATACTCCAGGGGCTACATCTGCAAGAAATCCTAACCAGCGGCAGCAGCTGTGAAACCTCCCCTCCCGGGCGTCTCCCACTACTTGTTTCCCATCCTCGAGACCGAGGTATTGAATAGATTTATTTCATTTTATTTGCATTTACAAAATATTTCCACTGAATGACACACCTGAATGAGATGAGAACTTGTGTTCAGAAACAGCAGAAAAGACCCAGATCAGCATCAGGCTGATGAAGGAACAGCTCCAGCAGCAAGGGTGGGGTGGGGGCTTAATGGAGGTGGCCTGGTCCTGGGCAAGCCTGCCTGCAGCTCTAAGTACAGGGCTGCATCTGGTCAGCCAGTTGTGCAATGAAAGCTCGTGCTGGGAGGGCAGTGATGAGATCCCTCAGACATGCAAGTGGACTTGTGAGGAGGAATTGGCCGCCAGAGCCAGTGAGGAGCTGAGATGGAAAGAAATGGGCTTGGGAAAACATATGATCACCAGAACAACTGTTGACTTGCTTTCCTGGATACTCACATCTCCTCTTCCTGCAAATGGCCAAGACATGTTAACACCACCTGAGCACCCTCCAAACCTACTTCTGGGCTGCCACATGCAGGAATGCCTGGACAGGTAGCTGCTGTCCGGAGAACTCTTTGCCTTCCCTCCCATCAATCCCTTGGCCAAAGAGCAAAGCCCAAACCAAGCAGCCTGCACCACATGCCCGCACACAAGACCAACAATCCACCATCTGCCATTTGTAAGGGTTGAAACCATTTCAAATGCAATACACATCAGTAAAAATGAAAGCCCTGATAGCAACAACTGATTGCCTAAGTGTGAACACTCCTGTTGGTGGTGGGTCACTTGTCAGGTTCAGGTCTGGTTACTGTGATGTGGAACTGCCTCACAGAGCAGTAACTAGCAGGTCACTCTGTGCTGGGAAGGACACGTGCCAGCACAGGGCCAGTATGGACCCCTTAGCTCTCTCATGAGATCTATCTCCAAGGAGTACTGCAGTGCTTTGAGGAGGGAGGTCAGTTGTGGGCCTCCATCTGGAGGAGGGAATGACCTCTGAAACCTTGCCTGGGAGTTGGTCTTCCCTGCTGCTGCCATCCACAGAAGCAGCATGAACGGCACCCAGCAGCACAGGGACCCCAGCCAAGCTGGAAGCATCCCCCTGCCCACGGGTCTGTGCCAGAGAGATGGGGAAGATGAGGGATGGCTGGGAAGTAAAGAAGGGGGAATGACACAAAGGCTTGCACTTGGACTATGCCAGCAGGTGCCCCATTGGGATGGAGCAGGGGTGCCCGGCTGGCTCCCTCCCGCAGCAGATGGTGAGCCCTGCTGCTGCTGCTCTGAGCGGCGGCAGGAGCTGGTGGCTGGCTTCCCAAGCCTGACAACTTCTGCTCACAGCGACCCAGGCATCGATTTGCAAGGTGTCATGCTGGCATATGTCGTAAACAAGACAGTAGGTTGATTTCAAGCACCAACTGGGGGTAGAGGAGCAGGCTGCTGCCGGGATGGGCAGAGGTTGCACATGGAAATAGTTGCTGCTTTCAGCTTCCCTTTGCTCCCATGGAGCTGTTTGTCCACACTGACCCTCTGCACAGCCAGCCAAGCTGCTGGTGGCTGGGGTTCAACAGCAGGGGGGAAAATGGAGGGGCCTGTACACTGCTGCTGGGTCAGCACAATAGAGCAGTCTCCAGACTAGGTGAGGACTTGTGCTGGGGCAGGCTCAGAGCGTTTCCAGGTCACCTCTTATAGGGGTAAGCTATGAAACTGAACTGGGGAGTGAACGGCACGTTTGTAAAACACGGTGCCAAGCACTACTGGCCTGAAACGCAGAGGGTACCCTGAAACCCAGACAACTGGTGCAACTCTCCTGATCACTGGGGACCCACCGCTTTATCTGGTCAGTACCTACACCACCCATGCCCTGTGTGCAGCAGCCTTCCTCCAAACTCCCTCACTAGCCAGCCCCAGCCAGAGTCTATGCACCACTCTGCTGACAGGGCACTTCTGGCTAACCCAGACCCTCTCCGGCTTCTTCCTTTGGTCACAGTGAAGAGGGACGAAGCCTGAGCTCACATGGCTGGGAAGCTGGGGAGCAGCGCAGAGCCAAGTCCTGCATCAGCTTCCCTAGGCAGAGGGGATGGCTCAGAATTGAAGCGTTCCTCCTCCCTACAGGCTATGCCTGAAATAGCCAGGCCTGTCAGATTCCTGTCCCTGGCTGTGATGGATTAGCCTCTCCGAGGCACAAGGCAATTTATTCATTAGTGACATTTACACCTTGTGGCTGCATTAGCCGTTGCGGTTTGGTGACACGTGCTCAAGCTGTCAGTGCTGGGCTTGGAGGCAACATTGCTGCTCTGACAATGCAGCAAGGCTTGGCCTGGGCACCTCAGCTTGGAAATGCCTTCTGCCTGTCCCCTCGGCCGGAGCATACACAGTCTGCTTTGAAACCCCGCTTTGTTCCTGGGCTTCTCCATCAGCTGCCCTGCTCCATTTTCCCCCCACCCTCCCTGCCTTGCAGCACCACTGCTCCAGCACAGCAGCTTTCTCCTGTCTTGCCTTGTGTCTCCTGTAGAAACCACAGCATCTGCAAAGCCTTTTACAGTTGTTCTCCTACAGCCCCTCCTCTCCACACGTCTTGCTGAGCATTCACATGCTGTTCTGCCCCCCTCAGCTAGCTCCTCCATCAGCTGCGCCTTGTTCAGCTCACAGCAAAACTTCCCTCGGTCCCGGTGGAGAAGCACAGAGCCTGTGTTCGGAGACTCCCCCAGCAGACATGCTGCTTTCACCACAACACTGTCCCCTGGTCCTGCACTGCCACAACAGCTGACCTGCCTCTCCTTCCCACAGATAGCACCAGGGCTCTGGAGGTCAGGACAACCAAAACATAAAGGCCTCCTGTTGTCTATCTTCAGTCTGTTGAACTTACCCTGTCTACAAAGGCTCAGAGAAGTGTGGTGAAGTTCTCTGGGAAAGCATAAAGTGATGCAAAAGTGAGGCCAGGATGTTCTGCAATGCTCTGCAGGCTGTGCTGTCTCTCCACCAGGCAAGCACAAGGCACGCCAGGGCAGGGAGAGTGGCTGGAAGGCTATGCTCAGGCAAACCAGCAGGTAATGGTGAGGTCTGGCCACCAGCATGCCTGAGGTCATCACACATCTACTGGCATTTCACAGCTGGCCCACGGTGCCTAGTGAGGAGAGGACCAAAATGATGCGAATGCGTGGCCTCATAGGAGCTCAGGGGGTGGGGGTGCTCTGGCTAGCTCAGAGGAGTGATAGTTTGCACATCAGGTTTGGGGAGGGTGAGAAGAGCTGGAGTGTGTTGGCTAGGGAGCAGCTCTCCCATTTCAGGCAGCCAGCAGGGGATTAGCTTGTTCTGAAACACAGCTTGCTCCATACTTTTATCCCTGCTCCTTGCCCCTTGCTGCAGAAAATGTGACGCTTCACACCATCTCCTTACAAAAACCAGGTCAGGAGCTTCCTCTAACGAGGAACAAGCAGTACTCTGTCACCCTGTAAAGCCCTTGCTGCAAGGATTGACGGGTGACACTAGACCAAAGCCACAAACACACCAGCTCTCTGCAGGGCCACGGGTCCCGGCCATGCACACGAGCACGCAGAAGCCCACCCTGCCACTCACACACACTGGGTGGACAGCCAGGTCACATCTCCAGGGGCAGAGGAAGACTTTAAACTCCAGCCTCCATTCCTGATCAGCCTACCGCACCGTGAAGCTACACAGCCTCCCAATCTTCCATGAGCATTTCTTCTCCACCATCACTGCACATTTCTAACAGATTTGGCTGAAATGGAGTGTTTAAAACAACCTCATTGTCAAAGATTAAATTTTTTAAGCAAGGAACAGTGACCCAAAACACTTCTCACAACTGTTTAGGCCTTTTAGTCTCATTTCAGTTTGAAAAAGCTGTTAGCATTTCCAAAGTGAAATCCGGTTATTTTGGGGTCTAGTTGTCACCGCCTTTTCCCCAGCTTCCTGATCAGTGCTGTGCATGCTGCTTCATCAGACAGTCACCGTTTCCTGCATTCCTCTCTGCTCGGCCCCTGGGAACCGGCTCTTCCTGGGAGGGCAGGTGCAGCATAAAGAGTGCCCACCAGCTCCTGGCTGGGCTGAGCAGGAGGTGATATCTGCTTTCAGCTCATCCTCTCTCTGCATCTGCTTCTGGAGATGCCTATAGACCTGGGATTGGGTTTTTCCAAACGTTTTCACCCTGACTGGTTCATGGGCTGCCATCCAAAGTCCAAATTCATGGCACGGCAGCTGATGGTGCTGCTAATGGACATTGGGACCATGGGACTGATAAAAAACACTACGTCATCTCACCACATTCTAGCTAGGCTTTTTCTTTCACTAATGTGAGTAGCTAAGATCGCAGAAGCAGCTTGTGCTGATGGAGAGTGAAAGAACCTCATGTGTCTGTGTGTGAAGTTACTTTGCTCTACAAGATCCGCTAAATTATAATCACAGTAGGTGTTCCATCCATTCCCGAAGTTCAAAGGACTGGGGAGGGTTCAGGATGGGCACCAATTTCTCACAAGCTTCATTTCCCCAATGAAGTTTACAAAAACCAAATGAATGAACAGAAAGCCTCAACAAAAACAGTCTTCCTCAGGAGGGGGAATAAAACCCACTTAGCTTTCCAGCAGCCACTGTGCTTATTCTCAGTGCTGGATGGCCACGCTGCACGTTATAATGGGCTCCTGAAAACTTGGCAGCTTCTGGAAGTGTTGCATAGGTGGATGATGTACCTGTTAGTAGAGCCTGTTTAGGAGCTGCAGGAAGAGGAGTTTGCTGATCTCCATAAAGAAACTGTGTCTCCCCCAAGACAGACAGACGAGGTGAGGAGGGAAGGAGGAAGGTGAGGCCATGGGTCTTGCAGGTTGTTCTGTCCTTGGGACCTCTTTTCCCTCATATGCGGAAAGGCTATGGTCCTGTGGGAGAAAGCTCCTCTCCCAGTGCGGTGGAGGTCAATTTGCTTGTTAGGTTGCTTTTGCGGGAGTTGATGAGATTGCATCCATGGGCATAACATTTCCCTTGGTGGAGCAGCTGTGATGGAGGCAGTAGAGCAGAACAATTCAACCCACTGCTTGCAAAGACAGTAGACATTCAACATTCATTCACGTTGGCCAAGTCACAACATGAACTCTATGCATCAAAGCAATACTATGACAGATCAGTTTGTCTGGACTCAAGGACAGACCACTCCGAGGAGTTGCTAAGTCAAGCTCGCATGGGAATAGTACCACTGGCTTCAATAAAATTACTCTAGGAATGAACATAGCCCATTAATTTCTACCTGAAATGTGACAAAGGCCCTTCCCCATTTTCCCAGAATGCCCACTTGGAAAAAAGCCTTAGGCAGGCTCATCCCCAAGTCCCCACTGGGCTCCCAGGTCCTATGAACCAGCCTTTGGTTCCACTGCATACCTGGCTCAGTGGAGACTCTAGGCCCATGTGCAAACAGAGCTAACACATAAACCATGTCCCGTTTCTGAGATGATCTGGATCCAGATCATATTCATACAGACCGAAGATGAACGAAACATTATTAGAAGCACATATCACAAATTGAGACTTATAGCTCTTTGGTAACACTCCCTGGTGGTGGTGTAGTCTTTCAGACCCATGCCCTAGAGCTACTGCAGCAGAGTAGGAGCACATTGCAACAAGGTTGTACCCTGTAAGGCAGCACCCTGATGGTATTAGACAGCAGTACTGAAGCCATGGTTGGAAAGGCTGGAAGAAGAGCTTAAAAGGTATTATTCTTCTTCCCACAAGTTAATCAGCAGGCCCTGCTTTACCTACATCAGATGCTACCTAACTTTCTTAAACTTCCACTTAGTAAACCTCTTCCTTCAGTTCTCTCCCCACCCATCAGAGCTAAATATCTCTGTCTTGAGCGGTAAGACAAGAAAGAGGGCAGAGACAGGCTGGGTCTCTAACATGTCCATTTTATGGGGAGCAGAAAGGGACAGGGTTGTGCTTCTTTAACATCAGAAAAACAGCTTTTCCAGCACTAATCCTGAGTATTTGCTTGGTGTGTGACCCTGGAAGGTTTGGCCTTGGATATAAGCAGAGACTCCCTGCAGGAATGCCCCTACAGTTGCTCAACCTGAAAGCCCTCTCTGAAATATGTCTCCTTAGTGTGGTCTGCACAATCCACAGTGGGCTCAAGAAGTACCGCTAGGCTGGTTGGTGTCACTGGCTGGTTCTGCACAAGTGAAGTGCTAGGCACTATTTGGGAAGCTTCCAGCGTGTGCTGAAAGATGGATAAATGTGTAGTGATGTGTCATGAAAACCAGCTAATCCAGACCTTCTCACATGCTCATTCTCTTTCTTTCTCTAGTTCAGGAAAGCTGGAAAGCTTTTAAGCACCTGGCAAGTACACTAGCAGCAACGGGAAACACCAAATAGCTTAAACCTATTGTCAGCCTTGCAGCGGTAAGGACTAGCTCTCTTCTAGGGATGTATTAGAGCCATGAAGGGCCAGGAAGAAGAGCTGGCAGCATTCCCACCTCAATCATCCTGGTATGTGAGGAAAGCCTGCTGACAAGTGCAATGCTGAGCCTGATTCTTGGCCCATGGAAAGCTGCAATGGGTGAATGACGTATGGAAAAAAACAAAGCTGTCTGACTGCAGAAATCCTCTAGTTATTGCCCCCTCATACTGACAAGCTCCCAGCTTTCACCTTCCCAGAGGGTAATGCAGGCTGTCCTGCTTTCCTCGCGTAAGGGGCCAGCAGCTCAGTCTACTTTGCTCACTCTGAAGAGATCTTCTACACCAGAAATGAGGACACAGCCACGCCAACAGACCAAGGCATTGCTTGCACCTTTGGCCCTGTTCTCTTGCCCAGGCCAGGCTCAGAGCAGGAAGGATAGACTCGCTACATAGGGAAAACTTATCCATCACCATGCAAGCCAAGGTTTCCCAGTGAGATCCTGGGGAAGAGAAGATCCAGAGACTGGTGAAGAGAAGGCTGCAGAGACCAGATAACGTCTGCTTTTGTCAGGAAGGCCACGGGGAAAAGGAGCAGAGCCAGTAAGACTCATTAGTCAATGGAAGAGAAGTAATGGGGTTAAGATACAGCAGGGAGAATTCACGTTAGGTATAAGGGTGTAGGCTATCATAAGAGGAGCAGACCAGGCCATCGAATGAGCTGCCAAAGGAATTGTCATCGCCGACACAGACACAGCAGAAAGCCAACACAAGTCTGCAGGAAAAGCAGACGCCTGACTGCTGCTCAGCCTGGAGCTGCAGTGGGTGGATTTCTGTGTGCCGAGGAGACGGGACCACTCCACTACAGAGAGGCTGAGCACCAGAACAGGGACAGACCATCTCTGGATATCTGTGCTGATCACCTGAGCCACAAGGAGGATTAAATAAGCTGCCCTCTGCTCAGGGCACTAGGGTCACTTGCCAACATTTAGAAGGACACCTATATATACACACCCTTTCTGCTGGCTGTGTCCCACACCAGGAGCGGAAAGGGAGAGCCCAGTTATCTGCCATGAACTTCTCTGCTTGGCTAGATATGCTGCCCTGCCATTGCAGGCAGGGAGAAGGAGAGAGAGCACAACTCCAGTTTTGGTCTGTCCTCTTCAACTCCACCACTTCTCTGCCAAGCCACCAGGCAGCTCCTCTCCCTCCTGCCCAGTCCTGCTCCCCTCCCATTCCCAAGCGTGCCATCCCCCTTTCCTGAGCATAAGACAGGGTAGGAAAGTCTCCAGCCTGGCAAGAATGGAGTAGGCTGGACTGGGGAGGAGGGGGCACCTCCAGCAGGTGCAAAAGGGTAGTGGGGCCAAGAATATAAGGAAGGGGATCTCCAAGAAATCCTGGCACACAGCAGGGAGCACTGACTAGAGAGGTCTCACTTCTCAAAGTGCTCTGAGTCTGGGATGGCCACAGACCGTGGCACTGGGACTACATCTGGCACCTGGCTGTGGCTGGCAGTATGTACATGGGGAAGCTGTTCAGCAAGAGACTCTGCATGGATCCTGCTGGCCAGAGCAGCAGCCGTGCCTTGAAGATACATGTGTCCACCTGGATAGACCACCTCCAGAATAAGATTTCATGGGTGAAAATGAAGCCAGAGGAACAAATTCAGGCAATCTCATGAAAAGCACCAGAAAGAGCCAAGGACAACGTGCCTCAAAGCAGAACTCTGCTGCGGGTGCTAAAGGACAGAGACCCTACTAATTTGTCCCTATTCTGAGGACTGTCTTTGCCCCAGGGAACTAAAAGGCCTGCCAAATCTGAGATAAATCCATCTGTCCAAGGCACCTTGGAGGCTGGAGATAGAAAGATGAGCCATCACAGCCTAATTTAAGCAATGTGTAGGAGACTTCAAAGAGAACATGTTGGGAAGGACAAGGGGACCACATTCCTCACTAATGACCTGTTGCAGCTCCACTGACTGAACTCCTGATTCACTGGGACATAAAAGCACACACCATTATCTCCCCAGACTCATGAGAACCCTCAGCATTTGCCTTGGCTTACATCAGGCCCTTGGAGAGAGAACCACAAGTGCACAGCAAACCAAATGTCATCACTGAGTGAGGAAATCCCAGGGCAGCGAAGGGGGCTGTAGCCACTTTCACCCAGTCTGAATCTGTGACAATAATAATGAGAACAATACATAGAGAGGGATGCGCTCACACTGGAGACCTTATGCTTCTCTGTTCTCAAAGGGACCCCGTTCTTTGAACCAACATCTAGGTCTGGCACTGAGAGTGTGGGCAGATGACAAGACAGAATCGTAACAGAGTGAGATTTTAAGGGTCTTCCTGTTCAAACTGCTGTTGTTTGGAGTCTAGCACTCAAGATCCAGGAGGACAAGCTGGCTTGAAGGGCAAGAGATGCTGACCAGGACACGCAAGGCACACACAGCAGAAGAACAGACCACTCTGGGGCAAAGCCAAGTGAAGCCTTACAATGCCTGCAGGTGCTGACCACTCCAGGCTTGCCAGCCAGAGATGATTTTCAGTGAGGACTGATGCAGTGGAAGGGTGCATTTGTAGCCTCTCCAAGACCTGGGAGGCGAAGCAGTACAGCAGTATGACTAGAGAAACAGATCCTTCATTAATAGTTTGTAGGAGAAAGATGGGCTGGACTAAATGCAATGCCCCACCGTTTGCTCTTCTGCAATGGAAGCAGAGGCAGACACCATGCTTGAATGCCCAGATGCTAATGGACTTGCTTTTGTCACCCAGGACCTGTTGCTCTTAGCCATTGTTTGACCCAGCTGATGAGGGAAGCATGGTGAGGCTGAGGAGCAAGTGCTGTCTGGAGAAATCACTGGCTGATTTGGCATGCAGTCCCCCAAAGAGCTGACTGAAAAGGAGACAGCTTTTCTGAGAACAGGTACAAGAGAGATCTGGGAACGTGTTGATGGAGAAGGAAAAGCTGGATGCCTGCATGCTGCAGCCACTGATAGGCAGCTTTGGTGACATGAAAGCTCCTTGTCCAACATCACCGAGATCCTTTCCAGTAGGGTAGAAGGGGCAGCACAAAGCTCAGAGCAGGCCAACTTGCCCTGACAAGAGCAAGACAGAGGAACCCAGGGGCTAATGTGCTACATCATAGAAGTCACCTCACTTCTCACAGACTGTTACCTCTCTGCAAAAACCTCTGTAGTGCAAACTGCTTGGTTTAAGCAGGTGCCCCTATAACATATCCTCAACCTCTGTTCTGCAGAGCATCCCTCATGACAGACACCTCTCTCTCTCTCACCTGTGGGTCCTGCACCCACAGTGGGGCCCCACAGAAAGGGAATCCCTTTGCCCCTCATTTCCCCAGCCCAGGTTCCCAACATTCCAGCGTGCTTTTGCAGTTCTGCCTCCCAGCCCCTCAGAGCTCTTGGCCAAAACCAGGCTGCCAGGAGCCCACAGCTCAGTCTGCAGTGGGAGCCTAGCCTGACCTCATGCAAAATTAACTCTTACAGACATGCACTAACCTGCTGCTCTGTTATCAGTAGGTGAACAGCAGAAAAGCTGAACCTACTAGAGCCTTCCTTGATGCTTGTCTGAACCGATTAGGACACACTTCAAAGGCAGGAAGGGACCCCAGCCACTTGATGCATCACTTATTACCACAATGCCTGTCCCAGGGCCATCCTCTTCCCCTCTCCCAGCTCACCGGGGGCCTCCCATTTTCTCTTTCCAGCTGAGCCCTCCTCCAGCAAGTGGATCAGTAGCACCACACATCTCTGCTCCACCTGGGCTTGCACACTTATCCCTTCCTGGTGCTGCCTGCCTGCTGTAATCCCAACCAGAAAGCCCTTTACCTAGGGGATGCTGAAGCTTCCTAAGGAGCCGAGCCTGGGATCCTCTGGAGGTGGTGCCATTCCCAGCAGTGAGAAGAGTAACAGTCGGAGCATGGTCTAAAAAAAAAGTGGGGAGTGGGGAATGGTTGGGGGGAAGGGGAAAAGCTGGATTGGTGGCTTTCAGCCTTTGCTCTAACCTGCCACTCAGCTCCACATGCCTGGCTGTCCCAGACCTTCAGGCACAGGCAGTCACATGCCGCTCCTAAGGGGCCCGTTCCCCTTCACCCTGCAAGAGGTCTTGCTCCAGCGTGGCAGCGGGGTGGGCAGAGGTGCAGCAGGGTGCTTTCTGGTGGCTGCTGGTTCCTCAGAGCATGAGCCAGCCTGGAGTCAGGGCTAAGGCAAAGCACCGCCCTCCCTGCATCAGGCCTGTCCTTTTATTCCCCCCTTTGGACCTTGATGCCATGAATTATGGGTTTGGGGTTGGTTTGGTTGCTTGGTTGGGTTTTTTTGCATGTAGTGGTCAGTCTAGAGTTCTGTGCCGTGTCAGGGGGAGCATTAGCACTCACCCCTTCGGGAGGTCAGAGACATGGCGGGGGGAGCTTTTGCTGGCTGACAGAGCGAGATGCCGTGTTCACTCCATCCCGATGTCCTCCTGGGCCATCTCCCTCCCCTGTGCTCCTCTCCTCCAATCCTGCACTGGCTCAGGCCAGGCAACAGACTATGAGATCTCACTGCCCTCTTCTTTCACAGTGAGGTTTCCACGCATGACCCATTGCGGTGGAGGTGACGGTGGTCATGGTTCAGGCAGCCTTCATTGCGGTGCACGATGAGGATGGGGAAGTAGAGGGCATCCTGGTAAGGAGGGGGGTCTTCCTCCTCCACAGTCACCTGGCTGGAAAGGCGGGTCTGCTCGGTGGGGCAGCTCTGATCGTTCAGGCTCCCACTCCGGCTTTGCCAGAGGCAGCTGCGTCGTGAACCATAGAGGCGGCCCAAGGAGAAGCGGCTGCTGCTGAAGGGGATCCTGGGGCTACCATTGCAGATGCTCAGGGCACTGCGGGAGAAGATGGAGGAGCTGCTTATAGTCCTGTGGCACCGCTCGCAGTTCTGCCGGTAGCCCCCATACCGGCAAGCAGAGTAGCTGGTGCAGCCAGAGAGCCCCACCAAGTCCATCAGGACCGCTTCCGAGTAGCTGGGCACCAGCTGCTGGTTGGATCGGATGTGCCACTCCAGCTCAGTGCTGTCCACTGTGTTGACACGGGGCATCCTCCGGCAGAAGGTGCGCTCCTCAGCTGGCGTCACTGCCACATAGTCGAACCCAAAGAGTTTCTCCACGTGGTAATGGACATAGGAAGTGCGGTACTCATTTAGCACCCGCAGTGGCCAGGATAGGGTCAGCAGAGCTGCCACCCAGAAGACATAGTGGGATACATACCAAGGCAGGTTGTCTGGGTCGGAAAAGGCCACCATGTATTCCTTGAAGTCCACGTTTTTGAGGTGCATGCCTTCCCTGGCCTCCATGTAGTCATCCAGGCCCTCGTTTTCTGTGAAGAAGCGGGCCCGCTGGGTCAGGTAGGAGTTCTCTGACTCCACATTGGCAAAGCTGAAACACTTGGTGAAGCGGAGCCGTGTGGCTGGGTAGCTTTCCAAGTCAATGAGGTCCTTGGAGATATCCTTAACTCCACAATTGGAATAATCAAACTCGGCCTCTGCCACATGGGTGTTGACCCGCTCGTGATACACTTGGGTGGTGGTGTAGGCATCCCCATTGCGGTAGCGGGTAACCTGCCGGGTCCTGCGGACATAGTGGTAGCTGATGGCCTTCCACCAGATGCAGGGAGTCGCCTGCTGCATCCGCTGCACACGCTCATGCACGCTCTCCACATCCACTTTGTACTGCAGCTCATTGCGGGTGTAACAGTGCCAGCACTCCACCAGGTACACCACGTAGAGCATCACCAGGAAGGCTAAGGGGATGTAGACGTAGCCGTTGGAACAGGGGCTGTCGTGGTACATCATGGACTTGCCCTTGTAAGCGCTGTCAAAGGTCAGACGGGTCACTTTGGTGACGTGGCACCAGGTCATGGCTCCCATGCAGCCGTACATGAGGAGGGACAGCAGCAGGCATTTCCAGTGGGACTCTCGGCACAGGGACTTGCTGAGAGACTGCTTCACTGGCCGCTGCTGCTCCAGGGGACCAGGGAGAAGGGGAGAGAAAAGAAGAGAGAAGTCAGTAGGCTGCAGCAGCAGGGGAAGGAGAGCAGGCAGCAGGGTGCCCCAGTGGCACCTCTGGCTCCATAGACAGAGACAGAACAGCAGATGCCATGAGGCTCCTAGGCTGAGTGGGCAGGCCAGAGGCTGGGATCTCCTCCAGGATGACAGTCCCGCCATGCAGGCAGCTGTCACCCCCTCTTCCCTTGGCGATGCTCTGCCTCTCTGGGGGAGATTGCCAGAGCCCAGCTTGGACGTGGAAGGGAGCTGCAGAGGGCAACTCTGCCAGCCGGCACCCAGAGCATCCCCCTTCACCAATGGAGAGTAACCCCCATCACTGTCACATCCCAGGCAGGGGTACTGAAGCAGCCCAAGGGGCTCTGAAGTGTTTCTCAAGCACTTTACAAACCACAGAAACAGGAAAGTACTTTTCCATGACTGAGACGCAGCCACCTCTGGTGGAAGAGGAAAGCAAATATGGACTAACATCCTAAAAGGAGTTCAGGTGGGCAGTGAAGACCACCCTACTGATCTGCCACAGCAGGGAGGGCAAGTGGCCAGTCACAGCTGCCAGCAAATATCCCCATCTGCACTGGGGTTTTTTTGGATGTGCCACCTCATACTTCTGGAAAAACTGCTTGCAGGTCTTTCATAGTGAGGAAAGGGCAGGACTTCAGCAACAGGACTTTTATGGGACTGCGACCCACCACTGCAGCAGCCTCATGGTCATGGGGCAAGAAAAGAACCCCGGGTAAGAAAGAAGGAAGCAAGGAGAGGAAGGGGGCCCACCCAGCAGGAAGAGCCTGCTCAGGTGCATGCTGCAGTTAGAAGGACCTGCCCAACCCCTCTGGCTTTGCTCAGCTGCAGCATGGCTCTCTTGCGCTGGACTGCTGTGCCATTACCCAGACGGCTGAAGGTTTCTTCTCCCATAGCTGCCTTCTGTGTTGCAAATCTTCCCCAGCAGCAGCCCTGGCTGTCTGGCTCTAAAGAGACTGCTCGGCCAAAAGAGGAGAGTGGGAAGGGTCTGAAAGGGGCCCTTGGGGAGGTGCAAGGCACCTGCTAACCCTGGGATGTCTGTGAGGTGAGAGGGCTTACAGAGAAGCAGTGCCTTGTTGGGAGCAGGGGGGGACAGGGATGTGGAAATGGAGCACAAGGAATAAAGCGAAGCATGCAACTCGCGTTTTTGCCAAGTTGGGAAAGGGGCACCAGGGAGACAGATCTTTGGCCAGGTCCATCTTAGAAAAGCAAATTCCACCTCCCAGTCACTCCCCAGCCCCTCACATTGTGCACCCTCTGCATCATCCTGCTCAGGAGAAGGGCGATGCTGGCTGTCGCCCTGCGGAGATGCAGGCGAGCCCTGCTGCGGTTGCCCACCTGGGGCAGGGCAGCCGGGAGCGTGATGCAGCCCAGGCTTGGTTCCAGGAACTGTGTTAGCAGGGCTCTAGTCCACGCACTAGTCTCCTCCTAGGACTACGCAGCATTTAGATACTGCAGTGCTTTTACAGGGTCATGCTAACCCCTGCTGTAAACTGTTTACAACCCAGTTTTGTCCTAGGCTTTTGAGGTAAAACACATTCACATCAGCCGTGCTGGTGGGGTTTCTGAAAGCTGATCAAGTGCCAATGACAGGGGATACAACCACAGCAGAGACGGAGGAGGAGCCAGCTGCAGAGTCTAATCCCAGTAGGAACTGCAGCATCCCTGCTCCTCTCCTGGGCTGCAAAGGGCTCACAGGAGCTAACAACCAGCTTCCCCCTGCAGAAGCAGCTGAATAAGGTTGTCTCCTGGAGCTCTTAACCAGCCTTGGAGAAGTCCAGCGCAACAAACACGCAGATGAAAAAGCTGGGGAAAGGGAAATCCTTTCTGTCCCAGAACAGTGTCACTGGGAGGAGAGAAGGCTCTAATATAAATGCCATCGTCATCTGCCTGCTGCAGTCTGATGGAATGAGGCAAAAGGCTTGCCCTACTTCACTGCAAAAAGGGTTTCCCTCCATCACGGAGAGCTTCCCCCACTGCTCAAGCTTGAGCACCGGAGGGTGGTAAAGGAACCCGCTACTGCAGGCGCACCTAAACAGCTCTGCAGTGCCAGAGGGCAGAACCAGTCTGGCCATGGCTTGGCCAACCCCCTTTGGGGGATCCCAGTCAACTCCCTGCTCTGTGCTTCAGTTCACCATGTAGAAGACATGGGACAACCCTTACCAGGTGTCTGGGCACTAGCTGTATTACACACTGGGAAAGGCAAAGGGTAGACTGCTGCTACAGTCTCCTTTGCCTCATGCATAGCATTTGCTTCTGACCTTGCCCCTGAGGTGAAAGGAGACGGAGTCCCACACCTGCCGCTGCTGCTCTGGGATGCACAGGAAGGGATGGAGGGGATGACTTATGAGCAGTCATGGAGCAAATGGAGATGCCTGCGATGCACAAGGCAGAGGCAGTAGAAGAGGGGGTTCCCATCACTGCTTGCACTAAACTCCTTCGAGATCTGGGGAATCCTCAAAAATGCCTCAAGGGGACAACCCTGCCCAGCACCCCAGTGGCCAAGCACATGAGCCAAAATACCTTCATCACCCCTACAACCTTGACCTTGCAACTTTGAACACTAAATAACTCCAGAAATCCATCAAGCTCTCCAAGCCCCTCTCTAAACAGCCTGTCCCTGGCCCCATCTACCAACTCCCATTTAACAACCGTTCCCATGTCCTCACCTCCTGCACTTCTCACCCACCTCTCCATACAGAGACCTGCCTGAAATCTGATTCGCCCCCAGAATGCTAAGCCCTCACTTTACAAGGGGCCTAGAGGTTCACAGGGTTAGATGTCCCACAGACAACCCTCTATGGGACTGAAAAAAATATTCAAAAAAGGCCCAGAGCAGCAGCCTGAAGGTCCAGGTAACTCCTGAGTTCCAGGCTGTGGCAGCAACTTGCAGAGCACTCCAGTGGAACTCCTGAGCATCAGTTTCCATGGCTCTACCCTGCTGATTTGTTTACATCATGCAACAAATGAATAAGCCCTGTTCCTTTTGACCTCAAATCCCCAGAACAAGGCAGGTGGGGAGGATCCAGTAATTTCTAGGAACCGCCACCATCTTCCAAGGCCCTGGACAGACACTGGCAACTCCTGGTCAGGATGGTTCCAGTAAAGACCCACATCATACCCCACATCCTACAGCCCATATTCAGGAACTACTTGCCTAGAAGAAAGAGCTGGCTCAGCACCAGCTTGGCTGCATTGCCATCTGCAGAGGAAAGGGGAAGGCTGAGCATCTAGGAGCCAGGAAAACTTGCCAGCAGTCAGCCCCTGCAACGGTACCAAAGTCTCCATTTTACACAGCAACTTGGAGGAGGACTGGTTTCTTCCATTGGATCCCGCCTGAGCAGCAGGTCAAGGACCTCTTTTTGCTTCTTCCCAGGCTGAAGAGCTCGTCCCTTGGCATCTCCTACCCTCCAAGCTCAAAATGCATTGCTGAGTGAGATTCAGCTCACCTTCATCAAGTACAGGTGTATGCATGTAATGCCAACAGGGAACAAGGGCTCAGCCAGCCCTGGCCAGTAGTTCTTGCTACTTGCCTTGCTGGGACAAGCTGAGCAGCACCTGAAGCCCTGCCTGGCTCCTAGATACATTGACATGAGATATCTGAAGATAAGGCACCTTCAAATAGGACAGAGCATGTTTCCCATTATTTTCCAGTCACCAGGTACCTCCTCTGGCTCCCTGCCAGGCCTGGCCAATGGACCCTTACAGGTGGGATTCAACCACACTCCCGGGATGCTCAGCAATGCTGGCACCAGCAGTTGGTCCTGATGGAAATGAGGACATCACACTGTCAGGATGGCCTTACACAGGCCCTACAGGGGACCAGGAACACCCTACTCTCCCAGTATTTCTGAAGACAAGAGGATTGCCCTAGGTCAGTCCATGAATCCAAGCTCCCCACCAAGATGTCTCCTTATTGCATCAGATGAGACATGAGCAAGCATGGCACTGTCAGGACAGGCTGCAGCTTCCCCCTCCTCCACCAGCTGCTTCATTCAAGTCTGTGATAGCTTCTGGCTGCAGGAAGCGTGCCCCTAGCCTAAACAGTGCAGGTCATGGACTGCAGCCCTTCTGCCTGCTCCCATAGGGTAAGATTATACTGACACTCTAGTTGGCAGCCACCACAGAGCAATCAAAGCCCAGACGATCTTCTCGTAATCCCTGCGGGCCAAGGGACACTGTAGGCGAGGGAAACACCCAGGCACTGTCCCTGCTGCGCTTCTTTCATCCAAACTGGCTCTTGCTCTGGCACCTCTCAAAAGCCACTGTGCTCTCTTGAATGTAGCACCAGTACTGCCAGGGAACTGGGGTGGAGACCACCTCTCAGCATGGCACAAGCATGTCCTCAGGCTAAAAAGGTGCCTCACAGTCTAGCCACCCTGGTCAGGATCTGTTTGGAAAGCCTGTGCTCAGGGCACCAGGGGCTCTTGAATGAAAGCAGGAAGAGAAGAACAGCCGCAGAGCAGAGTATACGGTATTTGTACAGCTTCCCAGTCCTTGAACTTCAGTGTTCCTCTCCTGCAATTATTTATATCTAAATATAAGTCTGTATATATAGAATAACCACGCATGGGCATGCATGGTCTTCCTAAGCCAAGGAGGCAGAGAATACCAGGATTATGCAGCACTTGCTAACCACAGCTCCCCTCAACAGCAGAGGACGAGTGATGTGCTAGCTTCTGAGCATCCCCCCAGGCTGCCCTTTGAGCTGTGGTCTCACTGGTGAGGACAACCCACATCACGAGAATGCTGTCCTTCCCACGCTGCCCAGCATGGGCCACCAGCCCCACGGCACAAGGTGGGTCTTGCTCGTCAGTGCAGTTGCTCTCTCTCCTCTTGGGAAGCCCAAGCTGCAAGCAGGGTCTGTGGGAGCAGATGATGGGGCCCATGCCCCTGCCTCCCCGCGCTGGTCCCTCTGCACAGAGCATCTGCTCCCGACCCTTCTTGGCATCTGCTGCCCGGACTCCAGAAAAGTCATCAGCTGCGGGGGGACTGCAGCATACCTAGAGACAAGGCTGCGCTGGTGCCTGGTCTTCCCCAGCCCGCACCTTCCGCTCTCCCCAGCCAGCCCCCTGCGGGGAGCAGCCACCAGCGACAACCCCGGGCTTCGCCCCGTCCCCAGGCCCTCTCTCCTGCTGCCCTCCGCGCCTTCCCCCGCAGCNCCCCCCGCGGCGCCCCGGGCGGCCCCGCCACCTCCTGGCACCCCGCAAGCCGGAGCGCAGGAACGGGGGAGGGGGGGGGTGTCTCCATATGGATTTCTCCCGGGCGTACCAAGCTCTTCCCATGGCAGTTACACGCGAGCAGCTTCTCCTGAGTAATTCTCTCCTTCCTCCCACCCCGCCGCCTCCCCCGGCCCGGGCCCGGGCCCG
>VZZY01013664.1:63826-77956 GCA_013400335.1 Eurystomus gularis
GTTTCGGAGGACGGAGACACGTAAGTGACCGCGGCCCCTGACCCCCCGCCTCCCCTGGGGGCAGCTGGCTGGCTGGGCAGCCCCCAGCCCCGGGCCTGGCCGGCGGCGAGGAGCCGGAGCCCAGAGATAAGGCGGGCGTTATCTGCAGTGGTCCCCAGCCCTCTCCCGGGGAGCGCCCGTTCAGCCGCGCTGGGAAGGACGCCCGCCCCGAGAGCCGCCCGCCTTGCGGTGCGCACGGATGCCTGGCACCCTGGCGGGGGCTTGGGGCGGTGAGCAGTGGGGCATCCGAGCCAGGTCCAGCAGAGTGAGCAGGGGGAGGCACCCCCGGCAACGTGGCACAGAACGGAGCCGCCGTAGGAAGCCAACTTCCACTTTGTATGAGGCTGCTAGCAGGTAGAAGGCGGAGGGGGGGCTCGCCTCTGTCTCTTTGTCAGAAAATGCAACTTTTCCTCCCTGATGGGGAAGGCCTGGCTGTGTGAGATGGCACGTAAGTAAGACCCGAAACGAGATTGGCTATGCAGGACAAGACCTTGAGATGGCTGTCTTAGGGCCACAGATGCTGCTCAACCGAGCAACCCAAGAACTATTTGTTCTCAGGTGGAAATCGTCTTCCTTTGCCAACCCGCCTGCACAGCCGCAGCTTTCAGAACAGTTGTGACGCACGCACCGCTGCGTGGCTGCCCTTCTGAGCCTCTGTGACGGAGAGAAGTGTTTCTTTTAATGAGAGGGGGCTTCCCACATCCGTAGTGCTCTCTCAAGGGCAAAGGCATCGCACTGGAGTTACTTGGTCTGTCTTCTGGTAACTGCTTTCAGCTAATCATGGCATTTTCCTGTCGTATATTCCCTCGACGGAAGGTTTTCATCATGAGTGGACACACAGAGCATGAGTGAAGTGTGCTCACAGCCGAGAAGGGCAAAGCTTTGCCCCAAACCCAGGCTGGAGTTTAGTACTGAGTAATGGTGCAAGAGGAAGAGAAACTAAGAGACACTACACAAGCAAGCAAATGTCTTCAGTAGCAGGAGCACCAAGGAGACTCTCTCCTTGCCTGGCAGAGCACATCTGGTTCTGACACTGAGGATGAACTGGGAGCCAGCCTGAGCTTTCACGTCCTGGTTAGGAAGGAGGTTGTGCATCTGTTAATTAGTTCATTAATGCTCACTGTGGGATCTGCTCCAAGGATTGGCTGGAAGTCTTGCAGAAAGCAAGGTTAGACTAAACCCAGCCTCCCACGCTCCCCATCCGGTGCCTGGATAGTGCTTTCTAGTCCTGTACTATCTACAGGCTGGCTCTGGGGCTCCTTGGCATGGAAGAACTTCACTACCTTTCCCAGCTGTAACACTAGAGCCAAGGTGTCCATGGAGAGAGCCAGGGGTCTTTTAAGCAGAGCTGTGGAACAAATGCCTCAGAAAAGCTCCTTGGGATAGTCTGTTGCAGTGTGCCTAGGGCTCCCCACTCAATGTTCTGTAGTGAGTCCAGTAGATGCAGCTGCTTTGGAGATGCTTTTGCTGCCTGGGGCTGTCTGGTAAGGTGACTGAGCCCTTTGCTTGTCAGACTTGCTTGGAGAGACTGAACACAAGCATCTCATTAACTAGGGAAACATTAATTGGTGGTGCCTTGGTTACTGTAGGCAGGAGAGGCTCCCAGAGGGCTCTCCAAACAGCTGCAGTTGGTCTTCTGTTTTCTCACTTGCAGTGCAGTTCAGAACAGGAAATCTGTAAAGAGCGAGGGAGGGAGCAAAAAGTCTGCTGGTGGTGCAGCTCGTACAGCTCTGGGGTAGCTATGTCCATGGAGGAGCCGTCTTTCCTGGGATCCACTCCCAGCGCTGGGGAAAAAAGCTTATTCTTGTGGTTAGAGTGGTGAGGCCATGGATTTCTGCCTCTGCTATTCCTGTCTCTCCTTCTGACCCTGCGGTAGAGGTAGGCGGCACTTATATTTAGAAATGCTGAACATCCACTGCTGGGTTGATGCAAATGGGAACTGTGAGCACCCAGCACCTCATTGAAGCACCACCAGTTTTGTATGAAAAAAACAAGTTGAGTCTGGTAGTAATGCTGAAGTCTATGGAGCAATTACTCATCTGGTGACAGAAAGTCCCCAGAAAAAGGGATCAGATGGCCACAGGCTGCATCTCTTTCATCCAGCCAGACAAACCCATCCACTTCTTTTCATCTCTGTCAGCAGCACATTTCCTCGTGTACCTTGGTTGCATGTCTGCCACAAAACAGCTCCAGGGTGAGAATTAAAATCATACTATCATATTTTAGAAGACTTGGGTAACAACACTTTCCTGTAATTGTAATTCTGAAAATACAAAAAGTTCAGGCCAAGTAATTCCTGTTTCCCCAGATGCCCTGGCTGGTACTGAGCAGAGAGGAGCACTGGGCTTGCACAAAGGGAGCTGGCAAAGGTCTTGACTCTCCATCTGACAAAAATCTTGGCTGTCCATAGCTCTCCCAGGCTTACCCACCCATGCCACCTTGAGGTGTGCTTGTGAGGGGGCTCTGTTTGCCAGCCTGGTGCTTGTAGGGAAGTATAGGAGGTGGAGGCAGAGGCAAGGAGCATGTTCTTGAGCAGTTGGAGCGTCAGAAGCATTTTCCTTGGATACCTTACTTCACACCTCCACAGAAGAGGTGAAGACCATGAAGCAATGGGGCTAAAACTGGCTCCTCCCACATTCAAAATAAGAAGGGGTCCTGCTTTTGCAGGAAGGAAATTGGCCAACAGGGGAGATGTGGGTGGCTGTGATGGCCAGTGAAATGCGTGGGTGCTGTCTTCCAAGAATCATTTGCTCAAGCGTCAGGACCCCCACGCCTTCCCAGTGCCACTGTCAGTCCCTCTGCCTCGGGGAAATTGGAGCTGCAGTGGTTGGGCACTGGCACATCAGTCCTCAAGAGAGAGAGTGACAGAGCTGGCATGCCAGGAGACATCAAAGATGAGGAACAGGGCGACAGACAGAAGATGGTGGGTGCACTTAGGGCAGTGATACGTATCCAGCTTATTCTGCACCTGGCTAGAAAGCAAGCCCTCTGTGCTCAAGCTCAAGCAGCCCCCTCCAAGCATCCGTCTTTTCCTCGTGAACCAAGTGGTCTCCTCCAAGCATCTGTGTTTTCCTTGTAAACTAGCTCCTTTTCTGCTAAACTGAGTCCCAATGGGACTGCTCTGTGTGGAAGTGAAGAGAGGGGCTTTCCAGCTGCAGGCATGGCTAGCTCTGAGCAGGCTGCAGGCAACTTTATTGCTGTGCCCCGGTCTCCAGACAAGCTCAACCTTTGTTAGGTTTCACCGAGGAAACCCCCACCTTCCTAGCCTTGCCAGGCAGATGCATGAGTCCAGTGTCCTGGGAAAGGGGTGAGTGTGGGACCAGCTCCTTCAGGGTGGGATGAGGTGTGATGGGATCACCTGTCACCTTCCAACACAAGGAGGAACCTCCTCATTCACTTGGGCTTATGGCAGCTTCTGCCAACTCTGGAGAGGCAGAGTTGATTTATCAGTGTGGGAAGTTAGGCAGAGCTTCCTCTCTAGAGCTATAGATTCTGTCTTACACTTAAAAACATGTTTCCCTTTCTGCCCATGCGGGTCCTTGGGCCGCACACTGGTTTATGCTGTCAGTACCTGATGCCAGGGTGATGGGCCCCTTCGGCAGCTGGGCAGAGCGCATGCAGACTTGCTGTGGGCCCTCTGGCCGCACCGTGCTGTGAAAGGCTGGGGGCTGCACCTCCACAGAAGGGTGGCTGTCTTCTGCATGGGGCTCTGTATGCAAAGCAGTGTAGCTTCTCTGCGGGGGTGAAGGCTGGGAGACCCCAGGTCAATCATGAGAAAGAGATCTCGGCCTCCTTCAGATGGAAAATTGGGACCGAGCAGTTTTGGTTGGGTGCGTGTTTCGGGGAGGGAGGGGAGCGGAGGAAGCCTGACTTCCTCCTTGCACCAGAGACAAGTGCTGCCCTGTCTGCTGATAAGAAATCACGTGCCAGTGACTTGTGGGCTAAGATGCCTTAACAAGGGCTTGGGGACAGTTAATCGAGTAAAACTGGTGCCCCATGAGAGCTGATGTTCTGAGCTCTCCTCCGCATGATGGTAGCGAAGGGGCCTTCCCCGCTGAGCCCTTGCCTGCGTGGGTAGGCGTTGAGCACAAAGGCTCATCTAGTGGGGCTGAGAGCCACTTCCAGCAGTTGATCACGGGTATGTGCCAGTTGTAACCCTCCCATCTCGTGTAGCCCTGTGCTAGAGATCTTCCCCAGGGGGAACAGAGGTTGTCCCCATTCAGGCTGCCTGCTCTGGTATGGCTGCTTGCTCGGTGCTTGCCCTACTGAATAGGGGTGTTGCTGAACCCCCTGGATCCCAGTGTGTGTGCCTGGGGGAACGCTCGGTGTGTGACAGCAAAGGGAAACCACTGTGAAAGAAGGAAAGAGAAGCAGAGGACTGGAGAGCCACAGCTTTAGGAGAAGGATTAAAGAAGTCTGATGCAGTGAGCACACCTGGTTGCTGGTCAGGCTGGGAGTCCCCCTGCTCGCCTGGGCTGCACTGTTGCTGGCTGCCCAGCAGTGGGATGGCCATAGCTAATGGGAAGCAGGGATGCTCTTGGCTTTTCTATAAGGGCTTTGGAAAGCTCCTTGCCCGGTTGCCAAGGGAGTTTGAGTCCATCCTGACTTGCTCCCTAACACACCACTGTTGTGGGGCAGAGAAGAAAATGAGTCCTAAGGGGGGGCTGGCCAGAGGGAGAAGGGAACCTGCTGTGTCCAGCTCCCTGTGCCCAGACTGTTAGCTCTTCCTCTGTGCATGATCAGGAGTTTGGTGAGCAGGGGAGGGCTCGGTGCCTCTCCAAGCGAGGGCAAGCAGCTCTGCACAAGCTCCTTTAGGATGCCCCAGAAGTTGCTGGCTGCCACAGGGGTCATGCACATACAGGCTTGGCATGAGGTGGGTAAGTCCTGGCAGCCCTCTGAGATCATACAGGCAAGAAGAGATTTTTTTTCCCCTGTTCAGATGACTTCAGCCTGGCCCGGAGGAAGTTTCTTCAGACTTTCCACCTGCATAGGTTTGCCTTGGAGCTGGGGAGAGGCACAGGGAACTTCAGCACAGAGGAGGGGAAAGAATGGCTGGAAGTTTCCGTGTCCTGGGATGCAGAAGCCTGATGCCTGGCTATAACAAATTAGTTGAGGTGGGGAGGGCCTCGGGTCCTTTCACTCTGCGTGCAGGCTTGGCCACTGCTGGGAAAGGGTTGAGCTCAGCTAAACTAACAAAGTTTTGATTTTTGTTGGTTTGGGGCTTTTTAAAATACAGTATGGCTAAAAGGAGTCAGACGTGACTATGTAGGAAGAGAGGCCATGGGGCATAAGCTGTGAGAGTGGTTACTGGGCATCTCTCAGTGTGCTGCCCGGGATGCTCTCTGTATCCTGGAGTTGGGAAGCCCCTCTGACTAGGGCAGATGCATGGCTGAAGGGAGGCCTTGAGATATCCCAGACCCACAGCTGGTGACTCACTAAAAGAAAGCCCTGAGGCAGGGAGGACATGTGTGGGGCTGTAAATAATTGGTAGGGTGTTCTGTACAGGCTCTGACAAAGTCCAGGCACTGTCCTCTTGTAAGAGGCTGTCATAGAATCATAGGTTGGAAGGGACCTCAAGGATCATCTAGTCCAACCTGTCCTGACCTCAAGATACCTTTGTGTGTACAGAAACTTTAGGAGAATGCATTTGCCTCCTGATGACTGAGAATGGGAATTTGCTCCATTCGAATGGAGTTGCCATGGCCAATGGACCTTTTGGGCTGCCTGCTGCTTTTACTGCCATTGTTCATCCTGCTTCTCAGGCCATGACCGGGTCCTCCTGGGATGAGCTGACCTGCTTTCTGACTCGGCCCATCCCTGCAGTGATGGTAGTGTGGGACAGACCCCTCGTTTTGCAAGGAGCAGTCCACGTGTCTGATGTTTAGTGCTTCTGCAGTCCTGGACCCTCTGTCTGCTCAGAAGTGGACCAAAGTGCTCAAATATGTGGGTGCAGAGTCTAGAGGATGTGAGACCGGGGGTGCTGTATGTGGGTGAATAGAGGCACCTGCATCTCCGCACCTCCTCCTCCCCAACTTCACTGAAAAATGAGGTGCCCACAGCCCTCTCTCAATGCCTCCTCTGCCAGTCAGCCTCCAGCACTTGCACCAGACCCTCTGCAGAGCATCATAGGAAAGGTGGAGGCTGTCTCCCCTGCTTACCCATAGCTTTCCACCCCTGCCAGGGCAGGGGCAGAGGACATGGGGATGAGCCTACAGCCATCTTGGATCTGCTGCTCCCCTGGGTTTGCCAGAGGAAAGCTGGAACAGTTTTATGGAGCCAGGCAGCATCCCATTGGTATGTGGGGAGGAAAGGAGCCGGGCTGGGCTGCAGGGCAGGATGGAGCTGTGCTTGCTGAGCCTGCTGGCAGAGGTTCATGCTGATGGCTGAGGAAGCGGTTAACAGTGCAGGTTATGGGGCTGGAACAGGAGAGCAGGGTAAGCGTGGAATTCCCCTGCTGTTTTCCTCCTCCCTCGCTCTCCTCTCTGTTGCTGCTGGGGCCATTTCCTCCCCTGAACAAGTTTCTTATGTGAATTGTTTGCATGATTTCCTACTGCTCCACTCAGCCAAAATAATGAGCTAGGAGTGAACTGTTCCTGCTGCAGATAGGGACGTTATCTAGAGAGGGAGAAAAGTTTGTCAAAGCAAATTCTACGGAATGCTGGATCCCTTGGCCTAGCTGCTTCTGGGGTGAGATGAAGGGAGAGGCTGCTTTGAGGACAAGGTGTCTTGCTCCACAGATGGGGTTATCTGCATAGTCATCCCCTTTTCTAGAGGAAGGGAAGAGGATAGCCAGGTAATTGGTAGGACTTCATCAGTTCTGCTTGTTTGTCAGAACTGGGTGTCACCCTTACCCCATTCTGCCCCCAGTCCTTGGGATGTGGACATTTTTCCTACTAGGTGCTTAAAGTCACTCAGCAGCCTGGGAGATGGACAGCACTGTGGAAATGGGTGTTCTCTGCCTAAACTAGGACCACTTTGGGCATGGTGTACTCAGACCCAGGGACATCCCCAGTGGTGGCCCTGACCCCTCTCCTCCAGGATCGTTACCTCTCTGATGATGAGTAGGTCATCTTGTGTCAGGGATGCCCTGTGCCCGTGGGACCTTTAAAATTCAGAGCACTAACAAGTCCCCTTGTGCCAGGATGGAGCTGGTGAGGAAGTGGAAAAGCTGAGAAGAAGCCCAGCAGTCTGTGCTCCTAAGTTGGCTGCGTTTCCCCTGCCCACAGCTCCATCCCCTGCCCTTTCCAAAACTCCCTATTGCCCTTTTCAAAAGTCCCCACGGGGCACCCACCCCCGTGGCTGCAGGCAGGAAGCATGGGGAGGGGGGGAGCAGGCAAGCAGAGCAAGGCAAGAGGAAAGGCGTGCAGGCAGCCACGGGAAGGGCAAGGGTCTGAGCATAGCAGGGTGGAGGGCTTGTTCTGGCAAAGGCATGGGGCCATGGCTAGGCGAGGAGAGGTGTCTGGCAGCAAGCAGGTATCTCTCCATCACCATGCCCTGGCTCTGGGCCTCAGCTACGAGCACTGCGTGCCAGCATGCAGCAGCCTGTCAGTGGCCGGACCACATGGCTGCCATGGCAGAGAGAGGTGTGCTTGTAGCCTTGGCCAGAAGAAAGTAGAGATTGGCACAGTGCCTGTGCCTCAGGTATCCTGGGTGTAGGAGGTTTCCCGGTTTAGCAGGAGACATTCCCGATTCCTCGGCACAGAGTGCCTTTGGGCAGATGCACTTCTGGTGGACTCATCTCAGCCCTGTGGCCTCACCATGATTCCCCAAGTAGCTCACAGCTTTGCAGCTATTTCAGGAAGTTGAGTGCTGGCAATGAGGAAAGAGGGGAAAGAATGCAGAAATGAAAGTGCAGGAGGAGCTGCACGCAGGTAGAGAAGGAAGATAGAGGTGGGGAAAGCAGTCCTTCGAAGCAAGCGCATTGCAACTTTGAGGTGAAAGCCTGAGCTCTGGCCAGGTGGAGATGGTCTCCTCCATCACGTCTGCAGCATAGATACTCAAACTTGCTTGGCATCAGCCCAGCCCTGAGCAGCTTCACCTCCTTGTTGAGCTGCAAAGCTGCCCAAGCCAAGGTACCAGCAGCAGCAGAAGGGTGCCCGGGGTTTCCACCTCCCCCGAGAGACTGCCCAGCTTGTCCCCACATGACAACGTGGCACGGCGTGGGTCGTGGCTGGGGAGATTCCTGGGGATATGGGGGTTGGTTGCAGCGGGGTGCAACCCCAGGCACTGCTCTCTCCCCCGGGAGTCCAGTGTGGCTCTGGAAAGTGAAAGCAGCAGAGGTTTAAAGTTCAAGGCGAATTGCCTTGGAAAGTCCCCTGTCTGAGCAGTCTCATCTCTGCTGTACCTGAAAAAGGCAGATCCCACAGCCTCCTCCTGCACGTGGTGCCTGGGAGCGGGTTTGGAGAAACAGGGGCCGTCCCTGCAAGTGGGCAAAGGACACCTCGGAGCAGGTGCTACTGCGGGGACTGGGAGCCTAATGCAAAACCCAGCAGGGAATCTCCCTGCCCAGGTCGTACCCAGGCTGGGGCCATTGAGAGCCTGCTGAGCAGAGAGGTATTCTTGCAGCTGGTCCCCCAGCTTGTCCCCTCACTCCTGCCCCCTGCTAGCCTGTCCCAGGCACCTTGGCTGTATCTCTGCCCCATGGTCCACCAAGGGTGGCCAGACCCTGCCCATGGGGACGCTCAGCCCTGGCTTGCAGCCCCCTCCTCTGCCCCAGGGAGTGCTGGTAGTGAGGGGGCTCCCCATGATGGTGCAGAGGCAAATGTGGGTGGCCTCTCCTTCCAGTGGGGAATTCCCTGCCACAGTGTGACCCGGGACTTCCTCGGGATGCAGCCTCTCCTGTTGGGCACATCCTCTCCCCTGGCAATAAGGCAAAGAGGAACTGGCCTTGTTTCATCACCAAAAATGGGGCTCAGTTGAGGGTGTCCAGGGTCCCCAGTGCTGGCTCAACCCTCAGACAGCACTTGGGAGGAGGTGGATAAAGGATTTTTGGGGGGACTGGCCTCTGTGCTTCTCAGCACACTCATGTCCTCCCTGCAGCTGGCAAGAAGGCAGCCCTAGCCTTGCTTTCTTTGCTGCAATGCTTTAGGGACAGGTCTTGCCTTCCCCCCTGTGGAGGGATGCTGTCCATCCCCCACGTGGCAGATGGCATCCCAAAGCTAGGCTGTCTGGTGAGTGGGGTGTCTTGCTGGTGCTGGCATAGCTCTCGCCCTCCGTTCCTTGGCCCTGCCTGCCTTCTCTAAGCAACGTGGGCAGCAGAAGCCAGCTTAGAGTCCTGCTTTCATTTTGGAGCTGATCCCTGCCAGAGATAAAAGCTACTCCAGGGCCCCAGCACAGTGCTGAGGAGTTGGCAGGAGGCTCAGCTCATGTCTGCCATGCTCTGCAGAGTGGGAGCTGCTGCCTGCTCTTCATCCCTAACTGCCATGGCTGGGGTTGGCCCGGGGGGACTGCTCTGAGGCAGGGGACCAGTCCCTCTGCGCAGGGTGACCTGGGAGCACAGCAGGTCAGTGGAGGGGACTGGAAATTCCCTCTCGGCTCTGCCTCCATCGCACTCTCACTTCTGTTCTGACTGCACCAGGGGCTGGCATCAGAGCCTACTGGAATTAAAGCTTCTCCTTGGGCTGGGGCCTCTGAGCTGCCTGGCCACCCCATGGCTATGGGGGCCACAGTCCTGAGAACCAGGGCTCTCTGATGGCCACCAAGGTCTGATAGCCGCATCTCTGGTGTTCCTTTGAGCTGATGGGCTGCACGCCAGCCCTGCTGTGGCAGTGCCAAAAGGGAAGGATGTGGGGGAGAGAAGAGGAAAACAGTGTAGATCACTGGCATGGGGACTGTGCCATGCAGGTGATCTTGGACCGGTGCTGAGCTCCTGCCTGGCTTTGGCTGCTTGCCTTCATGGAGGGGAAAGCAGAAGTGCGCTGCGCAGCCGGCAGTGGGGAACTGGAATTCCCCGGACAGCTGCCAGAGCCCAGACCTCCCTCTGCAGCCACCAGACTTGGCCCCTGAGCTCTGCAAAACACATCCCAGGCTCTTCAGACTTGCCACCAGTTGGAGGCCTGGCTTTGGGTAGTGCCACGTCGAAGCTCTGCATGCTGTGAGGTACAAAGACCCTGTGGTGCCTAGTGGGGACAGGAGGATCAGTTCCCTGTGGGGAACAGAGTGAAGGACTTCCCTGGGGAGCCTCAGGCCATGTTCCTGCCTTGCCCTGCTGCTGAGCTTCCCCAGGGAGAGGGCAGGATGAAGGAGCTCTGAGCTGGTGGTAAGGGAAGGAGACTGTGGGATGCAGAGAGGTTATTCCTCCATGCAGCAGTGGAGGATCTCCATTCTTGATCCTGTCACTTGGGACTAATTTTTCTTTTTTTTTTCTCTCCTGTTTCTATTATCCCCTCTGTAGGTTGGTTCACCTGGCCATTATTCACTGCGTCCCAGCTGTGGCACTCTGCTGCATCGCTCAGTTGCCCAAGGAGGTGCTGGAGATCCAAAATGATCTTTTCCAGGTATGTAGATGTGATAGGCAGAAGATGGAAGGCAGGTGCCTGCTCCCTGGGTAGATGCTCAATCTATCTGCCATTACCCCAAGAGCTCCCACCTGCTTCCTCCAGAGTGCAGTGAAGGTCCCATATGAGCAGCCCCTTCTCCAGAAGGGAAAGAAGGGTGTGGGAGATACCCTGAGAGACTGATGTGACAGCTCCCAGCACTGAAGAGTGAAAGGGTCCCTTTTGAGGCCCCAGGACATTGCAGACAGCCCTGGTGGGTGGAGCAGGCACGACTTGAATGTGGCAGAATAGATAACCTGGGAGAGTGAGATCTTCCCCCATGGGTGATCCTTGAACTAAGGTGCAGGGTGGGTAGCAAGTAATTTGCACCACTGGGCATCAGCCACACTTAACCCCGCATCGGGGACAGGCTCCTATGTGGCAACCTGCCCATGCCACCAGGCTGGCTCATCGTCCCTGGTGTCCTGCAGGGCATGCCCTGGTTTCCTAATTTCTGTCCCCACCTCCTCTCTAGACCCCGCTCCACCTTGCAGTGTACCTGGAGCAGCCCAGCGTGATCCAGGCACTGATCCACAAGGGAGTGAACCCTGGGCTGCAGGACCGGAATGGCAACACTGCGCTGCACCTGGCCTGTGAGCAGCAGCACCTGCAGTGTGCCCAGCAGCTGCTGCAGGGCACAGCCCCGCCAGAAAACACAGACCAGCCCCATGGGCACCACCAGGACCTACAGCTCCAGAACTGGCAAGGTGAGACCTGGGGGCAGCCCAGTACAGAGCCAGTGGCTAGGCTGGGGCAGAGACCGAGCATGGTGTATGCAGGGATTGGGGAGTACAGCAGAGTGGGCACGGGGCTGGGGTTGGTATGCCTTGACATGGCCTCGGCTGACTGTGGATCTCTCTCCTGCCTCCCCACCCCAGGCTTGGCCTGTCTGCACATCAGCACCTTGAAGGGGAACATCGCAATGATGTCTCTGCTGCTGGAGAGTGGTGCCAACATCGATGTTCAGGTAAGGCTGGGCACAGTGCATGGCTCTCTCTGGCCTCAGGGCAGGCAGTGCTGTGGGGCTTGGAGGCACTGCGTTTTGAGGGAGAAGCGAAAAAAGGTCCTTGCAGGACTGTTGGGTACTATAGCAGCAGTCAGGGTGGGGGCTGCCCCCTTTGCACCCTGTCAAGAGGGTGTGAGTGGGTGCTGCAGGACCCATCTGAGGGAACCCTGCACCCATGCCCTTGTGGTCTGCGGGTTGCAGGAGGGCACAAGCGGGAAGACCCCATTGCACCTGGCTGTGGAGAGCCACAACCGCAGGGCTGTCCAGTTCCTGCTGCGCAACGGGGCGTATGTGGACGCCCAGATGTACAACGGGTGCACCCCGCTCCACCTGGCCGTGGGCCGCAAGGATGCTGCCATCGCCGCCATCCTCTCACACTCTGGGGCTGACACTCTGTTGAGGAACATGGAGAACGAGACAGCTCAGGACCTGGCTGACGGCAATGACGATGTGAGTCTGCGAGGGGGGAGGCCTGTGGCTCTGCTAGCGTGTCAGGGGGTGCAGGCATCGGACAGTTTGGGGGGAACTCTTAGGAAGAGTTTCTAACCATGCTCGTCCTCACCTATAGGGTGCAGGCATTGGCTCTAGGGGTGCATGGGGTGACTGCCTGTTGCCTTGAGCCCTAGGGAAAGCCAGGCCAGGGGTCCTTGGCACTTCCCTGGGGAGGTGGGAGGCTGCAGGGATTGGGGGGAAGATCTGGGCCCCTGCTCGAGTCCGATGGAGACATGACCCTGGATCCTTACACATCCACACCCTTGGTCTTTCCAGCTCCTCGCCTTGCTGCCCTTTGATGACCTGAAGATCTCGGGGAAGCCTGTTGTGTGCTCCGAATGAGTGGCTGGACTCCTTTTGTGCGCTGGGACTCCTTTTGCGTGCAAGGACTCCATCCTTGCTCTGGGATGCTGCCCTGCTGCCCGCTGGGACCTTGCCTGCATGCAGTTTACTGGGAGCAGAGCCACTTTGGGAGACATTCCCCTGCCTCCTCTTTGGAAAAGTTTTGTTGGCCTCAGGCTGCCTTTCCAAAGGGAAGAAGGTGGCACTATGAGCACTACACAGGGGAGGCTTTTCTTCTATATTTGTGCCCAGCAGCAGGACCGAATTTCCCCTCCCTGCCACAGGTCTGATTGTGGGGGTTTCAGCTTACCCAGCGAAGAAGCAGGAGAGGACTCCTTTTCACATGGTGGGTGAAGCATCCTCTGGCACCCCCGAACGCCATCAGAATAAGTGCAGGGTGAGGAGAGTTAACACTCACTCTAATAAACATTTGTTCTTGCTGCGGGCGCCTGAGGTCTCATGTGATCTAACCCACCCGGCTCCCCCGAAGCTTCGGGAGGCTGAGCATTACCCCGGGTGCCCAGCACGTGAGGGCTGCAGGGGCTTCCCCAGCCCGCCCGCTCCCTCCGGTCCTTCGCACACACAGCAGAAGGTGAGTGGGAGCACGGGGGCTTCCCCACTTGCAAAGCCTTTCCAGTGCTCAAGGCTGAGGCTGGGGGATCCCAGCCTGGCGCGCCGTTCCTGTGGCTTCGGGGCTGAAGGAAGAGCATAGGAGGTGCCAGAAGACCAGCTCTTGGATCCCTGCTTCTGCTCTTGTCCCTGACATCTCACTGCCTTACAGTGCTGTGGTTTCTTCTTTCGCAAAGAGGATAGAGCCTCATCTCCTGGCTTGGGAGGGCATTAAAAAACTTAGGGCATGGGTCATCCCTGGGTTTTAGATTCCTCCAGGCTGAAAGCAGAGGAGACAATAGGGTTATCTCCACATCCCTTCTGTTGTTCAGCTCACCACCCTTCCCTGCCCCCTCTCCAAGCCAGAGGAGCACATAAGGGAACCAGCAGCCAAAGGTGCTGTGGGAATGGAGACACAGTGCGCCTGACCCCACCTCAGCCAGGGAAATTCCCCATTTGCCGCCTGGGAGCAGCTGCTGTTATCTGGGGCAAATCCTGGATGGCGCAATCGCCTGAGATGCTCTGGAGCAAGCCATTGTCTTCCTCCTCCCTTGGAAAGACAGATAACAAGGGACCGCTGCCAGGAAAGCACGGCCTCCTCCACGCCTCTCTCAGCTTGCTTGGTCTCTTCTCAAGGCCGGATTGCTCCTTTTGAATCTCCTCCTCTTGCCTTCCAGCAGGGCCTCGACTCTGCTGCAAACAAGCTGCAAACAAACTCTGCTCGTGGGCCTTGGCCAGCACCTGCCAGGAGCAGGTTCCCAATGGGGCTGCTCCAGTGCCACCTTCCCAGGGGATGTGGGTGCTCCTGGGTGGCCCAGAGCAGGAGTGACGGTGCTGCAGGGCTGGGCAACGCAGTGGGGCCAGGGCGGCAGCTGGGCGGGAAGGGGAGGAAACAGGCCGAAGCAAGCGGTTGGCACAATTTTTTTAATGATGATCATTTTAAAATAAAATAGTGGTGTGTTATTTTTTTTAAAGACGTCTTGTAAAATGTTACTGGGTGGCCACCTAATGGCTGCGGCTGGCCCTGCAGCTATGCCCGGGGCCCGGCCCGCGGGGCGGAGGAGCTGGGCCCCGGGGGTGGCGAAGGCCCCATCCAGCCCCGGGGCC
>VZZY01013664.1:78648-115427 GCA_013400335.1 Eurystomus gularis
CGAGGGGGACAGTCGCAGGCTGTCCCTGCGCCCCGGCTTTGGGGCAGGGGGAGACGAGATCCCGAGCTGTTCGTGGGGGGCCGTGGGCTTCCCAGCTGCAGGCTTGCGTTTGACCTCAGCTCTTCGAGGTGTTGGAGATGGGCTCAAGAGTAGCGGGGCTCCAGGCAGGGCTGGGTTTGTTTTTTTCTCAGACCTCTATCCCAGGACCCAAATTCAACATCACTCGCAGGCAGAGGAGCTGTGGCCCAGCGTGGCTCTAAAGCAGCTTGAGAGCTGGGGGAACAGCAGCCGAGTCTGTTGTCTCGGCGCCCTGGCTGTTCTGCAGGCCTCAAACTAAGGCTCCTTTCATGCCTCGGCGTGCCGCCTGCTTACCCTGGGCGGCCTCCCCCCTTTCTACCTGTAACACTGGCATCCCTGTTCCTTCCCAGACTCGGCGGGGAGGGCAGGGCCTGCTGCACTGAGTCAGCTCTCGGGGCCTGGGAATTGCTAGCGCAGGCATAGAGAGAGCCATTGTCCCTCCATAGCCTCCTCTTCACAGTCGCTGTGGGAGAGCAGAGCTGGTTCTGCTCCCGTGGCAGTGCTGAGGGGGCCGGCGGGGTAATGGCGGGTGCAGTCGTGCTGAACAGAGCCGGCTGGCTTTCAGTCTCTGTCACGTTGAAGGGAGACGTGGCCCATAAGTGTAGCAACCAGCCCTGCCGTTTACAGCTGACTTCTGCAAAAGCGAACGGCATTTCTGCACCCTCTTCCCAGGAAGAGGGCTGCTGTGATCAACTGGGTTTACTTAATACGGGCAAACCCAGGAGCATATGGACAGCTTCAGGCCCAGGTGCGTGCACTGAGCCTTGTTCCTGCATCCTGCAGTACTCCTACAGCCTATGGTGATGCCCCTGCAGCAGGGGAGATGACAGGGGTGGAGGTGTCAAACTGCCTTTTCTACAGGGGAGGGTTGGGTAAAATAGGAAGCATGCACAGAAACCCACCCCCAGCTCTTTGCACTTCTCCCCAGGCTGGGAATTTCTGCATCCTTTAAGTCACAGAAGGGAGATTTCAGGGTGAAACACAGCCTTGGCTTAGGTCAGGTTGTTGGACTCCGAGGTCCTGGCCACAGCAACTGAGGGTAAGAAAAGCCCCTCAGGTCTTTCCCAAGGGGACAAGAGGTTGGTGGGAAGGACTTGTTCATGAAGTGGTAGGGGACTTCTTGCCTTTAAAGCTGTAAGTTTGTAAGTCTGAGTTTCATCTGAGGTCTACATCTCTGTTACGTTGGGGCCAGTTACACCTTACAGGGCCTAAATTCCTATGACACAGTTGTTTCGGGGGAGGGAGGATTAATGACATCCCTTGGCTCTTTGTGTCACAGGAGCCCGGAGCTGCTTCTGGTTTGTGTTTATGTAGCCATCCCCACAGCATCCTTACCTGGCCCCCAAGGCAATCAGGAGGCTTTTTCTGCTGGAGAGACTGAGGCAGAGATGAAGCATAGACCAAGGAAACATCGTACCCTGATGAAGGAAACCACAGCTTGCTGTGTGAGGGGAGGATGCAGGTGGCCTTGGGTATAGGAACTTCTTGGATGCTTGCTCAATCTGTGTACCTGTTGCTCCTGTTCTTTGCATGGCCCCTGAATATCACAGGTTTGCCTCTGTCAGGGAGGGGACAATGGAGGGAAGAACTCCTTCAGGGAGTATTAAAGCTGTTTTAAAGCTGGCTAGGGTACCACCTCAGGGCTATAGCTGAAGAATATCAGCTATACCTTCTTGGATAGTCCTAGTAAAATCCCAGCCAGCTAGTGGGTAGGAAAGTTCCTTCCCAGCCTTGCTTGCTGGCTGTGTCTTGCCAAGTGGGTGAGCCCTGGTAATTTCCTCTGAGCTGTGGGGAATGCCTTGGCACACTCCCATCCAGGGGTGCATGAGGAGGTGGGGGAGGCTGGCAGCCAGAGCCCTCCCCAGCTCTCCTCCACTCACCTGGTGCAGCCGGAGGGGGAAGCTCTGAACTGTTTGCTCTCAGAGGAAGGCCGCTCTGGCCACAGGCTTGAAACATGAGCTGCTAGATAGGAGTCACTTTTTCCATTCAGTGACCTTTTCTTTTACTACCCAGGAGCTGTGCTAAAGTTTAACCTAAAAAGGTGAGGTGCAAGGTGCTCCTTGGATTTGGAGAAAGGGCGTTGTCAAAACCAGATGGTTACAACAGTGTTCAAATGGTCTCTCTGGTCCTGGAAATCCAAGTTCCTAAGTCCACGTGTCCTAAGCCAGAGCAAACACCCTTAACAGAAACAAATGTCCAGTTTATGCCCTTCAACTCAGGAGGGCTTTTACTACACCACATGCTGTCATCATCACTGTTGTTGCTGGGGTGGGATCTGGGTGCTGCCTGCTGGTGGGGAGCAGGCAGGGCGGTAGGTGGCACAGGCGCACAGAGCAGAGCTGGCTGTGTAGCCAGAGCCCACTACCTGCCCCTTCCTCCCTCTGCAGATTCTGCCTCCCCCTCCTGCTGGCTTCGCTCCCTACGATGGCTACTGGTGAACAGATCTCCCCTGCCCTGCAGGACTCGTGGGGGGACTTCTGGCTCTTCCGTTTCTTTGTCAATGCTGCTGGCTATGCGAGTATTGTGGTGCCGGGATTCCTCCTCATCCAGTACTTCAAAAGAAGGAATTACCTGGAGACAGGTAAGGGCAGGAGCTTCCCTTCCCATTCTGCCTCCCTCTGAGCTCTCTGTGCCCCCTCAGTCATCTCTGTTCAGCTCTGACAGGTTGTTTCCCTAACCTGCTGTGTCAGATTGGGCTTGAGCTGCTCGCAGAGCTGCATCCCAAAGCTGTCTAGGTGCTACCTTGAAACAGATTTCTCTGACCCCCATGCCAGCAGCTGGAGAGGCTGGTGAGGGGGGAGGCTTCACCTGTCAAGCTGGTGTGGTTCATAATGCCCAGGCTGTGGTTAATTCTGTGTTCTCTTACCTCGTTCAGGCCGAGGCATTTGCTTCCCTGTCATCAAATCGTGCGTGTTTGGCTCTGAGGTGAAGTCTGTACACCAGGAGGATGGCTCCCTGCCACCTCGAGCAGAGCCCACAGAGTCCTCTACAGCCCGGCAGGTCTTCAAGCTGCTCTTTTGCGCTGCTGGTCTACAGGTAGGGGCCTTGCATGTGTGGCCATCCCTCTCTGGGAACAGGAGGTGGGCAGTGAATTTGTGGCTGTCAGTTCCTTGAAGATCAAGGACAGCACAGCATCCTTGGTCGGAGCAGGGTTGGATGCTGGGACACAGCTTCCCAACCAGGATAGTCCCCCAGAGCTGCTGTGTCCCCTCTGAGGGCTGCAGAGCTCTGCTTAGCTGGTGTCATCTGGGTTGGGACCTCCTATTCCTCCAGTCAGTCCTCTGCAGCCATGGATAGGGAAAATTCTGTGATTCAGCAGATTGTTAGGGCTGCTTTTGTTCTGGCCCTCATGTCAGAGCAGCAGATAGTTTGAGTCCTCTTATCTCCCAGGCTCTCCTCTGGATCACCTTCTGGGGCTGACGGCTCCTGCCTTGATGGATTACCTCTGAATACTGGAGATAAATACCTAATTCAGCTACAGATAAACAGGAATTTTTAATCTTAGTTTCCCTAAGTCTTGGCTAGAGCCTGAGAATCATTATGAGAGGCAGCTTTTTGGGTCTGTGAGGACTAAAAATAGTAATGTGGGCATTGTGATAGGAAAACCCATGCCTCCCACAGCCAGCAGAAGACACCCACTCTCTGGCCTACTATCCCAGCCCACTCAAACTTGCTGCGGGTCACCAACAAGTCCTTCCATCTCTCTGTGCCTTGGTTTCTCAGGAGGGGATGTGCGGTGAAAGTCTGTGTTACTTCTGTGAGGGGCTTGGTACTTTGGCACCAGGGCTGCAGACGTAGTGGAGGTGATAGCCAGAACAGTGATCATCCCTGGAGGACAATTTCATCTGCTAGGTTTGAAACTAGAATTGATTTGGATGGAAGAACCAGGCCTAGGGAGCTGGAAGTGAAAACCAATGCAGAGGCCACTGGGAAGTCTGCCAGGACCTGCCGCAGGGAGCTGGCACCAAAACTGCAGCTGCACATCCGTAACGTTCCCTGATCCCGTCAGTCTGGTTCAACAGGCAGCATAAACATGACTGCTCACTGCACACCACCTTGCTCTGGGGGGTTCTCGCCACTTGAAGCTGTAAACTGAGCAGGTTTGGATTGGGACAGGATGTTCCTGGTTGTATCCGCATGGGACAGTGGGTGCCCTTAGAGGGGTGGAGTGAGGGTTGGCCCAGTCTCCTAGTGGCTCAGGGAAGCATTGCTGTGCAGAGGATGAGGCAACACTGGGGCAAGCAAGGATCTCCTGAGGTCTGTTCTTCTCATGGTTGCTTGCAGCTGCCATTGCAGGTCCTGACTCTCCCTGTTCTCCTCCTGCTTTGCAGGCCTCCTACCTCACATGGGGCGTCCTCCAAGAGCGTGTGATGACAAGAACGTATGGTGGCACTGAAACAGATCCTGGTGAGAAGTTCATGGACTCCCAGTTCCTAGTGTTCATGAACCGCATCCTGGCCTTCACAGTGGCCGGTCTGTACTGCGCCCTGACAAAGCAGCCCCGCCACGGGGCTCCTATGTACAAATACTCCTTTGCCTCCCTCTCCAACATCCTCAGCAGCTGGTGCCAGTATGAGGCACTCAAATATATCAGCTTCCCCACCCAAGTGCTGGCCAAGGCCTCTAAAGTTATCCCAGTGATGCTGATGGGCAAACTAGTGTCACGCAAGAGTTACGAGTACTGGGAGTACCTGACTGCTGCCCTCATCTCTCTGGGGGTCAGCATGTTCTTGCTCTCCAGTGCTCCAAACAAGCACATGTCCACCGTCACCACTTTCTCAGGCATAGTCCTCCTGGCTGGCTACATAATCTTTGACAGCTTCACCTCCAACTGGCAGGACGCCCTCTTCACCTACAAGATGTCTCCTGTGCAGATGATGTTTGGCGTCAACGTCTTCTCCTGCCTCTTCACAGTGGGCTCTCTCTTGGAGCAGGGTGCCTTGCTGGAGTCAGTACGCTTCATGGCCCGCCACTCAGAGTTCACAGCCCATGCCGTGCTGCTCTCAGTGTGCTCCGCTTGCGGCCAGCTCTTTATCTTCTACACTATCAACCAGTTTGGGGCAGCTGTCTTCACCATCATCATGACACTTCGCCAGGCCTTTGCCATCCTCCTTTCCTGCCTCATCTACGGGCACACTGTCACTGTTGTGGGTGGGCTTGGCGTAGCCGTTGTCTTCATGGCCCTCTTCCTCCGCGTCTATGCTCGCAGCCGCATGAAGAAGCGCAGCAAGAAGCTCCCACCAGGCGAGACCCCTGTACAAAAGGTTTAAGGAAGTGGGGCCATGGCATTTAAGCCGTGCCTGCTGTCCTGCCTCTGCTTAGGGGTACTTGCGTGATGTCTCAGAACCCACTGAGGAGCAGGGTGGGGTATGGATAGGCTGGACCAGTGACTCACTTTTCCACCCGCTTTTCCTGGGGAAGGGGCTGGAACAAACCCAGGGAATGCTCTGGGCTGCCACAGCTCCAAACTTTTCCGTTTGCCTTAATAGGTCAGAGACTTCCAGCCAAGGCATGGGCCTAGGAGCTCACATACTGGGGGAAAACCAGCATGGGACTGCTGGTACTCTCACCCCCACCGCTGTCTTGTGGCTTCTCTCCAAAGTCACTGAGGAACAAGGGAGCTCTTTGCCCTGGCACCATCTTGCCTCTGGCTAATGCTCCTCCATTTCTCTCACTACTACAGAGCTCAGCAGGAGGAAGGGGGCAAGCAAAACACTACCTTTCTTTTCCAAATGCCTCCATGTGAGGCAGGTCCCAAGCTGAGCCTGTCCCAAGGTGGGGGAGCTCAGTTCCTCCATCCAGGAGGTGCTCCAGATGGGACAGGCACAGCTAAGGGAAGGACTCCCAGCCTGTCCTACCCCAGGTCTAGGATCTGCTCTGGGAGGGCACTCTTCAGTGAAAGTCGGTACTTCCCAATTTGGTTTTATCAGTTCCTTGTCCCTGCTCCAAGACACTTTTCTTTGCTCCCCTCAGCCCAGGCTGATTTTTATGCAGAGACTGAGGCTGGCCAGTACGGTTCCCAAGGCTTGCTGAGTTGCTCTAGGTTGCTTTTTGGTTACATCCGCTGCTGTTACAGGCCAAAGGCTGCACTGTCCAGAAGCCCCAGCATCACCCCAGGGTGTCCCAGTGCCATGGTCTCTGGGCTTTGCAGCTGCCATTCAGAGAAGCACAAATAGCCCCTCTCCTTCCTGCCAACTGGAGGCATCAGCCCTGGCTTTCCTGGGGTCTGGCCAGAGCCCTGCTGTGCCCGGAGGGCTGAGACATGGGGCACAGCCTGCTTGTGGTGCCTTCTTCCAGCTCCCCAGGCAGCAGGGGATGGAGCAGTGGGCACCTGCCCCCAAGGCAGCAGGGGAGGGAGGAGGGAAAGCTGCTCTTCCCCAAGAGCCTGGGGTTTACTGGTTAACCCTTTTCTCCTCAACACAACCTGACTGACGAGCCAGCAGGTTTTGGTACTTTTGAAAAGCAACTTTTTTTCTCCTTTTATTTTATTAAATTAAAAATATGCTGCATATAGTGCCCTGGGGGTAAATGTTCTAATTTTTTTTTCCCATGTATGTGCAAGGAGAGGAGAGGCTTCCCAACCCTTCCTGTGCCCCTAGTCTCTCTGGGACAGCAAAGCTGTCTTTCCAAAGACAGGTGCCTTTGCCCAGGTGGGTATCATAGAGGGTTGGACCCAAAGCAGCAAGGCCCAACACAAGATCCTTGTGCACCTGACTGGGGAGCATAGCCCCATTTGAACTGCTGCTTGTGCTGGTGGACAGGTGGAGGAGCTGTTTGTTAGCCACATGCTGGTTTGGCTCTTGGGTTCCCTGGGTGGTGCAGCTTGGGCAGCCTCACTAGGTGTAGCTACAGAGAGATGGGGCAGAGGCCTACCTGCCAGTCAGGGCCTCCAGTACTGTACAGCAAGGCCCTGGAGGAACTCATCCTTCATGGAACGCATTTGTACCAACCTAAGCTCCACCAGCCCTGCACCAGAGCCAAGGGAAGGTTGGGGTGTGGATGGTACATAAAACTAGTACATAGGGGAAGCCTGGTGAAAAAAAAAAAAACCTTATCTGTAGGCCTAACTAGTCATGATGAGGTGTGGGGTCAGGACAGAGCTAGAGTAAGGGGAGACTTAGATAAGGGCTGCAGAAGAGAGGAAGAGAGGGGAGCTGTTTATCACAGTGCTGACGTAGCTGAGCCAGCAGGGATAACAGAGCTGGTGCTGAGCACAACCCAGGCTTCAGAGCGCTTGGCTTTCCAGCAGTTGTACATGTGCTCCTTTCCTAGCTTTGAGCTCTCCCAAAAAAGCCTGTGCAGCTCCCTGCCCTCCATCCTGCCCCTACAAACTTCCACCCCCAACATCTGCTGACAGAATGAAAATGGAATGTTTTGGGTTCCCCACCTGCCGCCTTCGGTTAAAAAAAAACCAAAACAACAAAACCATGGTCTGCCAGTGTGGGAATAGGTTACCTTTTCCCATTTAAATGTAGAAAGAAAAGATTAGTGGAAAAAACACAGAACCCAAAACATTGCAAGTTAAGAATTGACTGTACTGATTCATTATTTGGCAAAACACCTTCTCCAGAGAGAAATCCTACTTAAAAACAATTTTCTTCTGTCTCAGGGTAAGAAAACCACCCTGAAGGCATGTGCTAGCTCAGCTCCAGCACTGCCCCAGCAGCGCCATGCCTGGGTGTGAGTGGGGGACTCCACTCTCCCTCCCTGCTGAAGATGGATACTGGCGAAAGCCCACTGCCTTTTGTGGCTGTGGCAGCTGGCAAGCAGCCAGCAAGAGAACTTGATGCTGGTGTCACTTTTCCCTGCCGAACCCCAGGGGCTACTGTGGCCAGGGGTGACAAATGCTGCTCATGGATGTGAGCTCAGTGCAAGGGGCAGATGAAGTGGAGGTGATGTCCCAGGCTTCTCCATCTCCTGGGATATATGCAAAAGCCAGTGGGGTGACCAGATGCTGCCAAACCCCTCAGGGCTGCAGAAGCCCAGAAAGGGCAGGCTGAAGGTGGGAGAAAAGGAGGACTCTAGACCATTGACCTTTTTGGCCCAAGAGCTGAAGTTAGGACTGTAGTTGACCTGCCTAAGCTGTCTCCACCACCTGCTCTGCCCCCAGGATGCTTGGATTAGACCAGCCAGCAGCAGTTGCAGGCTCAGGTCCTGCCCAGCTGACACGTAGAGCACAAAGGTTTGTTCCCAGGCTGTGGGGCATGCAGCTCTCTAGGTGGAAAACTACTGCCTGCTGGAGATGACCCACTTGCACAGCTGGTCATGTGCTTCTCCTACCCCCTTTCATGGTGCCTGGGCACAGATCACCTAAAGCAGGGCTCTGAAAACCAAATCAGGGCAAGGGAAAGACCAGCCCAACAGCCTCAGGCACAGGCTAAGACCCTTTCCTCCATGATAGACATGAAACACAAGGGATGCCACCATGTAAATCACATTCTTTGATACTTTAATTGCAGTAGAACAAAATAGAAAAAAAACCCCCAAACAAATAACTAAAGACAACTGAAATACATCATCCTACCCTGGGGGTTCAGGGACATAGCAGCTCAGAGGAAAGGCTCTCCCACCCCAATGGAATAAGGGCAGTGTTTGATGCCTACTGGGAATGTGGGAGACCCCACAGCAGGGAGAGGGAGGGAAGCCTGATGTCTCACCTCCACTCCCCATCAGCCATTCCTACACAAGCAGAAAGACACAGAACAGAGGCCTCAGGCTGCCTGAGCCACTCACTACTGAAACAGGAAATTATGCCCTCCTGCACCATGCCAAAAAAACAGCCCCAACCAACCAAATCAAAAAAATAAATAGACACCACCAAGGAGTCAGTAGCAGCTAGTGGAAGCACACCCCCTTCTAAGCAGGCATATCAGGCAAAGCCTGGCAGGTGAGGGAAGATGCTTCCTCCTGCTTTCATCTACCTCTTCCCTGCAGGATGCATCTTCATCTCCCTCCAGAGGGGGGAACTTCACCAGGCACAGCTGCACTGGGCTCCTCTGCAGTCAACTCTTCATCGATGCCTGGGAGAGGGGAGGAAAGGAAGAGATGAGGCCCCCAGGTGACACCTGATACCAGAGGTACAGTCTCTCCCAGAGCAAAGGTTGGCTCCTGCCCACAGCCTGAGAGACACAGCTACTCACAACCAGTAGTTATGCCAAGCCACAGTACCTCCCAATTTACATTTTTAGCTAAATAGCCGATTTATAGAAAAAAGTTGGGTGCAAGCACAAGCTGTTTCACCAGATGGGCCACATCTGCCATGACAGGGTTTTGACATCTGAAGAGGTCTCTCATGTCAGACTTTTGCCATTGACTCTGAAGAAATAAAAACAGCTTGTCATCTGAGCAGCCTGGTGGTGGCTCCTGGCCTTATAGAGGGCAGGACAGTCCACCCAGAGCCCTGAGCCCTCCCAAAGTACCCTGTTTCCAGGTTTCCACTTGCCACATGCCACCTTGCATACACAGCTAGTTCTGCATATCACACCATCAGGGCTCACTTAACTGGCCTCCCCCTGCCCCAAGACAGTTACACAATAGCCTGGCCACCTAACCTCTTCTCAGGACCTGCTCCTGGCCTGAGAAGCTGCATGGACACCTACCAAGCCCCAGTTTGATCATCCTGTAGATGCAGGTGGAGTGGGTCTGGGGATCTTCCAGGGAGAAACCAGAAGGCAGCAAAGCAGTCTCAAAGAGTAGCACTTGATCTTTGACAGCTTTTTCATTCTCATCAGCATCAGCCTTCTGGCAGAGGGTTTCCAGAACTGGGTGGTCAGAGCTGATCTCCAGGTGCTTCTTGGCCATCATGTAGCCCAGAGTAGAGTTGTCATGCAGCAACTGAGCCTTCACGACGTGCTCCATGTTGGTTGTACAACAGTAGGTGCTGGTTACAATGCAGCAGGGAGATGAGACCAACCAGTCTGAAATGGTTACCAGCCAACGTAGCCAAGGGTTAGCTGAGCAAGGTCCCCATACAGCCTGCACTGGGCCCAGCCACAGCACACAGTACCCCAGGTTCACCTGGGGACATACCAAAGCAAGCAGACATCCTCCAAGCAGCTCCAGGACTGCTGCACCGACTAGTTTGGACAGCTCAGCCAGCACCTTCAGCACCCACTTCATGTTTCCCCACACTTACCCTCTCCCATCAGTGCACATATTTGGGTCAGTGCCCTTCATCTGCAGCCTGGCTGCTTAGAGCAAGATGATGCATGTTGGGACCTCCAGTCTCCTTTAGTGGCTCCTCTGCAGGAAATGAGGCATACATTGAGCTGGGGCCCTTGTCTGCATCACAGAAGTCCCAGCCCTCCTCCCTCCAGCCCAGGGTTGAGCTCCCTGCCCATCTGACCTTCTCCACCTTCTTGTCTAAGATCTCCTTCATGAGTTTGCAGAGGGTCTCAAACTTAGCCTTGCTCTCCTCCATCTTCTTTTTCTCCTCCTCATCCTCAGGCAGCTCCAGGCCCTCTTTGGTGACTGATATCAGGGTCTTGCTATCAAACTCTTTAAGCTGCGGCACAGAGTATTCATCAATGGGCTCTGTCATGTACACCACCTCAAAGCCATGCTTCTGCACACGCTCCACAAAGGCTGAGTTGGCAACCTGCTCCTTGCTCTCCCCTGTGTTTGTGGATGGAAAAGAGATGTCATCAAGATCTAAGAGCTGGTCACAGCAGGACAAACAGCACCAGTCCCTCAGAACCTGTAGCATAAAACTGGCTGCAGGCAGGGCTCTAGGCCTGGCAGTCTTTCTTCAGCCCCCAGGGATGAGTTGTGCTTTAGCAGGGAAGGATGGCTGAAAGCAGCAGGACCTACCTGGAAAGTCTGCTTTGAGTTACGGCTGCTACGCAGGTAACCTGCCTCCACCTCACTTGGGTACAGAGAAGCTCTGGCTCACCTGCAAGGCAGTAGATAGTCTTCTGGGTCTTCTTCATACAGGACACATACTCTGAAAGCAAAGCCTGATCATTGCCTGATTGGGATGTGTGGTAACACAGCAGCTCCAGAAGATGCTTCTGGTTGGTTGAGTCCTCATGGATGCCCATCTGGGGGCAGAAGAGATCCATGAAGCCTCCAGGATGGGACTTAAAATGCACCTGGCCACCCCTGAGGGCACAACCATCTCTGCCCACCATGATCTCTGCCCACTTGCTGATCATTTGAGTGTTTGGCCTAGGGCAGCCAGAGGGGCCAAGTGCCCACAGAGGCTGAGGCACTCTGGAGACACCCCACCCCCAGCCCCCTACCCCCTTTATCCTAACACCCATGCAGAGAAGACATGACACAGGGAAAAGATTGCTCCTCAGCCAGATGGGTCACGGGCCTCTCCCTCCTCTAGGTGCAGGGTGCTCAGCTCACCTTCAGATTCTTTGATAAGGCCTCACAATTTTTTGTAACTCTTTGTCCTCTGCCAGCTCAGAGAAGAGCTCCAAGCATTTCTTGACAATGTTTTTGTGGATCACCTTGAGGATCTTGCTCTGCTGGAGCATCTCAGGAGATATGTTCAGAGGCAGGTCTTCTGAGTCCACAACATCCTGGATGAAGTCTGAGTAAGGAAAACAAAACCAGGAGTCAGGTTAAGAGCTCTGAGCCATCTCACAGAAAGAAAAAAGTGTGACTAGGACACTGCTGTGCACCTACACCAGCTAGTGCCTCATCCAGCTGCTTTGTACTGGGACCAGTATCACATCCTGCGGGAGTCTCAGCTCTGCAATGGGAGGCTGAGGCAAGTGGGCTCTTACTTAGGTACTGGGGGATGAGCTCATCATAGCTGTCCAAGGTGAAGACACACCTGACATACAGCTTCACATTATTCTTCTTCTTCTCAAAGAGGTCAAAAGGGGCATGGTGTGGGATGAAGAGCAGGGCCCTGAACTCCAGCTGCCCTTCCACGGAGAAGTGCTGCAGAGCCAGGAAGGAAGAACAGCTATGGGGATCCTTCCCTTTCACCCCTTACCCCAGGAGCCACCATGGGCAGGCTGAGCTGCTGCTCCTCAGCACTGGGGCTGGCAGGGGGGCACAGAGGGATCTCCAGCATCGAAGCAGCCCGCACTTCCCCCTCCTCAGCTGCCCTGCCCCCTCACATCAACGATCTCTGGCATCCAGCAGGCCTAGACAGAGAAGTCATGCTTCTGAGGCTCAAGGCTGGCACTACCAACCATGGGAGTCATGGCGCAGGCTAAGGCACCATCAAGTGGCCTACAAGTCCTCCATCCCACTCAGGCACAACTATGCAGTGGCTCTGGGTATGGGCTGGAAGGGGTCCTGGGGAAGGCAACTCACCTGCAGGGCTTCCATAAAGGCTTTGGTACCGGATTTAGCAATAGTGCCCAGGTTGTCGATGAGGTCCGCTTTTGTCATCCCAATGCCAGTGTCCACCAGGGTGAGCGTTCAGTCCCAGGGGTTTGGCAGGATGCCGATCTTGAGGTCCTTGCCGCTGTCTAGCTTTGAGGGGGCGGTCAGGCTCTCGTAGCAGATCTTATCCAGCACCTCGGGGAGAAGGTGATGCTCACCACGGCCTCCCTCCCCCAGGAGAAGCCTCGCAGGCCGTCCCGGCACCGGCCTGCCCCCTGAGCCACCGCCGGGCAGAAGGAGGAGACCGCCCCTGAAGCCCGGGCTCACGTCGGAGACGAGCTCCCGCAGGAAGCTCATAGTAGAAGGTGTTGATGATGAGCGACCATCCGCACCGGGGGAAGCAACGGTAGCACCGCCCCGCCGCCTTTTATAGGCACGGGGACGCCTCGCTGCCCGCCGCCTCCCTCCGTCTTAAAGTGGCCCTGCGTCCCGAGCAGGGACGCGTGTGAGCCTACGAAGCGTTGCCGTTTTAACGGCGGCGTCCATGGTGGAGGCGGGCGCGCAGCCCTCAGGCCTATGCCGCTGCCAGAGCGGCGGCGGACTATTTCCCACTGTGGTGGTTCAGGGAAGCTTCTAGCGGCTCTTCCAGAGGGTTCCGCTGTCGGTGCTTCCGGGCCGCGGGCTCCGAGCCTGAGCGGGGAACCGGGGATCCGCACAGCCCCGGGCGTGCCGGCTGGCCTAGCTGCCGGCCTGAGCCTGGGCGTACCCGGCGGCCCTGCGGCGGAGGAGAGGGCAAGATGGGGGAACCAGGCTGTGGAGGGGGTGTGTCAGGGTCCTGGAGCAGAGCGGGCCCGTTTTCTCCCCCTGGGAAGCCGGTGTGTGGATAGTATGTTTAGTCAATATAGGTGAGATAAACCTGTCTTACCCTCCTTGGTTGCGTTGGGCCGGCAAAGGCGGGATGAGGGGACCTGGCCCCACAGCTTTTGGCTGTGGGTGCCTGAGGAGGTGCGTGAGGGGCTGGAGGCCTGCTGGCAGCATGGTGTAGTTCCCCCCCCAGCAGCAGGAGGTGGCACCTCGGCTGTCCCCAGGCATAAGGAGAGCTGCCAGGCGCATGGCCCACGCACCCCAACATGTGCAGGTGTGTCCCCTCTTTATCAGAGGTGACACTGGTCCCTTGGCGTGCTCTGAGGGCAGCGTCCCCCTTCCCACACTGGCCATGTCCCCCGGAGCAGACAGCTGCTGGGCCTGTCTGTGCAGGGGCTGCTGGCTACAGGGGACCCCAGGAAGTGCTGGTGCCTGCTCCCTTCAGCCCTTGCCCCACCGCAGCCCCCTCCCCTGAGGTGATAGAGACATGCACGTACCCAAAGGAGTGTTTCAGGTTTTTTTATAGAAAACAGCAACTGTACAGAGACATTTACACAGATGAGGGATGGGAAAGCCAAGGGAGAGGCCAGGCCTCCCCCTGCATCCCAGGTGGGCAGGGATGGCAGCCTAGGTGGGAAGGGAGTTGCTGCCTCTCCTCTTGCAGCCCATGGTGGGACCTCCTGTCACACAACCAGGAGGCAGAAAGAAAACGGAAAAATCAACAACAACAAAAAAAAGTAGTGGACAAAGGCAAGGAGAGGTGGAGAAGGTGGGATGTGGAGACCTCCTCCTCCCTCAGCCTAGCCACAGTGTTGGCTCTTTATGTTGGTGGGACATGAATGTCTATGTCCCTGGGATGTTGTGCGGCTAGCAGAGAGCAGGGATGGCGAGGCTGGCTGGGGCTCTCTGCTCTGTTTGCAAGTCTCACCAGCAGGAGAAGTGGTGTGGGATGTTTCCAGGCTCCCTGGAAGGAGAGGAGAGCAAGTCCCTACGTGCCTTGGGAACAAGGGCAAGAGAGGCAATAACACTGGATACCAGCCTTCAACTACATCAGAGAAGAGAAGGCTCAGAATGGCTTTTGGCCTTGAGCTGGGGGAATTAGGCAGCGTGGGAGGAAGGTAGACCTCTGTGAGATCTTGGGAGTTTTACACACACACGCACACACACACAGCATGGGGTAGGAGAAGGCACATAGGCCTGAAGGCATCACACAGCCAAGCATGGCAGGAGCCAGGCCAACCCTGCAGGAGTGGAACCGTCCCTGGGTGTCACGTCTACCATGGCAGTGTGATTTGGCAGGGGCGGGCATGAGGTGTTATCTCCCCACAGCGCCAAGGTGTCCAGGGCCTCAAAGGATGTGGAGCTGTCTCTTGGTGTCCCTGCACCCTCCAGGTGCCTCTGCTAGATGAGACTTCGGAACAGAAAGGAGACGGCAGCTCCTAGGGCCAAGCCCAGTGACAGGAAAAAGGCCATGATGGCTCCAGCTGTCTCTGCTTCATGGGCAAGCACTTTCCTAGGGGAGAAACAGGGATGCATGCTCTATGAGGTCAACACAGAGATGGGAGGAAGCCAGAGGAGCCGAAGCTGTGCTCCTCTGCAGCAGAGGAACAGCAAGAGCAAATCCACCTCAGCTCTAAGAGCCTGCCTCCAGATCACAGGCTCATAAGAAAGAAAAAGTGCATGAGCCAGGTTGCTCTGGAGCTCCCAGTGCCAAGGACACCCCTCTCTGACTCCTGCCCCCATGCACCACAGCCTGTCTGGCTGAGCCCCAGCTTGGTTCCTCGGCACTGGGCAAGGCTGCCCACCCTGGGGTGGGTGCTGTGCCATGCTCTGCTCCCCTCCAGATCCCCACTGTGGCCAGCCCCTTCCCCAGCGTGGCAAGTCGGGGAGAGACTAAACAATGGCTTCCTCATCTCTAGGATATGGAGGCACAAGGCTGGGAGGTGGGACACTGGGGTTGTCTTCTCTAAGATGGTGTGGCCATTCTCCTCCGTGCCTGTATCCCGTTCGCCAGATGCCAGAGCTGGGCCAGACCCAGGTTCTGGGAGTGATGCTGGGGCTGGCATCTGGGGGTGTAACCAACCCTACCCCTGCCCCAGCTCTTACTTACTTGGGCCCGAAGCACATGCAAAGGCTGGCCAGGTAGCCATTGGAGATGGAGAAGACGATCATGAAGATGATGTACCAGCCATCATGAGAGAATACGACAGGCAGGTAGTTACGAGGTTGCACGTTGCACAGCATGAAAAGAGGGATAAATATGACACGGAGGGCCACCAACGCTGGCAGGAGATAGCTGTCCTTCCCGGGCTGGGAGAAAAACACAGGTCACTGAGCAACTGAGAAGTGGACATTGCCCATCCCATGGCACACGGGCAGGGGCTGTACAGAGGCTGTCCCTACTGTGCCAGGGCTGCAGATGACCCACACAGATCACAGAATTGCTATGGTTGGAAAGACCTTTAAGATCATCAAGTCTAACCATTACCTATCTCTACCAGGCCCACTTCTACACCATATCCTTGAGCACCCTATCTAGATGACTTTTGAATACATCCAGGGATGGCAATTCTACCACTTTCCTGGGCAGCCTGTTCCAGCCTTTGATAATCCTTTTGGTGTAGAAGTTTTTCCTAATGTCTAACCTAAACCTCCCTTGACATAACTTGACACCATTTCCTCTTGTCCTATCAGTTGTGACTTGTGAGAAGAGACCAACACCCACCTTCCTACAACCTCCTTTTAGGTAGTTGTAGAGAGCAATAAGGTCTCCCCTCAGCCCCCTTTTCTTCAGACTAAATGGCAAAGTTCAGATGGCAAAGTTGCTGGAGACCTTCTCTGCTGCAACAAATCTCAGCATCGCCACCTGCTGTGGTAAGGAGGTCCTACTAGGTTTGAAATCCTATCCCAGCTGATTTGGAGAGCAACAGCACTACAGCCAAAATACTGAGCTGGGCTTGTGAGTGACTGCTAAGCCCTTGCTGGAAACAACAGACAGTCAGGCAGGAGAGCCTTGTGCACGGTCACGCAATCTCCTCCTGCAGCAAATCGTCATGCTGGACGAGGCTGGCTGAGGTAAATCCCCTCTGGCACCTCCAAGCCTGCAAACTGGGCTTTAACCAGCTCTTCAGCCTCCTACGCCATCCTCCAGTCAAGCGGGGCAAGATCCAGCAATCTGGGAAGTGGATTATGCCGAGGCTGTTCCGGACAGTGCTGGGAAAGGCACAGACCAAGTTACAGTCTCCTCGGATCCTAACAGAGTCCCTGGATATCTGAGGCTGGGATGATGAAGGAGGCACTGTCCCCCTGTGTTGTCCCTGCAGCTTGGGACCGAGGCAGCCCCAGGTGCAAGATGTGCCTGGCTCCCTCTGGGGTTCCCTCAGTGAGGTGCCAGGGACGCAGATGACAGGGCTCACTGGTTTGGGATCAGGAGAGACCCACAGCTGTCTTGGGAGCTGCTGGGGTGGCGTAGCCATGGGACACTTCCTGAGCATTGGGGGAAGCTGAGGTTAGGACAGTTGCTGTGTCTGTGGGCAAAGTGGCAAAAGCAGCAGTCTCTCCTGCTTGAGGAGGAGAAAAGGAGCAAGTGGGGCCCCAACCAGGGAAATGAAGCCCAAACCGCAGTCAGACTTTCCACACAGCCTTGTTTTGGAAACATCTGCTGGGTCATCCCACCACGGAGGCTGCAGCCTGGACACTAGACAACGCAGCTCATGGCCAAGGCTAAGGGCAGCCAGCAGTAATGGCCAGGGGAGAAGCAGCTCCAAGCTGCAGGGAAGCCAGGCCTGGACAGACCCCATGGCGCACGGTGCTGAGGAACTTCTCTAAACAAACAGCCTGAACAATACAGGGGGAAACGGCACTTGGGGGTGGGTGAAGGCCAGGAAGACACACACACAGGACAGGCCCCTTCCTTGACCACCCCGTCACAGCTCCAGCGGGTCTAATTCCAGCAGGGGATAGCTCTGTGACCCACAAGGCATGGCTCTGTCCTGCTCCCAGCACAAGGCTCTTTAAAGCAGCTATGTCCTGTGCGGAGGCCAGAGGTTTTATTTTGGGCTGCCCTGTATTTCACCCTCTTTCCCTGCTGCCATCCTGTCTTGCTGTTTGCATAGCTGGAATGAAGGTTTGTTTACAAAGAGGCTGAAATGGAGGAGGCAGCTTCATCCAAGCCATGCTGAAAGAGAGGTGGGAGGAGGACAGGACAACATTGTGGTTCTTGCCTCTGACCCATAAATCCATGCTTAGGACTTAAAGCCAAGGCAGGAGTCAGCTCTACACCTCCTTCCAGCTCCAAGCCATGGATGGCAGCCTGCGTGAGAGCTGCGGCTGAGGGTCTGAGGATGGAGACTGCCTGGTCATTTTCTTCCTGCCCCATGCTTACCCATGTGAAGAGGGCAGTGAGACTCCGTCCTGTCCAGTCAAAAACATTAAAGAGCAGGAAGCAGGAGACAGCGATGAAGTAGAGACCTGCAGAAGTGGGAGAAGGTCACTGATGAGCCCAGGGTGCTCCAGGCCCTCCTGCCAATTGCATGGAGACTCTTTCAGATCTAGGTCCTCCTGGTTTCCCACTAAGGGCTGGCCAGGCCAGTGTCTGCATCCAAACTATAATGCACACTGGTTTCCTCTTTCCCTCAGACATACTGTATTGGCAAGGTTTTGGTAGCAGGGGCGGGAGGGCTACAGGGGTGGCTTCTGTGAGAAGCTGCTAGAAGCTTCCTGTATGTTGACAAAGCCAATGCCAGCCAGCTCCAAGAGGCACCCGCCACTGGCCAAAGCTGAGCCCATCAGCAATGATGGCAGTGCCTCTGTGATAATATATTTAAGAAGAGGGGAAAAAAACCACCCAAACTATGCAACTGCAGCCAGAGAGAGGAGTGAGAGTATGTGAGAGAAACAACTCTGCAGACACCAAGTGCTGGAGCGGAGATTCCCCTTTAGCCCATGGTAAAGAGACCATGGTGAGGCTGGCTCTCCGCCCGCAGCCCATGGAGGTTAACAGTGGAGCAGATATCCACCTGCAGCCCATGGAGGACCCCATGCTGGAGCAGGTGGATACCTGAAGGAGGCTGTGATCCCCATGAGAAGCCTGCACTGGAGCAGGCTTCTGGCAGCACCTGTGGACCCGTAGAGAAAGAAACCAACGCTGGAGCAGGCTTGCGGACAGGACTTGTGACCCTGTGGGGGACCCCCACTAGAGCAGTCTGTTCCTAAAGTACTACATCTTGTGGAAGGGACCCATGCTGGAGCAGCTCATGAAGAACTGTAGCCCTTGGGAAGGACTCAGATTGGTGAAGTTCATGGAGGACCATCTCTTGGGGGAGGGACCCCACACTGGAGCAGGGGAAGATTGTGAGGAGTCCTCCCACTGAGGAGGAAGGAGTGGCAGAGACAATGTGTGATGAGCAGACCACAACCCCCATCTCCCATACCCCTGTGCCACTGGTGGGGAAGAGGTAGAGAAATCAGGAGGGAAGTTAAGCCCAAGAAGAAGGGAGGGGTGGGGGGGAAGGTGTTTTAAGATTTAGTTTTTATTTCTCCTTATCCTACTGATTTGATTGGTAATAAATTAAATTCATTTTCCACAAGTTGAGACTGTTTTGCCCGTGATGGTAATTGCTGAGTGATCTCTCCCCAGCCTTATGGCAACCCACGAGCCTTTCATTATATTTTCTCTCCCTTGTCCAGCTTAGTAGGGGGAGTGATAGGGCAGCTTTGGTGGACACCTGGCATCCAGCCAGGGTCAACCCACCACACATACCTACTACTTCAAGCCCTACTTTCTTTTCTCCCATTTACCTTGTTCCCAGTTTCCTCTTGCCCCACCTCGTCCCTGGCCATACTTACTCCATTTATTTCCTTCTCCAAAGACAGTGGACACGTTAGCTGTGATGGAAGGAAAGACGCCAATGGTGACAGTGAAGACGAAGCAGACAGACACAGCCATGACCCAGAGCTAGGCAGATGAAAGAAAGAGGCTGGTACCAAACACAGAGCAAGAGACCAGCACAGGACTGGTCTCTCTCCATGCTTTCCTACACGTGCGCCCATCCACTGATATGAAGGGCAGGGCAGGGGTGATGGCAACACTAGACCTTCTTAAAAATAGCAAGGACCGAGGACTTCTCATCAGGGTTGTGGATACGGATGATCTTTGAGTTATTCTGCTCCATCCCGTTGGGCTCATCTGCAGGGAGACACACAAATAGGGCATAGCAGACCCCAGAAAGCTGAGATCTAATTTAGTCCTTCTGTCCCATTCTTCCTCTCAGCTCTTCCTCTTTTTTCCTTCCTCCTCTGCCTTTCAGCCTCTTACCTTTCTTAATGAGGTCTCTCTTGGTCTCCAGCTCTGCATTGTACACACGATACTCTGTCTTGTCCTTCATGGAATAGTATCGGAAGAAATCCTGCAGAGAGACAACCACAGAGGACTTACTGATGTGTGAGGAAAGAAGGCTTCCAGGGCTGTGTGGTAATAGCAGATATAGGCAATATGGGCAAATGCAATAAGGGCAAAGTATTCCTTCCACTTATGTCCAATATTGATGCTTTCTTGCTCATCCAGGGGCTCATTTCCATAGTACTGGGGTATCTGAGGTGGAAAATATCCCAGAGAGCTCCCTTGGGGCAGGGGAGAGCTTCCCCTGTCTCAGGAGGTAGATGCTGGTAGGAGCCAGGCTGGGATGCTAGCAGGCCACAGTCCTTGTGCTGTGATGCTCAAAGGTCCCATGTCCCCATACCCCTCCCCACCAGGACAACAAAGTCTCACCATGCGAGGCAGAAGGATGTAGGAGACGATTGCCAGCACAATCACCACACAGGCCGTGGTGAAGTAACCAATGAAGCTCTCAGGTTTCTGGGCACCAACTGGAGATGGGGAGGAAAAAGATAGAAGTTGATGAGGGCTGAGAGGAACAAGGTCATGCTGCCATCTCCCACCCAGCCCTACAGCATGACCCCAGCACATCCCGCTGACAACAGTGCTCTGGAAATGCCCTGTCACCTGCAGGGCAGGGACTACTCACTGGCAATACTGAAGATCATCGCCAAAGAGGCAAAGGTACCCGCCAAGCCCTGCCCACTCATGACCGGAGCTGTGTAGCTGGCAGGCAGGAGCCCTGCCAGCCCAAAGAGGCTGCCCTGGAGGATGGCACCGAAGGCTGCAATGGGGAAAGAGGAGAAGAAATGAGAAACCAAAGGCAAAGACGGACTGCAGCTCTGCAGGGAGCCAAGGCCCCTGCCCTGTGAGGCAAGGCAGGTTCCCCTCCTCCTTGGCTCTCCCACAGTGAGGTTCATGCTTTTCTCCCAGAGAGATCAGCCCTACCCATGGGGCTGTGCCCCTTTCCTTCCCCCCACTGCCCCACTCACAGTTGATGAAGACGATGCTGATCATGGTAAAGACAAAGAAGGGAAGAGGCTCCATGTCAACCTTCACCATAATGGCAGTGACTAAAAACACCAGCCCAATGGCCACCAGGCTGCCCGAGATGCGGATCTGCTGAGGAATCCTACAAGAGAGGGTCTCAGTGAGGAAACCCACCCCTCAAAAGCCTGTGAGGCTGGGGCCAAGCTCTCTCAGCAGGATCTCAGCCAAATCCCAGCACAGGAATCCGGTGTGTTTTGCCTTTGACTTGACTGAACAGGCTGTGGCTTGGCTCAGTGCTGGGACAGGAGGATGGGCCAGGGTTGGGCAGCCCTATGAAGGCTGGTGGGGGCAAGGACGGGACAAGGCTCACCGCTGGTGGATGAAGGAGTTGAGGCAGGTGAAGATGAGGAGGGGCACCATGGCGCAGAGAGTCATGAAGTTGTCAAACATGGACGGCAGGTAGGAGGGGGGTGAGGTAGCCTCATCAGTCTCGTTCCTGAGATGGCTTGTGTCCTCCGAGTCCGCAAGGCGGTCGATGAAATACTGTGAGGGAAGGAGCCTGGTGGGTCTGGGGTGCTGTGAAGCCTCCCCCCAGCACACTCAGGCCACTCTTGTCCCTGCTCCAGCCCCATGCCCAGCCCTCCTGCCACCTCAGCGCCACTTGTCCCACCCAGTTCACCCATGCTTCTGTCTCCTGCATGCAAATGCGAGTGCTCTACACTGCGCTGTGCTGCCACACCCACACCGTGGTCCCTAGACATGACAGGGGACAATTGGTGTTATGGACAGCAGCAGGAGGGAAATCCTTACATCCCTGGCAGTCATGAAGAAATTCCATGGCAGCAGCGTTCCCAGGCCAAGGATGAAGAAGATCAGCCAGACAGCCTTGTACCTGCGAAGGGGACAGAGTGGTTTGGAGCAGGATGCTGAGCAGAGCAGGGTATCACTTCTGACTGTTCCCAACTCCGCAGCAGGAGGCACCAGGAAGAAGACAGAGGAATACATTTATTGCCCTGTCCCTGTCCCTGCCTCACAGCCCCTGCTAGCTTGGGCTGCTAGAGATGTTGCACCACAGAGGGGCCATGGGAGGCCCTCCCTGGGAGAGCATGAAGGCGGGGGGAGGTTGACTGCTCCCCAGCACGTGGCACCCAGATGCACAGTGGCCACTGCCAGAGCTGGGAGGGAGTCACGTTCCCCAGGCATGTCCCAGCACCAGGGACTGTTTACGGCCCGTTTGCTATGGAAAAACTGACAGAGAGAGCTTCTCAGGGAAGGGACAGCTCGGCAGCTCAGTGAGCATGCAGGAGTCTCACACATGCTGGGTTCCTCTGTCTTCTCTCACCTCCTGGTACCCTGGATGTGCCCCCACACCTACACCAGAGCCCATTATTACCTATCTTGGGGCCCGTCTCTTGCTGTCATCTTGTGCAGCAAGAGTCAGCACAGGTCCCAGCAAGTTTCGTGGCTGCTCTCCGTCTGGAATGCAAACAGAAGATGTTATGGAGGAGTGAGGGACTCGAATCAGGCAGGGGCAGTGCCGGTGTTAACCACCCAGCCTCGCTGCCGGACAAGTGGTCCACAGCGTCGGGAGCCAAGCGGAGCCGGCAAATGGCGAGAGCACAGTGCGGCATCTTCCAAAACCTGTGGCTCAGAGTCCTTCATCCTGTGACACACGGACGGCCTTATTCTGCTGGCCGGGGGAGGCCGAGCCTTCCCTCTGAGATGGAAACCGCTTTCCTCAGATGCCCAGGCTGCTCGGCGCCGGCTGCCCAGCTGCTCCAGGGCAGGCTCTTAAGGGATTTGTGAGCCCGCAGCTCTCTGCCCCCAATCCTGGAGCTGTGAGCGAAGCATATGCGCAGCGGACTGTGTCCATCCCCCCTCCCCACCTCCTCCCTCGCCCCAGCGCCCGGGGCACGGCGGCACAAAACACGCGTTTAATGCGGCAGCCTCTCTGGCCAGCACCACGCAAACCCCGCGTGTCCGATGCCCGCTTCCCCGGGGCTCTCGCAGCCCTTCCCTGGGTCACCTTGGAAAGCCAAGGGCGTCCCTGGCACTGCCGTCTCCCCTCTCCGGCGCCCACCGCTCCTCACCCCCCATCACCCCCGGCCCGGGCCCTGCCGCTGCTCAACCCGCACACTGCCCTCCTTCCCTCCCCCGTCTCTCCCCGCTTCCCGGGGCAGAGCGGGATTAGCCGCCCGGGAGACGCCGCAGGCCTGCCTTGTCCTTTTTCCAGCCCGGGCGGCGCAGCGCGGGATGCTCCGGCAGCTCTCCCGGGGCTTCATCCGCAGCGGGGCTCCCGGCGCGGAGCTCCCGGGGCNATCTGTAGTCCCTGCCAGCCCCGCCGGGCGCTGCAGGCGGCGGAGCCCGGCGGGATGCTGCTTGGAAAAGCCCGAGCAGGACAACAGGTACGTCTGCACGGGGCCGAGAGCCCCACCGACCTGGCAGGGGCCACTCCATGGCTCTGGAGCCGTCGGCAGCGCTGCTCCCCCGCCCTCAGCTCAGGCCAGGACAGCTCCTGCCTTGCCCTTGTGACCCACCCAGGCTTCTAGAGAAAACTTCCCAAAAACTCTCGGCAGCCTGCCAGTGCCTCTGCGGGCCGGAGACGCCCTGAGCCCCGGCCGGGATCAGCAGGGGGACCCGCAAGCGCGACTGCCGGCCCCCCGCGCCCAGAAACCCCGCCGGAGCCACTGCTTGTCCCAGGCAAACGGAGCCCGCCCCAAAACAGGCGGGAGAGCCCCAGCTCCCCTCCCAGCCCCCCCAGCAAGTGGCATCTGTGTCCCAAGAAACCAGGGCAGGGACCGACCCCACAGACGTACCAGAGGAGGACAGAGCCAGGGCAAGCCCCGTGTTCAGTGTATTTGAAGGTGGCACGGTGTCACCCCCCCTCTGCACCGCCCTGCTCTTGGATGTAAGCGTTTGGCCCTGGCTCAAGTCACGGGGGCTGGGGCCATGTGGGTCAAGAGGCATCCGCAGAGGAGGAGAAGAGGTGTCGGGTACCACAGCTGGCACACGGCCTGAGTCCCGCTGCTCAGGGAAGGGAGGAAGGGAAGGGTGTCATGGAGGAGGTGTCAGGAGCCAGGGTCAACAGGGAGGAGGCAGGGGGATGGGGGCTTGGGGAGTGGCAGGGCAGGGTGCTCCCTGCTGCCCCACCATGCTGCTTTCCCTCCAGAAAGCTTCCCACCTCCTGCTTCCTTCAGGAAAGCGCCCACATCGCTGCGTCAGGAGCCTGACCTGCTCGGCGGACACTGCCCGGCTGCCCAGACGCAGCCTCCTACTTGCTCTGTTTGTTTTCCGTCTCACTTCGCTAAGTGCCTCCTAATTTTTTCCACAAAGGGCTGGTACCTGCCAAGGGGTGCGCGGGTCAGCAGTCATTATAGCAGGAAATGTGTCCAGCTGCCAGCTCTTACAAACAAATCTACAACAAACAGAAAGGGTCACATGAACCAACACCAGCAGCAGGTGGCAACCCTGCTGCCTCCCGCTGAGAGCAGCCCTACTGTAAGGGGCTGGGGATGGAGGAATGGAGGATGGAGGCCACCCTCCAGCCACTGGGCTGGCACAGCACACCTCTAACCACCTCCTGGAAGAGTCTCTTGATGTTTAGCCTAGCCACCAGCTCGGAGGTCACACAGCCTGGGGGGCAGGGAAAAGGAGGAGCGATGTGGGGCCTTGGCATAAGGACATCCACTTCGTTCCTGGGAGTCGAGCAGTCTGTCCCATCCCCTCGGAAGCGATGTGTAAGCAGGAGTAAGGTAACAAGGAGTGGGCTTAACAAACCACAGGATAGCACCTCTGAGCAGGTGATGGCACAATTTTAATTGCCCACTCACATCACACAAAGGCCTTGACAGACGCTAAATGACACCTGTGGTGTTGGGCCACGTGTACTCCCGTTGCCAGCCCACCTGTCACCAAAACCACCTAACCTCTGCAGAAAAGCTTGCACTGCAGGACAGCCACGCCTGCAGGGAGCTGTTTGTCACCGGGCTGTGGAGGTTTCCCTACCTCTCCCTTCCCACACCTTTTCTCTTGCTTCTGCTGCCTTCATCGGTGAGCACAGCACATGCTTGCCTTTCCACTCAAGAGCAATTTCACAGTGCCAGGTAGGCATGCCGTGGGGTTATACCCAGAAACACCAGCTCCTGAAAGAAAAGCCCTTTATGCCACACCAAGCGTAGCACTGTCTTTGCAGTCCTTAGACAAGGGGCTGCCGTCAGGGCTTATGACAAGCACCCCATGTCCTCCTGCCGACTCTTGTAGGGGATCACTTTGCAAGGATAAGGTCAGCGCTTCCTCTGAGATGCCAGAGGGGGCAGGGCCAGGTGCCCCACCAGGCTTCACCTCATCCCCTACATCCGGTCACCCCTCTGGGTGACACTAGAGCCCTTCCGGCCGGAAGGCTGATCTGGGGGCCCATGGAGGTGTACCTGCGGGCAAGGAACAAGCCCAGCACGGGTGTGCAAGTCACATGAAGCCCTGGTGGCCATGACTCAGCTGGAGGATTGAAAATGCTCCGAGACTACCCATATCAGACATTTCATATGTGTGCCTGAACTCTACCCATGCTGCTCATGGTCCTCCTACCTTGTGCTGGGGTCCAGGGAACCAGTTTCCTGGGCAGTGTCCTGCCCACCTCCATCTTTGGCCACCAGCTGTGAGGATGCATTGCTTGTATTTCACAAGACGTATGAGTGTGTGTGATTGTGCACCATTACCACAGCGCTGGGACAACCGCAAGCTCTCCCAAAATATGGGCAGGTACCCTGGGTCAAATCAGAGGCCAGTCTTGCTCAAAAGCTTGGGTGAGCACGGCACAGGCATAGACTAACTTCACAACTTCTCCCCAAGCCTCTGAGCTGCAAGGGACATGCTGTTCACATGTTTTGCAGCCCATGGTGGGTTTCACTTCTGTGAAATCCCAGCTTCCCCCTTGACTCGGGAGCCTCTGAGCAAGGGCAGCATCTCTCTCTGTGTGCAGGGCCTCAGCTGGGGCTTCCTCACCCTTGCTGTCAAAGGGTGGATGAATGTTTGAGTGGCTTTTCCATGCCAGCCACGGCTTTACAAGCCTGGATTGTATCCACCCTGCAGCACGTTTTCCAAACAGAGGAATTCTAGCTCACTTAGTCATCCAGGCACGGCTCCACGCCTTCAGTCCTCCTTGTTGCTTTCCTCCCAACCGTCCCTGTCTCCCCTCGACCCTTCCAGTGATGCTGGGGCTGGGGGCACACGGATTGGGGGACTGCAAGGGGGTAAGATACCAATTTGAAAAGCGGCACAAGGCTTTCCTGCTTTGATACTCACAAAGATGGTTTGATGACTTCTTAAGCTCTTATTCCCCTCAAGCTATCCAGATCAGCCTCAGGCCTTGCTGCAAATGATTGGCTAATTGTGTAAACTCGTTTGCAGATTTGGGGCTTTCTTCCCACCTCCCCCATAGCTATCGCTTGATATTTATGTGAACTGCATTTCATCTGCCTACCACCCAGTGTTGTAATGGTCTTCTGGAGTCTTCCTAGCTGGCACTTGTACCCATGAATGTGAGTAATCCAATCACCTCTGCAAGCCCTGTCATCCTATTGCTCATTCCCTTTTCTAGGTCACTCACGAATGTGCTGAAGAAAACATGGGAGCACACGCAGTGATCTCTTTCCACCGCAGTAACTGACCACTGACTCCCACACCCTCCTTCCTGTTTTTGTACCAATTACAAAACCATGTGAGGACCTTCCCTCTTGACCAGCCAGTTACCTTAAAAACTGGGCTGAAAGCCCTGGTTGAATGTTTTCTGGCAAGTGATGTGAGCACCATGAGCCCAGAGTGCCTATGAAGCACTGCCCCAGCTCGGGGGCCCTTCAGCAGGAGTCTCCTGCCCTGCCCACACACCCCACTCCTGCACAGACACCCAGGACATGCAGCAGATGCACTGATCAGCTTTTCTCTGAAGTTCTCTCTAGCACTTCTTAGAAATGAACGTCACATCTTTCCTTCCTCCCAGTCCCCAGGGGCTGGGGAAGTTGTGAATGAATGACTAGCAGCCACATGCGACAGCCAGCCTTTTCACCCTCCCTTTCCTTCGTAATGAACATCGCCTTGCGCCCTAGTGACTTGTTGCTGTTCAGCTTTGTTTTCCAACCTTTCCTCTGCAGATGCTCTGAGAAGCCTCCCTAAAGAAGATGGAAGAAACCGCTCAGGTTCTCCTGGAGCGAATGGAGAGGCAAAAACTTCATCTGGCTTTTCTGCTATGGCCTCTTTTCCTCCAATCCCCCATCCCTTCAACAGACTGCAGCAGGCTTCCTACTCCTGGTGTGCTTTGTGGGCAGTTTGCATCAGAGAGCTGATAGCACTTCCGATTCTTCTCCTTTCTGAGCCCTGCCTCTCCTGCAAACAGGCTTGCTGCACCATCCGCTCCCCCAGCACTGCTCACGCCTGTGTCCTGAGGAGTGAGCTTAACAGGGGAGCAGGACGGGGGCACTTCTTCCTCCTCCCTTGCCTTGCTGCCTTCAGACAAACCCCACTGCATTGCCAGGGCTTGGCAGGCAGAAAAAGCCTCCTAACAAGGCTGCCCATGCAGAACCCTCCCCGGGCAATGTTTCTGACCTGCTTTACCTTGCTCCCTCCACTCCTCCGTGGGCAAGAGAAGAAGCAGCTCTAGACCCGCTGTCTTCAGGCTTGTGGCAAACCCCCCCAGAGCAGGAGCTATGGAGTCCACCCCTACTCCCAGCACCCGCCGCTGGCGGTTATCTCGGCTGCCGGGTGGCGTGAGGAGGCGTGGGGGGAGCATTCAGCCCTGCAGTGTGTTTTGAACTGTGCACACCAGACAGCTGCAGACTCTCTTATCTGGAGAGTTCAAGGAGCCCCAGGAGGCTCCCCGGGGGCCCTCACCATCCCCCTCGCAGGTGAAGCGACCTGGCCAGGCAGCAAATTCCCCAGGGCCCTGTGGGACTTCAGCGCTGTCCCTGACAGGGCCTCCCACCCAAGAGAGGGGAATGGGCAGTGATGGGGCAGAGCCAGCCCTAAAACTACCCCAGGTAACGCAGCTGGGACTTCAAGCTGTCACCAAATCTCACAAGGCAGTGAGGGCATCCACCTCCCCAGTGGGGCTGCTGAGTGGGTTTCCAGCATGGACACATCGCTGGCCAAATACCAATAGGGGTCCTCTAGTGATGGCAGCCCCAAAATGAACAAGTCTCTCCTCAGCACACAGCAAGTGCCCAACACCTGGTCCCCAGCCAGAGAAAACCTCTCCAGGCATCCACACAGTCACCCCTGGAGCAGAGATGGGTGCTCTTGCTCAGTGTCCCATCAAACACTGCAGGGGGACATTTTAATGTCACAGCAAGAAGCTTACCAGAAAGGCAGGTTGGTCCCAGACCCTTGCTCCTGGTTACTTCAGGCTACGGGACTGCAGAGATGGCACAGCCTTGGGAGAGGCAGGAAAAGTTCTGCAAATACTGGAGCAGTCGCCTGCTCCAAGGCCAGGGGTTTGGAGGTGCAGGAGGAGATATGGGAGGTGTCTGCAGGAGCACCCAGGGGGGCAGGAGTTAGGGGAGGATGTCATTCCTGAGGAGGCGTCAGAGGGAGAGAGATAAGCTACTCTCGGGAGCCTGTTTGCAGAGATGAGTTTCGTAGCAGCTCTTCCGAGGAGCTTGTTTCCTTGATGGTACCTGCTCAGGCCACTGTCCCCAAGGGAGAAGAACATCCCTTCCAAGCCACAACCCTGACCTGCTTCTCAGCAAGCTGGGGAAGGCGACATATTTTTCCAGGGCCAGGTTCAGGCTCCATTTCTTGGAAATTTAGAAAAATAAAACTCTTTCTCCCAGGCATGGAGGGAGGGATTTGCTCATGGCTCCACTCAACACAGCTGCAGAACTCTCCAAAAACAGGCAAAAACCACCTCCAAGACATGGACGGTGCCTCTAGGCAGCTTTCAGCACCTCCAGGGGCTGCCTCAAGGTAGGGAAGGGCAGGCAGATGCCTCACTATAGGCAGGCACAAAAGGCTCACACTAAGTTCAGGCCACTTGGCCATGGCTTCCCATGGGACCACTACAGATTGGGGGATAGCCTGGGGATGCATTGCCTCAGACCTAAATCCTTGCCTAGCATCCTCTGCAGCTGGCAGCCCCCAGCAGACTGTGTCTGCAGGGCTGGCCCAGGCCCCCCGAGGTGCCAGCGTGGCTGACAGAGGTGCTGCCTGGCTCTGCCCGGGGGCTGCGGGGAGTGGGGGTGCTGCAGGAAGGGGTGCTCCTCTGGGGTCGGCCTGGGGACCGCAGCAGGAAGAGGCACAATGGGAGGAAGCCCCATTTCCGCTTCCCAACAGAGAGAACCCTACGGGACCCCTGGGGAGAACAATCTGATACCATTAATGTAAAAATCAGCTGGGGTCACAAGGAGTGGCCAGAGGCAGTCCCAGGTCAGGAGCAGGTCCTTCTTGCATGGAGGAGCCTGGGGCTTGGTGCAATGGTGGCACAGGTCACCATGTACCAAGACAGCCATGCAGGAGGACAGAGGCAATGCCAGCCATGCCATGGCACAAGGCCCAGTGCTGGCTCCTGCCTTCCCGCAGCCCAGCTCTCCCTCAGGCCAGTGGCACTCCTGATTTCCACCTGGTCAAGTGGGAAGAGGGGTGCCTGGTGGGCCAGGGCAGGGCTTAGTTAAGATCCCCTGAGGCATGGCTGCCAGACGCTTCTCTTCTGTGTCGGGCTTGCTCAAGAGCAATCCCTGTCTGTACACATGGTATCTCTGTCAGCCACACCTTGCAAAGCAACAACAGCATGTCCATGTCAAAGGAATGGGCTGAGCCTATGAGATCATGTCCCCGTCTCCCCCTCATGTCTGCAGCTGAAAGGAGCGAAGGTGAGACCCATAAAGAGGAAATGCAGAGCAAGACAGCACAGGAACAGCTCATGGCCAGGCAACTCTGAAGATAAGGACTCAATGAATGCATGGGAAGAAACCCAGAGGATTGAGTCCCAAGGCTGGGAATGAAAGAGGAGCAAGATGAGTTTCCCCATACCCTGCCTTCTCCTGGGCTTCGCAGGGCTGTATCTACGAGCAACATGTGGCTACCCCAAGGTCACTGCTCAGGGAGCAGTACCAGAGGGGAAGAGTATGACTGCAGGAGGCCACCTGCCATTGGTTGCCCCAGGTGCTGGGATGGAGAGTGGAGAGGATTCCTCCTTCATTGCTTCATGTTCCTGGCTCTAGGACTAAGCTCAGAGCTGGCAGACCCAGGAAGGAGTCAGGCCAGGAACAACACAAAGGAGCTGAGCATGGACTAAGCTGTGGTGAGGGGCTGAGGAAGAAGGACAGAGACAGCTTATGTTGCAGCCAGGAGGTCCTCAAAACAGCCCTACAGTGAGAGGCAAGGCAGAGGGGGGCTGTGAAATCACTGCAAAGTTCAAAACCACTCTAAATCCTTCCTCAGGCTATGCATGGAGCCTCCAATATGCACAGAGCCCCTGGTGGAGGAGGTTTGGAGGGCTCAGCTCAACCCCATACATGCTCCTGCAACCCAAATGCCACTTTGCACTTTACAGGGGCTCCTCTCCCCCTGGAGAGCACAAGCCCAGGGCTCACTTGCTCATCCCCAAAACAAGGCTGCTTCTGGAAGGGCAGGAAAATCTGGCAGTCAACCAGCAGCAGGAGCACCTGCCTACAGCAGCTCTCTGCCCACTGCCACCCAACCACCTCCTGCATGCTGGGGCACGTTCACTTCCCTAGGGAGAGGCTGTAGGTCCTTCCAGCTCTGGCTTCTTCCCGTATGGAGCTGGTGCCAGACACAAATGCACAGAGCTGGCAGCAAGCAGGCAAGACTGTCCCCTGATCCGTATATGAGCCAGTTTTCCAAAGGCTGAATTTTCCTGAGGTAGCTGCTGAACCACATGCCCGTGGGCCACACTGCCCCCTCGCCCAGGCACCTCGAGTGAGGTGCACCATCTCCCAGGATGGGAGAGCATCCCTGGGGCTGGATGGAGCAAGCTTTGCCCCTGCACCCAGAGGACTCAGCCGAGGAGCTGCAGCAGGCTGCCAGCCCTGCCGAGGACTGGCACAGGGGCAATTGTCTTTTTACCCCCACTCAGAAATTTTTGGAGGCTGGTCCAGGCTGCACAGCTGCTTCCAATTTAGTGGTGGGAGGGGGGGTGGAGGAGTGAAACCAGAGCTAGAAAAACATGATCTTCCCCTGGCATCACCATCTCCCCAGCTCCCAAAATTTGGAGAGACGATTCCTCCCTGCTGACCAGCAGCCCCCTGGCAGAAGCTAGGATGGGCACACAGGGGCCACCCACGCCAGGCCTGCGGTGAGCCGAGGTTGGCTCTGTCTGCCGCATGTCAGCTGTGCCTGGCAGTTGGGACAAAAATACAAGGGCTATTTTGGGTCCCTGCAGACCAAAGCAGCCTTTCGCTTGTAGGTCAGCTCAGGAACAGAGGCCCCGGCTGACCGCTGCTTTCAGCATGAAATGTCCACAGCCCTGCTGGGAAAGGGGATGGTGAGCAGGGAAGGTTTTGGCACTGGCTGCAGTCCCGTGTGGTCCCACTGCCAGCTGTCTGTCCTGCCAAGATCCCGCTCCCTGCCCAGACAGCAGCATCATGCTCCAGAAGATGGGGATGTCTGTCACCCCCTTGCCCCTTTTGTCCCAGCCAAGGGGCACCCCACAATCCCCAGAAACAAAAGCATGGAGAAGGGACGGGTGCCCTGGCTGGGTCTGCTCCCCCCACATGCCCAAAGCCAGTCAATTCCAAAGTTGCAGCCATCTCCGAGCAGCTGGGTAAAGCCATCCCCACAGGTCCTAGGAGTTGGGGGGACTCCAGGACCCACACACGCCTGCATGTTTCCCAGATTATTTTAAATCAGGCTGAGAGGAAGATGCTGAGAGCCAAGGCTTGCCACATTCCTGCTCTGTGGCAGCTCCAGCAGAGCTGTGTGGGCAACGCACAGTTTGTGGACCAAGGAATGGAAAGCCAAGGCAGGAGCACAGGTGTGGAGCAAGCAAAGGAGTTGGAGTAAACACCCACAGCGGAAACACCACCTCTGGCACCATCTTTCCTCCTCCCTGAACAACTCAGCTTCCCCAAATGCCCTGGCAGGACTCAGGCCAGGCTCGAGGTGGCCACTTCCTTTGGAGGGAATAAGTCAGAGTCCAAACCTCCAGCTCTTGGCACTGGGCTCAGCTAACCCATGGCAAACAAGGAAACCTTTATGCGAGTAGGATCAGGCAGGGAGACCCAGCCTAGGGTGGGGAGCTCACTCCTATGTCTGGCCAAACCCTGGCAAAATAGTCTCCCACACGACTGACAATAACAAGCCCGGCCACAAGTTAAGGAAAGGGCAAGTCACATCCCCTCCAAATCCCAACCCACAGGGTGCTGCCACATCCATGCAACCAGCCATCATCCGATGTGCCACAGCCACAAGGTCCCAGGCTGCCTGGGACTGTGAGCATCCTCAGGAATGCCTCAGGGAAGCATGAAGAACCCTGTGTAAGACCCACCAAGAGCTCCGCTCATGTGGAAATGGCGCTTTGCAAACACTGCCATTGGCTTGCAGGCTCCACCAGCATTCCAGCCTCGCCCATGTTAATTTGAGGAGCACAGGAGATGAGGGCAGACCTGGGACTCCCTGCTGGGAGTAGACTCTTGTCAGAGTGGGTTGGCCATCTCGCAAAGCGTCTTGCTGGAGCTTGCCAGGGTGCCTGAACACACCGGGATGCTGATGCACTCCTACAGTGATGCTGGGCAATAGGGAAACCAGAAGCTGAGCCCTGCTGAAGCAATCCCTTTCTGGCACATCTCATCCCCCTCGCAGCCATGAGGGAAGGAAGAGAGGGACAGCTGGTAGCGGATGACCCGTTTATCAACAGCCAGGCTATTCACTGCTGTTGGGTTTGTTTCTGGTCAAAGGCTTCTCTTTTGGAGCAAGCCCAGCTGCAGAGCCCAGGCAGGGGGAGCATGGGGCCCTATGTCAGCTCCCTCAACACCCCACGAAGCACGGCTTTTGCTCCCCATTGCCCAGGCAACCCGCTCCCACTGCCTCTGAGGTAAGAATCCCATCTGGGAACTTGCTGGCAGATCAATGCCGTGGTGTGGTTCACCATGCGGTCACACCAGCCTTGTATTGCCAAGAGGAGTATGTGTGAAGACAGAAAGAAGAAGCTGCAGGGGAGGGTGGATCGCTTAATAGCTTGCTTGTGTTGCCGTTGGTCTGCCTTCTGCTGTGGTTAATGGATAACGCTCCCGCTCTCACCAGGACACTGTGGAAACCTACGCAACCCTGCCAGCCTCAGCCACAGCCCAACACCTGCAAACCCTGATGGGCTGAAAGCACTGCACTCCTTGCATGTACCCTGCAGCAGTGGGCTTCCGGAGGGGGCAGAGGTCCCATCCGGACCAAACACCATCGGGAAGCTCATCCACAGCACCGAGGGAGCATATCCCAGACAAAATAATTGAATTGCCTCCAACTTGGTCCTGAGGCCAGGAAAAGACAAGGCCTGTCGAAGGCAGGTCAGGCAGCTCCTTCAACCCTGAGCCCCTGTCCAGGACCAAGAAGGGAGCTGTGCTGCCAGTCCCTCCCACCTCCCCAAACTGCTCTCCAGGGGTAATCCCCAAGCCTAAAAGGAGGGATCTCCTCTCATAGGGGTTTCCCAGGAGCAAACCTGTAGCAACACTCAAATGGGGCTGCCCACTCCAAAGCCCTCACCATCTTTGAGCTCCTCCAGGTGAGCCAGCCCTCAGCTGCAGGTGTAAATTGGCTCCCTGTCCCTGCGTGGCATCAGTGGGTGGCTGTACTAGGCGTGATGAACCAGGCAGAGGTGAGAAACATGCTCAGAGTCACAGCATGGGCAGCAGTGGGAAAGCCAAGCAAGGTGGCCCAGGCAGGACACCCCTCTCCCCAGCAGCCCTGCAGGAGAACGCTGGTATGCATTCAGGTTGATGGCTTTCCCTCGGCACAGAAAGGCTGATGGCAGGAGTTTGGGAGGAGATCCAGCCCTGCTGCCGGCCACAGTGGGCTGCTCACTGGGTGGGAGGCTGGCTGCACACCCCTCTGATCCCACTGCTGCTCCTGACCCAGCCATACACCTCCTAGCCTTGCTCCTCTCCACCTCCAGCCCCTTCCTGCCTCCTCCCTCTGCAGCTCCTCAGTTTGCTTACTCCATGAATTTCCAGCTGGAAATTTCACAGCAAGGTGCTTTCCCATCAGATATGTCCTAAAGGAAATGAACTAAAGCAGATCCCACTGGCAGTGGTGTGGTGGGAAGAAGGCAAGAAGGCTCTGCGGAAATCTGCCTGATTTCCTGGCTGGCTTCTTCTGCATGAGCCAGCAAGCAGGCAATAGGTTTCTGCTCCCCTTTGACCTCAAAAAAAGCTTCATCTCCTGGAGATGAAAGCCTGACTGTGCTCACCCACATCTTATCTATGAGGCTGAAAGACAGCCTCGAGTACTGCACCCAGAATGCCACTCTCCAATTTGTGTCATGGACAGTACATGACAGCCACACATACTGAGTGCTTTGAGCCTCCCCTTTCTTGAGGATCAGTAAAACCAGGGAAAAGCCTGCTCCAATCCAGAGCAGGAACAAATTGTCACAACAGTGATGTTCTTCATGCCACCAGCACTAGCAATGAAGTCACAAAGGGCTTGTGCTATCCCTACATAACAGCTTCCCTTGTCCCACAGAAGCAACAACCCTCATACACATTCCTCACTCAGTACCACAGCTCCTCTCCCATATGGGGACCCTGGAGCCCATGTACAGCCAATCTCCCAACGAGATCTGTGGGATCTGGAGTGGGAGATGGGGTGCAGCGCTGCACTGCAACCTCAGCTGGGGTAGTGGGGTCCCTCCAGACCACACATCCTGACATAACCATACCATCCAGGATCTGCCCCTACTCTGCACGCTTGTTTCCTCATCTCACATCTTGCACACTGTTGACCTAGAAAGCACTTAGTCTTTATCGCACTGCTCAATTAAATCCTAATAGCTGTGTGACTCGTGTCCATCTGCAAACGCCTGTAGCTCAGTCCGCAGAGTGCTTTGCGCCTGAGCTTGCTGGCAGCTGAGTATGAATTAGGATGGAGGTGCAACCCTGAGAGCTCGCAGCCCAGCAGCACCAGTTACGGGGCAGAGCGAGGTGCTGGGTGGGCTCAGGAAGGGGCAGAGAGGTGGGTGGAGTTTGCACTGTGAGGTGGGTACAGCGATAGCAAGGACCGCAAGCAAACAGCGCTCTGCTGATAGGAGCGGGTGTTGTGGCTTCCTTAACATTTGCCAAGAACATGGATGTTATGCTGGATGAAAACAACTGATATCTACATCTGTCTTACAGAAAACACCAGAGGCTGCTTCTTGGCTTCCCGAAGCCAATGGTCAGTGCCTTCCCATCTGCACAGAGCAGGTGGGTGTTCCTGGGCTCCCTCTGGCCTGACGGGCTGGTCCCCCACCCTGCCTCTACCAGTGGAACTGGAAGTGGAGCCAGGAAGAGCAAGGAAGGTGCAGCATGGCAGTGGGTAAATGTGTGCCTTGTCCTCTGTGCCCTGGCTTTCCCCCAGACAACAAGGAGGGAAACAGGTCAGGCCAGGGCAAGAACAAAGCCCATGGCTCATCTTTAAAGAGGAGGAGGCTCATTAACACTTCTCAGCCCAAGATAATGAGAGCAGGGATGCCATGATGGTGAAATTTTGCCAGTAGTTAATTACGGAGCTTGGGGAGGAAGGGAGAAGAGGGATAACTGCAGGGTGGAGGTGCCACACTGCCCTATGTGCTGGCACCTGCATTTGCTGATTCAGGCTGGAGTTAATTTCTTCACCCTCTTCACTCCAGGTACCTGGCACAGCACAGGCCCTTGCCTCTCATCTGTGCTAGCTGTGGGGGAACAGCCACTCTGCAAATCATCTTCTGGGGCATAGGCTACAGCCTCGGTATCATACAGAAAGCATCCCTGCTCTGTGAAGACCTTCTCAGTGAGCCAAGAGCAAGCCTACCTGTCTTTTCCAGGAGCAAAAGGCCCTGGCGGGAGCAGGAGTGCTCCAGAGGGCACACGCATGGTGTCAGCACTGCACTGACACTGCATCAATGGCCCAAGAGCCACGCTCAGACAACCGGTGAAGCCAAAAGAAAAGCATCCCTGCATAGTCACATCCTGAGATAGCTTTGTAGTGAAGGCAGCTCAAGGGAGCCTGAGGCTGTCCAGCAGCTTGCAGGGGCTGGCGAGCGGAAACGATGCCGCCAAACCGGGATGCAGTGCAGGAGGGGAGTGGGATTTCCCGTGGCGGCGTTCACAGAAGTCCCTCAATTGTGTTGGCTCACAACAGGCAACTGAGGGGCCACCAGACTGCATCCTGCTTCAGAGCAGCCGGGAAGCGCATCCAGCTGTGGCCAACAGCTGCACGAATTCCTCCTGCAGCCCCCAGCCATGGGGAATCTACTGGGTTCAAGAATACAGGCTCACTTGTCTGCAATTCCACAGCCCCAGGCCTTGGCTGCTGCTGCCTTCCCACACAGCCCACAGCTCCACAGCCCATTCCCAAGAGGCAGATGGGAGCGCGGGTGAATACAGGCAGGGACTGTGTTGGTCTGGCAGTATTAGCACCTAGCAGGGGCGTGAGGCTCAGATTTAACTACAGGGGTGGGGAGGATAGCACAAACGGGCTCCTCATGGAGCTCTCGGCGCTCCCGCCTGGACCGAGCTCTCTGTTAACACAGACGGTTTGCTCAGGAGTGGAAAGAAACGCTTACTGCAATCTCCCACAGCATCCCACGGCCAACTGGGGGCGCTTCCTTGAGCAGGAATTGGAGCAACCCCGGCCCAGCTTCTTCGCTGCCGGCCAAGGGGGCTGTGCCCAGCAGCACATGGTGCCCAGCCCGTGCACCTTCCTCGCTGCCGTGCGCACAGACGAGTGCCCGAGCAGGGACGCACACCCCTGCAGCCAGAGGGTCGCTGCAAAAAAAGACCCTCAGCCAGGTCCTGCATCCCAGCGCTTCGCATCCCCAAAACCACATGTTCTCCCCCGCCACACGCACACACCCCGGCAGTCACTACAGAAGGGAAACCTCCCATCTCAAAAAGCAGCATCTATGCATCAGCGCCCCCCCCGCCCCAAGCCCCAAATCGCGACTCACGCTGCAGCACCGGATCCCGACTTGCAACATCTCCCCCCCGGCTCCTAGCAGCCTTTCAAAGCT
>VZZY01013664.1:122332-271173 GCA_013400335.1 Eurystomus gularis
AACACGTTTCACAAGGAGGATAATTTAGTTTTCCCACCTTTCTCTCTCTTACCCTCTTCTTTTAAACTCGGTTTTAATTTCATTTTCTCCCTTGCCTCATAACGCTCCCGTGTCCTCTCGGGCAGGCTCCTACTCAGTGTATCTCTTTAATAAGCCACTACCAAGAGGATCACTTCAGAGGGACGTTTCTGACGGCTCTTGGGCTCAGGGAATCGCCGAAAAGGGCATTTCTGGCCTCCCGGGAGCTGTGACGAGCTGGCCCTCGGCTCTGTCCCCCTCAGCCTCCTCCCGCCGCATCGCGGAGGGTCCCGCATCCCCTGCACTCAGCCTCAAGGAGCTGGGGTTGCGGCTGGGGGCCGAGACCCCTCGATAGCCCTGAGGGAGGAGAGAACCACCCACGGCCGCCTCTCCGTCTCTCCCGCGGCTCCGGCCGGTCCTTTCCCCCCATCCCGGCAGCTTTCTCTCGCCCCAGCTCCCGGGGTGAGACCGCATTCTCAGGTCCCCTCGGGGAACGGCGGCTGGCGAAATCGCCCACCCCAAGTGTCCCGTCCCCCCCCACCAACGCAAGTGCATTTTCCAGTTGCAGCCGGAGGTGCAGATCTTGCGGCTAGGCTGCGGGGGGGTCCCTGTGTCACCCTCTCCCCATCTTTGCTGAAAGGTGGGTGGTATTAGGATAGGGTGTCCCCCCAGCTCCAGGGGTAGTACCGCAGCTGCAGAGGTTATGTGAGAGGGAGGCAGCTCCCGGAGGGCCGTGCAGCCCCTCAGAACCCCCCGGGGTCCACCCCGGTCTGGTCCCGGGCTCTTGGCGGATGCTCGGTGCGGACGGCCCAGTGCGGGGCCAGCGCCGCCAGCCTCGCCGTCGGGAGCATCCCCTCCGCTGCCGCGAATCGTGTGCGAACCGACTACGGGCGGCTCCGGTTCGGGCTGCGCCGAATCCCTTTTATTTTTCTGAGCCGCCAGCCGTGGGGACGCTCCGGGTTCCTCCGGGAGCGGGGATTTGCCCCAGCCGCGGGCAGGTGTCGGGCGCATTTTGGTGGAGGAAAGGAAACCGCAGCTCTGAGCGGAGCTATCTGGTCTTGCCCCTCCGTCCTTGCCCGGTAAACTCCTGCTCACGGAGTCCCGTGGAAATTGAAATGGCGAGAAATTGGTAGAAACGGCTCGTTTCCCGGCCCCGCTCAGAGATCGGGAAAGACAGCCGGGAAAGTGTCGCTGAAATCCCGGAGAGCCCGATTTCAGGCGCTGCTATCGGCTGCCGGCGAAGGAAGACGGGCAGCACATTCTCCCATGTGGAAAATGCACATACTGGCGTTCCCCGCCAGATCCAGGTGGTATTAGAGTCGATATTCCCAGAATTTTCCTTTTGCATTCGCACCGTATTCCTTGGTCTCGCTTTTTGTATGCCCGGGACAGAACAGATGGGAAACATCCATCGAGAGGGAAGGGTATCTTGTAAAAATAGGAAACACGTGTCTTTTTTTTTTTTTTAAAACACCTTTTCTCGCCCCAGATTTGGAGGGAAAAAAATAAAATTGCGGGAAAGCAGCCGATGAGAAACTTAAAAAAGAAAAATCAATAGGAAACGAACGTTTCCCCGAAAACCGAGTGGCGAAAAAGGGATTTTCAGCACGGGGCCGGGCCGAGGGAGAGGGTCTCATCGCCCCACCCGCAGGTGCCTCGGCGGGGGCTTTATCACCCCCAGGTTTGTGCCGTTTGCCCCGCTCCCGGGGCACGGATCGACCCTCGCTTCTACCCGCGCCCAAATCCCGGGCTCCCGCGCTCCTTTCCCGCGGGAAGCTGACCAGAATCGGTCAATTTCACCTTCCGTGGGAGAAGGCGGCGGCTCCGCGCTGCTCCCCCCGCGCCTCGGTTGTTTTCCCTCTGCCGCTTTTCCCGGGAAGGTTTAAATAAACCCCCCTCCCTCCCCCCCAGTTTGTTTGCATCTGGGTACTGGTGTTACTTCCCGGGCTGCCTCGACGGGAAAGGTGCCGGGTTTTGCCCCACTACCGTCGGTTTTGAAGGAGGTATAGGCACGGAGGGAGGGAGGGCTGTGCCTGGGGGGGGGCTGCCGCCTCTATTTTAATGTCATTATAGTTGCCGTGGCAACCCATTGGATCACTCCTCCTGGAATGAACCTTGTGACAATGGTTGGTTTGAGAGAAATCGGTAAATGTGCAACCGAGGGACGCAGCTACATTACCGCGAACAACAGCGAGGGTTTAACATATGACCCTTCCAATTATACTGATGATACCTCGGTGCAGCTGCCTCCGCCGCGCTGCGAAGATGTGGCTTGTTGGGGGGATTTGGGGAGAAGGGCCCGGGGCTGGTCGGGGGCAGAGCCTGGTGGCGATGGGGCCTCTGCCCTCCTGGGGAGCTCGAAGAGGGGAACAGCATCTCTGCCCCGGGATGGCGAATGCGGTCCCGATCCTCCCATAAAAGAAGAAAGTATGAAAAAGCTTCTCCGGGGGAACGTGGAGGGAGCTGAAAACGCGAAGGGGTTGTGGCTGTGGGGCTGGGGAATAAGGACCTGCCTGAGGGGTGGGCAGGGACCTCCCCCCCTCGCCTCCGGAGCACACAGCACCGGCGGCACATCTGTGGCACGGCTGCAGGGAGGAACGAGAAAAATTCGCCCCCTCCCCGCAGGAAAAAAAAAAAAAAAAAAAGTTCGAAGCCTTAAAATATGGTTCAGAGAATTACAAGTAATCAGAGCTGCGGGGGTCAGCAGTGCAAACTTTTTAAGACTAATGTTTATTTAGAAAAGTGAGTGGTGTCTGCGTTGCTTTTCTAGTGCCCCAGCACAAAAGTCCTAATGGCTTTTACAGACTTTCCATCACAAAGTCCTGCGCAGAGCGTGGGGACCACCGCCGAAAGCAATCCCGGGCCGCCTCCTCTCAGGGGGAGCGCGGAGGCTTTACCCTCTCCCCCCACCCCTTCATTCCATGGATCAGTGACAATGTTTTCTGCGCTCCCTCCCCAGTTTTGCCCCGCTTTCGCGTTTATCTGACGTAACCCTAACCCTCGATAATAGCGGGGAGGAGAAATCGGGGGATGAGGACGGCGATTCCCCCCCACCCCGCGCCACCGCCCCGTTTAGCCCCGGACGGCTGCAGTCCTGAAGGCAACGCGGGGGTTCGGCCGAGCTGGAAACCTCGTTAGGAGGAACCCGGGGGCAGAGGCAGGAACCGGCGCTGGGCGGGCTGGCCGGTGTCCTTCGGGGAGGCATCGCTGGCAAAGCCATCCCCCCCCGTCTCACTCCCTCCAGCCGCTCTCCTGGGAGTCCCGCCACAACACCGGTGTTTGTGCAGTTCTGGGGATCCTTTTCTGAGCCTGCCCCCCAAATTCACCCCGGGGGATCCAGCATGATTACCAGGTGGGATTTGACTGCCCTTGCAGAGGTTCAAGTCTTCATCTAGGGATACTCCTTTTGTTCCCAGGACTGGAGGAATAAACCCCGCAACCCCAGAACTTTGCATGCCTTTTAGGGCTGTCCCCCCTCGACTTTAAACAGGAGGTGGGTCCAGGGGAAACTCAGACCTGGGATCCCATTGAAAACGAGCAGCATCAGCCCTAGGTGCCTTGCAGCAGGGCCAGGAGAGCTCAGCTGGGTTTAATTCCTTCCCACATCACTCTCCTGCCCTTGACAGGTGGCAGGAGCTGGGATGGCTGAGGGCCTCAACTCCCTTTCCAGCAAAGCTCAGCAGCCTGGATGTGAACTGCAACTGGCAGCAAACCCACCTCCTTCCCAGGGGCCCCAGGGGAAGGGCAGAGGTATTGGGGCTGCTCAGAAAACCACTTGTGCTTACCCCCTCTCTCCAATCTCTGTGCCAAACAGCCCTAGGAACTTTGTATTTACTCTCTTTCTAAACACAGACCCTTTTACCAGCTGTGAGCCCAGCCGGCAGAAGATGGTGTGCTGCTAAAATCCTCCTGTTCCTGGCAAAGGTGAGACAGGATCTAACTCACCCCCTAACCTGTGGGGGCTCACTGGGCACTGTAGTGAACGGAGACAGCCTGAGACACCCCAGTCCCTTTCCCATCCTCTGAATGTCTCAGCAGGTTTGAACGTGCCGCAGCAGAGGGACAGGGTTAGCCTGGCCATGCTGGGCGAGCAGGTCTGGAGGGGCTGCATCCCCCTGTGTGTCCCTGGGAGATCCCACTCAGCAGAGCATCAGCTTGGGAAAAGGCTGGGTGGTGGAGCCATGGGGAGCAGAGACCTGGAGAGACCCCCATCTCTGGACTGGGGACTACAAGGCTAGGAGGCTAGTGACCCCCTCTCTATGTGCTGAGTGCTCAGTATGAATGCATTGGGAAGCTCCTGGCTGGGATCAACCCTGGTGTCTGACACTGTCGTCCCCTCTGCTGTCATTAGGGTTCACAGCTCATCATAAAGGTGCCTGGAGAGGCTCTGCAGCAGGACAGCACTCTCAGCAGTGTGACATGCAGGAGAGAAACAAGGTGAGGGAGAGGAATAGGGTGCAACAGGGAGAGAAGGTGGCTGGATCCTGCTCCCTTTCCAGCCAAGTGATGGCCTTGTCCCGATTCCAGAAAGGTGAGCTTGGTTTAATCCCTTCTTCGGTTTGTGTAGGGAAAAAAAAACGTGGCTCAAACCCAAGAAGGCTGAACCAAGCAATGGCAGCCGAATGTGCCTCTGGAAACACACACACATCTGAGGCCTGATCCTGCCTTCCCCTGGCCAAGACATGCTCAGGTTCTCAGCTCTGTCAGGACCAGGTCCAGGGGTGAGGATGCAGCTGGTGCTGCAAGGCCAAGCGTGGCAGAGAGAGGACATCAGTATTTATAAACTGCTGAAAAGTGCCTGACACTTGAGGGAAGATCCTCTCCACTCCCTCAAGGGCTTTCGTTTGAAGGGCTTGACTCTGCCCTCCAAGAAGTTGATGAGACCTTCTGGCTCCCATTATCTCCCTGAGGGCCCCTTGTCACCCTCCTCGCTGTGTGCTGAAGCACCCAGTGCACATTTTAACTGCTTGGGGAATGGAGGGTCCTCAGGCAGGTCCTGGCACCTCTCTCAGGGTACAAAGCTCTGTGGGAGCCTGGAGCAAAGCTGGTCTCTGGGATGGGGCTGGGTGGCACCAGCCCTTTATGTTCTACATCCCTCCATCCCCCTTACAAAGCACAAATGCTGGGAGTGCCATTCAGCCCCAAATTGGGAACATTTGGGCTGAAATCTTTTGAATGCATTTGAAAAGGGGAGTTGGGGAGGGAGAGTGGGAAGAGGGACATGGGAAGGAGAAAGAGCTACAGCCTTGCTGGCATGAAGTGGATTTGTCTGGATCCTGTCCTTCTGTGGCTGTCATCTGTTACTGTACCCGGGAGATGCTGCAAACCATGGACAGCTGAGGTCAGCCATGTGAGAAGCATTCCTATATCAGGTACCACGACACTGCACCTACCTTGCCTAGCCCGTCAATTTAAATCAAAGCTTTACTTCTCCCTGGCAGGGAAGGGGTGGGAATTTCAACCAGCTCCCTCTGTATCTGTGTCCCACTCCTCAGGACCTTACTGGGGCAGAGAGGTGCATGTGACAGTGTGGGTCATGGTGGATAATGATGCAGGTGCCAATGGATGGCCCAGGGAGGCCAGGGGCTGGTGGAGCAAAGCCCCTCCATCCCCCGGGGGCTGGAGCCAGCCTGATGCTCCAATGAGGTTTTTCATCTGCCTCCGTGATGTCAGCAGAGCACAAAGGCACAGGAGAGGTGAACCCCTCTGTTAATACACGTGTTTTAAATAACTGATATTTTTATTTCTTCCCTTCAGTGCGGTGGGCTTGGCACACATCTTTGTTTGCACAATTGTCCTGCCTACATGTTCTGTTGCCCAAGTAAGGAGAAAAAGATCCCATGTGTGATCTGGAGGTGTGCTTTGCTGATTCTGCCGTGTAAATATTAATCAAGAAACAACACCAAAGAGACAAAAAACCCTCTCCTACCCTTGAACCCCTTCAGATCCCTTTATTGTCCTGGCAGTTGTTGCACTTGGACTGGCTTTTTGCTTTCTCCTCTCAGAGCAGCTGGCTCCAGCAACAGTCCCCAGATTCCTCAGCTATGTCCTACTGAGGGAAAACATTTATTGAAGTTTTCAGATTATTGGGGAAATACATATTTCTGCTTCTTTTCCAGACTCCACTGACATCTTTTCTAAAACTGTCCTGTGTGTCAGCGGGGCAGCAGGGGAGGCATCCTCTCTCCTCTCTCAGTTGATGCTTCCCACACGAACTTTGAGTACCCAGAGACACCATTGAGGGGGATTCCTACCACTACCATGTGCTTCATTGGTGGGCAATAGCAGCGAATATGTGTGTAGTTTATTTTCCTCTACAAAACTGCACTTCAGCTTATTTACACCTCTGAAGAAGCAGAGGGTATGGACACAAGCATCCAGCTCTTCAGATAACCATGTTTCAGATGACTTTTGCCAAGGCAGCATCAAAACCTTGGTGCTGGTGGGAGGAAGCAGAGGAGTGGGGGTGTCAAAAGTGAGGAGGTCAGAGAAGAAGAAAAGGTCTGGCATAAAGCTGCCCTCACCTTGTTGGCACACACATCCGTGGGTACGCACGTGGTGTTGGGCCATGTCCTTGACTGGAGCATCCCTCATTGTTCCAACGCCACGACTCTGTGAGCTGGCAGGACCTGTTGCCTGGCATTGCCCGTGAGCATCGTATGTGCCCTCACCTCTGAACCAGGGCCAGGGTACTCAGGACCCCCAGGGAAGCCCCCTTACCAGAACCAGGTGCAGTGTTTTAAAACAACAGCAGGTTGCTTGCTCCAGTTGTTCCTACTGCAGGCCCTGCTTTCTGTGCAGGTGTGTGTGTGCAGGTGTATGTGTGTGCAGGTGTGTGCAGGTGTGTATGTGTGTGTGTGCATGCGGAGAGGTCTCCACTGGCAGCACAAGGGAAGAGCAAAGTGTAAAACTCTCCTGTTTTGGCTCGGTGGATAAATTGTCTACGAAGGGCTCTTCAACCTGCATGCGCCCTGCAAGGTGCCTGACACTTCTCCAGGTGAACAATGGCTGGGGCTGAGTCACAGCGCTGCCAAGAGGCACCCCAATGCTATCTGTCAAGGGAAAGGTGCTTGTGTTTTACCACTGAGACAGCTTTTACTAATGAATTCCCAAGATCATTGTGGAATCAGGGGCACAGGAAAGAAGAGGAAAAGGTGAGCAGGCATGAAACGCTTGGTCTCTGTGTCTGTGGGTTGGATGGAATGCTTGCAGCAATAAGCAGATTTAAGAGTGATCCTGGTCCCTTTCCAGTTTGCACCCCAAGAGCTGGGACCAGGGGGAGATGGCACAGGGAGATGCAGGAAGGATCAGGCAGCCTGTTTTCACATGAAGAAGAGGGAATACCTTTCCCTGGGGCACCACATAAAACTCACTCTGCTGTCAGCTTCTCAGACAGTAACTACTAAGCACTCAAGTTTGGATGTGGCCTGTAGCTTCAAATGTCCTTGAAGCTTCAGCTGCCAGAGGCTGACAGTATGCAGCGGGGACATGATCATTTTGTCCCCACTGTTTTTTTTTTTATATTTTCTTTCTAAGCATCCATCTCCAGCCACTGCTGGAGAGGAGATACTGGAGCTTTGGATGAAATCCCACACATTTTCATGGAAGCAGAACAGCAGGAAGGCAAACAGGAAAGAAGAGGAGTAATATACTATTCTCGAGGGCACTGGTTGCATTTCTCTGTTTGCTTTGCTGTGTATTTTCCTTTTCCTCCAGCCACATACTACAGGATTATGGCAAATGAATTAAGGGATTAAATCATAAAAGGGAATTAGAATCCTGCTGATTTAGAAGCAGAAGTCCAGATGGGTTTATTGAACTCTAGATGATGCAAGAACTTCTTGGGTAGTGCTGTAGATGTAGATCACGGGATAATTTTGGTTGGAAGGAACCTCTGAAGGTCTCTAGTCCAACAGCCCTCAAAGCAGAGCCAACTGGACTTTGTCCAGCCAAGTTCTGAGTGTCTCTGAGGATGGAGATTCCTCCTCCCCTCTGGTCTTCTGTGATTAAAGATCCTTAGGGTGAGTTTTCCCCCTAACATATAATCAAAAGTTTCCCTTCTGCAACTTGTGTTCATTGCCTCTCCTTCTATCACTGTGCACCTTGGGTGGATGCCCAGGTGCATCAGGGACCTATTCAGGCTCTGTTATACCTGCCTTGTAAACCAGACTTTTGGGCACAAGCTTCAGAGACGGTCCCAGCTTTGACAGCAGGTTCTGGGCCTCCTGAGCCCCTCTGGACTCTCCCCATGGATGCAGTCCTGGATGAGAGGTCTCACCTCTCTACAGTCCATCAGTACTGCTGTTGAATCTGTCTCACCTGTATAAAGACAGGGTGAGGATTTGTTATTGCTATGACTGGAGACATCCCAAACAATGTCCAAAGATTGCTCCCACAACCCATTTCCAGGGTCATCCAGGAGACAGTGGGTCTGGAGAAAAAGGGCATACAGTGGTCTTTGGTCTGCTGCATCCACCTGGGGAAACAAAGGCATAGATTAAAAAGATCATCTGCCTACCTTCATTGATGGTGACTGAACTGAGCAATTCCTTCTTCCTAGTTCCCTGAGCACTCCTCCGTGCTGCCTGGGGTCACATAGCACAAGGCCATGCTCAGCCATGGCTTTTGGTGACAGGATCACAGGTGGTTGGACCTCTTTAAGTACATTTTGGCAGCTGGGAATCATCTCAATGAAAAATGGAGCTGTGACATATTTGGCTGCACCTTGGAAAAAAGAAGAGAAGGAAAAGGAAAAGAAGAGGAAGAGGAAAAAGAAAAAGAAGAGAAAGGAAAAAGAAGAAAAAAAAAGAAGAAAAAAGGAAAGGAAAAAAAAAAAAGAGAAAAAATGAGAAAGAAAAAGAAAAAGGAAAAGAAAAAAAGAGAAAAGTTGTCTACAACATCCCAGCCTGTGCCTGCTGCTGGGGTTGGATGTGAAGGCTTCTTCAGGGAGGAGGTAGCTTGGCCCCATGCAACAAGGGAGGGAGAGGCAGAAGTCGTGAAACAGGGCTCTGTTTGGACCCACATCCAATTTGCATGGTTAAAACTTGTGGATCCCATAAACGGTTTTCCTGGCTGGGAGCTGAACTTGGTTCCACAGCCAAACTTTTTTCTTTTCCAGAGCATTCAGCATAAATCAGGCTTTCACAGCCTCCTTTGAGTGGAAGAAGCAAGAAATCACGTTTTGTCTCCTGTCCAGGAGCTCTAGGAGAAAAGAGCTGTCAGGAACCAGCCCAGATTCTCTGACACATGCTCTGTGCATCCTCGCTGCCTGGCTCTGTCTTCCCTCATCTAGGGTAACGGCTCCTTCAGCTCCCGTGCACTGCCTTCCCCAGCTGAGATCCCAGCCAGGCTGCTGACATCCAAATCAAGCTGTGACCCAAGCAAGGGACACTGTAACACCTTCTGAGATGGGTTGTGCTCTACTCTACCTCTCACCCAAGACATTAAGCAGCTTTTAACACAGATCTAGACCTGACATGGTGCTGTGCACCTCCCTGGTATCATATCTTCAGACTCTTTTTTAATCTAGAGCAGGGGTCCTCAAACTACGGCCTGCAGGCTGGATACGGCATTCTTTTTCCTGTTTTTTTGTGCGCTACTACAAATAAAATATGTGCAGTGTGCATAGGAATTCGTTCATTTTTTTCCAGACTATAGTCTGGCCCCTGACTGTGTCTGAGGGACAGTGAACTGGCCTCCTGTTTAAAAAGTTTGAGGACCCCTGATCTAGAGGATTGGCCCAGGGAAGTCACCCTTCCACGTGCTCTTCTAAATTTGTTGTCACTGATCTCACTAAGAATTATTTCCTAATATCTAGGTAGACTTTCCCTTGCTGTGCCTCATGTCCACTGCCTCCCATGTACCTCCAAGAAGAGTGTGGCTTCATTCTCTCTATAACCACCTGTTAGACTTCTCCTCTGGCCAAACAAGCTCAGCTCCCTCCACATCTTCCTATTTGGCAAAGTACTGCTAATTTTTCTGGTACTGCTTCATAAGCATTTGAGGGAGAGGGGCGAATTCCCACAAACACCACACAAGGCATCTATGCCCAAGCATCTCCCAGCAGGTAGGAAGGGCTTTGGTGGGGGTGGCTGCAGAAATCCTACCAGCACCTGCAGTGGAACAAGGGACTAAAAGCTCCATTGCTGATCCTGTTGAAGCAGAGGGTTAAAGCCTCTCTGCTGGAGCCGTTCCCTGCTAGTGAGATCCATACAGTCCATTAAAATTAGGGACCTTATTATGGGCTATATAAAAAAGGTAAAGAGGAAATGAGAACCTTATGAAGGGTTTCTTATGTCTGCAGATGGCAAGGGCATCTGAGGCCAAGAAAGCCTCTCCAACAGGCTTTTTTTCCAAACAGAGATGCTCACTTTGCAGGTTCTCCTCTCTTTCAACAAGAAATAAAAAGACGCAGGACTATCTTTTCTGCACAGCTCACCCCTGCTGACCAGCCACAATGTCCTTGAGATGGAGAAACAGACTCTAAATGTGTGTCATGCTCACAGGAGCACGGTCTCATCTCCCCCTAGCACCAAATTCAGCCTTGAAATGCATTTTTAGGTTATACTCAGGTGTCTTTTGAATGCAAAGGAGCTGAATATCTTCGTTGCTGAGGACCAGTGAGACAGCCTCAGTCCATCAGCACAGAGGAGCTATTTGAGTCTATTAAATAGCATAAGGAACACTGAGAGTCAGCCAAAACCAGGAATCCAGCCTTCCAGCAGTGGTGCTGGGCCACTGCTCTGCCTCTGTTTCAAGACAGCAGAAACCAGGGACCTCAAATATGGGATGGACTTTGGGTTTGTAGCAGAACCAGAGGCCCTGGGATTCTGGGCATCCATCTACTTGCTATGACCATCTGCAGGGACATTTTTTCCTTTCTCCTCCTGTCCCCACCCACATGGGTGGCTGTGCTGTCACATGGCAGTGCCAGAGTGGAAGAAGGTCCCAGAGCTGCTCACTGAACCCGTAGGATCCTGTGGGACCCCTTGGTCACTCCCTTGGGTCCTGCCAGGGCCCCAAAGGGACTGCAGAGGCTACCTGGAGCATGATTCATATTTATACAGAAGTATAATCTCTCTGTAGAGCTGTAGGGGAGTGATTTTTATCCCCCTGTGCAGGCTAAGATCCGAAGCACAGCGAAGCTAAGTGACATGACCAAGGTTGTGCACACAACCAGTGGTAGAGCAAGAACGGCAGCCCAGCAGTGTTGTGAGCCCTTGTAACTGCTGTGCCTCACAGCTGCTGAGTGTCAGAGCTCCAGCCACCTCGCCTCCCGGGCTGCCCGGCCAACCAGCCCCCCCCTTTCTCCTTCAGACTCTTAAAATAAGACTTGCAAAGGCTTGAGCATGGTTTCATTTTCACTAATAAATCCCTGCTTGCACTTGAAGCTGCTGTGCCTTTTAAAACATTATCCGTGGCTCTGATTACACTCCTGATGAAAGCAGGCATGGCCCTATTAGTTTTCATGGCAAAGAGCACTGCCACGTTCACGCGCTCAGTGCAACCCGGGTTTCACAGGAAAGGGAGGGGGCAAAAAACGTATCCTGGAAGAGCAGTGTCTGTCTCCGCTTTCCCTTCAGGCTGAGAACATTACACACTTGAAATCCTCCCCTAGAAACAGCTTTGATTGGTCCATACAATTTTTTTTTTAATTGCTACCAACAATTAACTCCTGCCCTGCAACTCCAACCTGATGCCTTTGCCTCTCCAGCCCCTACAAGGGGCTGCACCAAGCAGCAGTGATGAGCATGGGGTAGGGAGAAGGGAAACAGGAGCTACTTAAGCAGTGATGAGCAATAGCTGCTCTGTAGTGGTGTCTCCTCATCACAGCTCAGACAGAGGGTGGATTTTTGGGGAGCAGAATTAAGTGCCCAGAGCCAACCACTGTGTAAAACCCACCTCATGGCAACAGGTTTGATCTGGGTCGTTAATTCAGATATGCAGATGGGTAAACTGAGGCACAAAGGGATTAATAATCTCTAGTGGGAGGAAGGGAAGGGAAGGGAAGGGAAGGGAAGGGAAGGAAAAAGGAAAAAGAACAACAGAAGGACAAAGATAGTAAGAAAAAGAGAAAGATAAAAACAGAAAAAAGATGAGGGGAAGAAGGTGAGGAAGCCCATCTGCAGCTCCCAGAGTGGGTACCAGAGGCTGTGGTCCCCCTCTCCTGTGCTAGATCTTGCACTACTGCCTGTGTTCAGGCAAATTTCCACCCCTACAGAAGGGCTGGCTGCCCTGCCTGCCCCAAAACCAATCCTGGCAGCTGTTGGAGGGGCTGGGAGGCCGAGCTGCTGCCACAGCCGGGAAAGCACTGGCTTGGCTCGGCCACTGCCCGCGTGGAGCAGCCAGGAGAGGGTGGCAGGTGAGTGAGGCACAGTCATTGCTACAACAGATGGGAGAGGCATGACATTACATGGCAGGGTTATTATTTACTGAGCGCTCGTGTTTGTCATGGCTGAAGATGACATCTTATTAAGGAGTCATGACACTGGGGGATTTTTTTAAGCCTGAGGGCCAAGAAGGCTAATGAACAGGGATAGCTCTAGGCATAGATAGAGGGTAGTGCTGTTTTCAGGTTGCAGGCAAAGCTGACTGATGTTTCACTGATCCAATTTCTGGGAGATTTCCAGGTTGTGGCACATCTCCCTCCTGCTGTTTAGGGATGGATGCTCCTTGCTGTGCTGGCTCAGGTGGAAGCAGCTGTCTCAAAAGACCCTGTTGCAAGGTGGCAAAGCCTGAGCTGTGTTACCAAAAAGCTACCACCTGCACCTAGTACCCACGGACATCCAAACACCAATACTCAAGCAAACAAGGACATGTGGCAAGGAGTGGCTTTTGGACAGGTTTCTCCAAATCCCACCTTGCAGGGCATCTGGAGGACATCTCTCAGGCAGCACATGCAATAGCTGGGGGAGCGTGGGAAGCAGGACCCCACTGTCAGTGGGGTGTGACACCATCACCCCATGTGATGCTTGTCAGGACAGTTAGACCAGAAGCGGGGCTGCCTGGCCCATTTTGTCTCCCCCCTGCCTGTCCCAGCACCATCTCTGCAAGCCTTGCCCTCCTTCTCCTGAAACAAGAGCTGTCTCCCATGTGCTGGCTCCTTATCGCTGACCCGCTCTGTCAGTGTGAATGCTTGACTAATGTTCCCTTGTAAAATGTTGTGTTAAGCACATTCCAGCAGCTGACATTAAATAGTTGGGCCAGGGCAGCGCTCACCCTTCGGCGGACGGAGGACTGAGCCAGCCCAGCCACACGCCCGATGCTGCGCAGCCAAAACATTTGCTCTTTTCTGCACCATCTCCACCTCTCCCCTGCCCTCCCTCCAGCACAGGCAGCCGGGGCAGGGAGGGGGAAGGAGGCAGCGGGCAGGACCACGGCTCTCTGGCAGATGAAATAATAATTACCCCGGCTGCCTCCCAACCTCCTTTGCATTCCTCTGTGCTAACAGCTCGGCTTATTTTGTTTTCATCCACAAATATTGACTCGCTGGGTTCTTTTCACCTCGTGCCTATTAAAAAGGCATTGCTCATAGTATTGTTATTGAATTTGCTCTGCAGCTGCGAGAAGCATCCAGCGGCTTCAAGGAATTCAGCCGCCCCGCTTGCGCGGGCCCTGAGGGCTGTGTGCCCTCAAAACCCCCCGAATCTGCTGCTATCCAAGGGACAGGACCTGGGGCTGGCTCAGCAAGAGCCATGGGATACCCTGAAAGGTCCAGGTGGTCCTGGGGATGGGGCTGCAGAGCTGCTGTCTGCCCTTGGGAGATGCCACTTTGCTGCTTTGTGCCTGCCTCAGTCTCCCTGTTCAGCCTTCTGAGTCCTGACCGTTTTTGCAAGGCGCTGTGTTAATGAAAAGACGTGCGATTGAACAGCCTGACCTTTTGCCGCTGCAACTTGTCCTTTTATACTCAGTTCAGCTCGAAAATGTGGGAGGTGTTTCCAGATGGCTTAACCTGGCTGGGCAATAACCAGAAAAATAAACCCCTGCATTTCACACTGAGCTGAATTATCCGGATAATTAATGAGCATGACAGCAATGCTCACACAGCTCCAGCCTCGAGAGTTTGGGATCGNGCCTCTCCCTGCTGTGGGGAGTGTTCAGGGTGCAGGAGGGGCATGTGCAATCTCTCCCCACTTTCCCTGCAGCATTCAGCCAAGGCCAGGGGCAGTGGAACAGCAGCCGGCTCGTGAGGAAACCCCCTGTTTCGGCAGCTGTGCTCAGCTTTGGCATCTCTCCCAGAATAAAATCGACTGGCACCGCATTCCTGGGGACTCTCCTCTGTCCCTAGCTATCTCTCCGGGGGAAATCCCAGGGATGCCAGAGCTCTGTCAGCTGATTTTACCTGATCCCCAGATCCCAAGATGGGATGACAATAGGGAATTGGGGCAGAAGAGAAAGGTTGCAGCATCAGTGGACACCTGGAGGTGGGTGTCCTCACTGAACCCTCTCCCTGTCCTCTGTGAAGTGTCCAGATGTCCTCTTCTCCATTGAAGGTCTGACAGATGCCCATTCCTGTGGGTGGGCTGGGGTGTGGGCAGCCTTGGGATCCTCTATGTGCACATCTCCTCTTGCTTCTGGGGGAGGGAAGGAGCCAGGGTGGCAGCTTGTCGGAGTGAGGTCTGCACATATAACCAGTGACAGAGTTGGCTCTTTTCCTCCCAGCTGGTCTCGCTCATCCACAAGACAACTGAGCTGCAAATCTGTGGAAAAGGACTTTCTGTGCTTATCTAATGGACCGACCTTTCCCATCCTCCAGCAGGGCCCTTGGCTCAACTTCTTCACCCTTCTAACTTCCCTCCAGATGCCTTTTTAACCTCCACCAGCATGAAAAGTGCCAGCAGGTGAAATCTCAGCTTGCTGCCCCTGCCTACTATGACTCCATTGGTGGAGGGATGCTGTTTCAGGGGGAGGGATGGGCACAGACATACCTGCTGCTGCTGTGTCCCACTCAACCTTCCTGTTCATGGGACTGCTGTCCTGGGGTCCCCCCTGGTCCCAACATGTAGACTGCAGAGAGTGGCAAAAGATGCTTAACCCTGCAGAGACACCTGGGAGCATCGACAAGGCTCAGGACATGGCGGTGGGCTCAGAGAGGGAAGAGGTCCATGTGGAGGGGGTCAGCTGAGGCACACTGGGGATGGCTGCAAAGTCACAGGGGCAGACGTGATCCTGAACCCCCCACATCAAGCAGGTTGTCTCCTTCCTCGTGACCAGCCTGCAAAAAATAACGTGGCTGCCTCCTTCTCCCAGCGCCTGTTCACGGAAAGCAAATGTCAGCGTTGCCATGCCTGAGTGTTTATTTTGGCAACGGCCAGGGGGCCTGGCCAGCAGGCATGGGGGGAACAGGGCAAGGTGGATTAGCTGCCCAGCGGCAGATCCTACCATGTGCCACCGAGGATGTGGCATGGCTGGTGGGCACTTTTCTCCTGGCTTCAGGTTGCACCACATGAGTGTGTTGTAAATACTGACCGGATGCAGGGAAGGCATCATGCTGGGCCCCAGCAGCAGACAAAACCTGGAGGAGAAGAAGGACCTGCCTGTGGGTACCGCTGAACCCCAGGGTGACCCATCAGGGCACTGGCTCTAGCCAATGCCTAGGGTAATTCCAGGCATAGCAGACCCACGTCCCTGGGTGGGAAGAAAATCACCGCCAAGGAGTGTCCTGTTCTCCTGACCTTTGCTCTCCAAATATTTAGGATCCCACAGTGCACAGTCACAGGCCTTGTTCGGCTTCAGCGCGATGCCATTTGCCTCCTGTCTCAGCTGTCCTCAGTAATTCATCTTCGGCTTGCTGAGCCATGGACGGGGAAGACGCTCTCACACCACTGGGCTCCCCCAGGGTGAGTGAAGAGACTGGAGCACCCTTCCAAGTGATTCTGTCTTTTCTTTCTTAGGCCCTTACCTTGTCACAGGCCCATGGTCAGCAGGGGTGGAGGGGAGAATCCATGGGAGGGCAGTCCTCTGTCCCTGGCAGGGCTCACTCTTTGCTCCCTGGTCTGCGTCTATCACATCCCAACAGTGATGAGGGAAAGCCCAAGCATGGTTAGCAACCAAAACCTGGCAAAGGATCAGACTTTGCATTAGCGAAGGTGCTGGGAGGGTTCATTTGGGGCCACTCTGTGTAATAGGCAGGAAGAGAAAAGTAGGGTATACATAAGCCACTGTTAAGCCAGAGAAGAAACCCCAGACCCCAATATAGCCTTTGGCCAAGGGTCTGGGCTGGTGGCCACATGAACTTGTACTGCATGTGTAATTCCCAGCCTGTGCACATAACCTTGGGTAGCATCTGAGGGGTCTGAGCTTGCTGTCAGGAGGTGGCATAAATTAAGAAGGATGCTCTTATCTGTTGGGATGGCTGCAGTTATACAACCCCTGCTGCATGAACTCCTGGAGATGTCTCTGCCTGGTGACCACTTGGAAGAGATACCTGGCTGGTGAAGTCTAGGTGGAGGCTTGGAACTTTGGAACTGATTCCAGGAGGCAGAATCTCATCTGGGCAAGATCATCCCCTTGGTGAAGGAGGGAGAGTGCTCAGGTGGCAGGTCCTCAGGGAAATGGCACTGACTATCATAAAGCATTAATGATCTGAAAATGTAAAGGAAGAAGACCCCAGGAGGAGGATGCCGAAAGCAGGATTGACATTTTTAAAGGGCGGTAGTGGCTGTTGGATTATCTCTGCTCTGACCAAAGATATGACTTATTATATACGCTAAAATCCCAGGGCTGGCCATGCTTCTGTTCCCTTTGGTTGAACATCCACTGCTTCCACAGAGGACTTCCCTGTTCATACCTGACACAGTGAAAGCAGAATAAGGATTGCTTTAATGAAGACATCACATAGGAGTCAATGCTCTAAATGAGACAAAGCCATACGGGATGTGTCTATCAGGGACCATTGAGCCAGAAGGCCCAGATGGACCCTGCCATTCAGCAGTCCCTTTGCTGATGATTGCCAGGTGTTGAGGACGGCAAAACCCCCAAACCACAGTCTGCAGGGTTTTATGATGAACTAAAAGTTTATTGCGTTTCATAGGCAAGAAGGGTTTTTTTTTAAGATCTTTTAAAATTAAATTTTATGAAACTATGTTAACACTTGTGAAATATTAACATTTTCATTTTTAAAAAAGGAAATTACAGATGATTTTTCACTATGTTCTTTGAAATCTAGATAGCAGTCCTTTTATTGCCCAGACACCACATTTTCTTACCAAAAGCCTTCTTTGTGATGGTTTCCAAAAAAATAACAATAATTTAAACAAAAAGTACTGATGAAAAATCATAGAAAAGATGCCAGTTTTAAAGCGTGTGAAATGGGAAAAAATCTGAATTTTTTTCTTTTTCGCTTTTAAGATGTTTTTTTTTTTCCATTTCCTATCAACTTTTGATCATCCAGTAATTATATTAGCTTGAGAGAAAAGAAACTCCAAGTGACCACAGCAACACGGCTTAGATTTTCAGCTGAGGCAAGTCAGCCCATCTCCACAGAGGCTGGCACTGTGTTGCATGGAGGGAAGATTTAGCCCTGTGTGTTTATGTGGTGTCTTTACACTCTATTTGCTGCTGAAACCAGTAGCAGCCCTCCTGCCAGGACCAACAAGGCTGCGATGGAATGGTGTAGAGCAAAAAACCCTATGGAGATAGAGAGAAAATCATAAGCAAATGAAAAATGGAAGTTGAAAGGTGAGGTTTGAGGAGGGGAAGTGACTCATGGGTTGGGAATGAGTCACGGGGTCTTGGGGACGCTCAGCAGCTTGAGCTTCAGTGACCTCCAACTGTGAGGAGTGGTGGGGAGCATGGAGGAGAGGCCAAGCATGGAGCAATGAAATGAATGGTCGAGCCCAGGGAGACCTATGAAAAGCTGGAAGACAAGCCCATGGTGATCATGCAGAAAGGGGAGGAATACCCAGCATTTCTAGACTGTCTGTGCTGTTTATCTTTCCCTTGGCTTTGATCGGGGGCTGTGTGAGACACGATGAAGTAGATACCTGAGGGAAATCAGTCAAGCTGATGCGTCTACAGCAATAGCTTAAAGCTGCGCTCAAACTCCTGACTCCACATATGCTGTGTAGGGAAAGGCAGTTGTATTTCCTAAGCCACCGCAGCATAAAGAAATGGGGTAGTATGAAGGGATAGGGTAGTATGTTTTAAATAGTTTGGATGTCCTCAGGCAAACCTTATGATCATCTCCTGCAGAAGCCACCACAAGCCAGAAGAACGATTATGTGTCCTCAGCCAGGGCTGGGTGAGCTAGGAAGGATGTATGGATGATGCAGCAGCGCACATGTACCACATTAAGCAATGCAAACATGGGGATGAGTCAGGGACCCGGTCCTCTTCCCACCACCCTCCTGTAAACCTGTGCACAGTGAGGCTTGATGTGTTTGCATCTGGTTGTAAAAAAAGCTAATTTGACACTGGCTGTGCGTTAGTAAATGGTGCCTGAAATAATATGAATAACACCTCACGTCTGTAAAATGGGGTTGGCTCGTGAGTTGGAGAGCTACTTGCAAAGGTGCTGTGGTGGCCATGTGATCACCCACTGATGTCTCTGTCTGCCCTAACCCCATGTGCCCATTGTCTGCATCCTCCTTTCCTGCCCCACATGGGTCACGGCTCTGGTGGCATCTTCACTGCTCTGAGATAATGTAGAGGGCAAGTGCCAACAGGCTTCCTTGGTCTCCTCTGACTGGCAACACTAGGCTGTTCTTGGCTTTTTAGAGCCTGATTTGCATATACAGTAAATGATTTGCTCTAATTGACTTAGACTTGACATGATCTTCAGAGGGGAGGTTGCTTACAAGGAATTTGTGGAACAAGGTGGCTTTTTCCACCATTCTAGGGAAGGGGCAAGATATACACACATACATATATTAATAGTAGATATCTGCTTTTTCAGGTAGATAAAGCTTGGCATTTCACGTCATTGTAATGAAACAGAGTTTAGCTTTAGCCATAGCACCAGTTGGTGTCATTTAATTTCTGGACATCCCAGATACTCCTCTGCCAGTCATGCGCAGTTTGGTTGGAGTATTTCTAGGGGCAAAGCAGGCTGGAGGTGCTGCTTTCTCAGGAGAATGCAGTAGTTGCCTGGAAATGCTGTTGGTGCCTGAGTTGCCATGTGCCAGGATGCCAAAAAGATTTACTTCAGGGTCTGTTCCCCCAGGGTTATACAGGAAAGCCTCAAGGAGTTGGAGCTGCAGGAATCTCTTTTGATCTCTTAGTCCTTGTACCTTCATATCTGCTCATTGTTTCTGGGAACAGAGGAGTCAGAACCCTGTTATTGGGAATATCAAATTGTTAGGCATGCTGTTGCAGCATAGAGACCCTATGTTTCCCAGTTCCTAGCACAGATGCCTGAAGACACAGCTTTTAATGATCCCTTCTCGGTGGAAAGCCCCAGAAATATCAATAGAGTCTACCAAAGCCCTGGCTGGGCTTCAGCTGCCATGGAGCGGTTTCCGTGTTTGCATCCAGAAGGCTTGTGGCCAGCCTAGCTTAAGCTCAGCATGTAGTGGAGCTCAGCATGGAGGGGAAAGTCAGTCAAGGTATACTCGATGCTTCACATCTCTTCTGATAAAACTGCAGCACTCATGAACCAAAACTGAGCTTTTGCAGACTGTAACAGAGGAATTTCTCTCCTACTTTCCTAGGCCAGCACTTGGATGAGGCTCGGCAGAAGTTTTAGTGTGGATTCTTCTGGGCATAATACTGGAGACTTTAATTGTTGTAGGAGTTGGCTTGGAGTCCTCTGTTTCTTGAACGCTGAGACAAACATCCCAGCCAAGGAACCAGCCCAGGCACCCCCTAACTTGGAGGCAGCGACTTGGGCCAAGCGTTGCTGTGAAGCACTGAACAGTGCTGTGGCATCCAGCCTGGCTTTGCCTTGAATGCAGAAAGCAGCCAGTGCCAGCAGTTTGGACCATGCACTTCAAGACCTAGTTGATGTCGTGGTGTTGGGTCACAGGCTGAACTTGATGATCTTGGAGGTTTATCCCAGCCTCAATAATTCTGTGGTTTAAAGAACCCAAACCCCACAGGGCAGTGGGGTCTGGACAACAATGCCCCTGATGCTGTCTGTCACAGCTAGTGCCACTCCCTGGGTGTCAGCCCCATGTCAAAACAGGTCCCGCCCACCACAATAGGCCCCTCCCAGCCACAAGCCCCGCCCACAGGTGCCTCTCTTACAAATAGCCCCTCTGCTCTCCAGCAGAAGGTGCTGAGCCTTGGGAGAGGATGGGAGTGTGTGACCTGTGTGCAGCAGGAGACTAGGAAATTTAGGTTGCTGGCAAGCTATGTACAAGTTTTCCTTCTGCTTGTCCTCCAATTAGGCAGGCAATCTCACTCTGCTGCTGGGAAAATAATGTCTGTGATAGCCACCAGTGATGGATGTGTTGGTTGTAAATTTAAAGAAGGCTTTGGGATCAGGGATCCTGACATCGGATCTAGCTCTTCTGAGATTGTGAATGCAGGCTGGTGTTTTAGCTGGAAAGCAGAAATTTTTGAGTTCGCAAGTAACAACAAATGAGCTTAACATTGGTTTGTTATGCCTCTATTAGAAGGGTTTTAAATGTAGAGCCCTAATTGTAGAGAGAGCCAGGTTAACACTGAGTAAAGGAAGCTGGTTGGAGGGTTTTTACTTTGTTTTGGAAAAACTTGAGTTTTTTTGTGGGAGGAAAAAATATGTTTTACTTACTTTCTGAAGCTATTTTTAATGAAATTGAAAAAAAAAAGCATGAGCTGAACTTTCTGTGTGTAACTGGTATTTCCTCTTTTTCCATACTAAAATGGTTGGGGAAAGATAAAGGCACTGGGAGAGACTGAAAAAAAGTGATATAAAAAGATTAGCTCCTCTCCCATAGTCTTTTAGATAGAAGTATTTATGAAACAACTTTTTAGTGAATAAAAATTTTTTCTTCTTGAAGTATATGGGGTGGAGACGGTTGTACTGTGGTGAAATGAGCCTTTCACTTTTTAAAATCAACTTTGGCAAAATATCTGTAGTTTAACTGGAGGGTCTTAAATTGCATTCATCTTGCAAGCTCAGAAGTCCTTCCACTACCTTCTGAAAACTCTGGCATTATTTTCTCTGTGTTTTTGTCTACTTTAATGCTTAGGAGTATGGCCAGGTGCCAGCAATATGACAGCAAGGGGTGAGCAGTGCCAGCAAATCAATTTTGTGCTTAGTTACAAGAAACCCAGGTGAAATCTGCTAGTTAACAATGTGCCTGAAGTGGCAACTTCACCTCTAGGAGGAGACTCCATTTGGGATGCCATCTGAGAAAGGGAAGAACCTATCCTGGATTCTCCTACTCAGCTGTTGGCTGCAGCTTCTAAGTCCCCTTTATTAGGGCAGTCCTTGTTCCATGTACTCACCAGGACTTGCTTTAGAAAGATGTTAGAGACTGATAGAATTGGATGGTTGGGGTCTGGGAAGAGAAGAACATCTTGGACAGCTTGTGATGAGTCACTGCTTCAATTTCTGCCCAGGTTCTCTGGAGTGCCAGCGGTGTGGTCAAACAGGACAGCAGTGCCTGGCTGTAAACTTGCACCTGGATCACAAGATAAGGACATGGGCATGCTTTATTCCTAAGAAAGAGAAGAAGCTTTGCCAGCTATGCTGGGCAAGCAGCTTGTACCCATCTCTCATGGGCTCACAGGTGAGAAGTCTTTACTGTTCTTGGAAACCTGAGTCTAAAGGTGAAGCTGATTGTTACATATTTATTGTTATTGCATTGTTTTTCCAGTGTGGAGGTTATCAGAACTTTACCCTGTTTGTATCTGTCACCAGTTCTGCTGTGGCATTACAAAAATACATTCTGGCAAAACTTTGTGGTGCTGTTTAGGGCAACTTTGTCTCTGTCTGAACAGGGCTCCTCTTCTAGGTTGGAGGACTGAGGTGTGACATGGATGGCAGTTACTTTTGCTTATATTGTCACAGGGAAGGTTAAAAAGTTGTTTTGATCTGTTTCGTATTGAAAAGAATCTTATTGGAATGTGAATTTTTTTTGCTGCAAAGAAATGTTATATTGTTTTATTACATTGTGTGGATGTTTTAAAAATGGTGTTTGGAAGCCTTCTGAAGATAAGACACTGAATGTGTATTTGTTTTCCCATGTAGCAATGCAGGCTGGTGCATGGGAGGTGGTCACTTGCAGAATCTGAGGTTTTGTGGTGAACAAACCCACTGAGCAATGTATGTGGGTCTGATTTGCTTGCAATGGTCCTGTGTGGCGGAAGCCGTTTCGTAGTATGTGAAACTGCTTTTGAAGTCTGATTTACTCCCCCCTGCCCCGTTTTTCTTATCCAGCCATGTTCTTTTAGGACAGGTGGAGTGATTTGCTACAGGTGTTTCTTGGGGGTGGGGAATGAGCAGTGAAGGAGATCAGGGGTAGCTGGTAGTGTAATCAAACACTAATTCAACAAACCAGGTTTTCTGGCTCTGTGAAACCATGCTGAAATATCTCTTATCCTTTTGGGGGATGTTTGTAACACCTGGGATTTCTGAGAATTCCTCCTTCTGGATAAGCTTAACCACAAGTAGAGCAGAAGCTGTGCACATCCAATGTGCCTGTCCATGCAGCTCCAGCCCGAGACTTTGCCGAGTGATCCTTGCATCTAGCACAAAGTTCTGGGGGCTGAGCAGTGGTCTAATGGCACAGAAAGAAAATCAATTTCAAACTAAAGCTACTAGATGTTGGCAAATGCATCTGCTCCTCTTGTTAACTTCATGGTCTGCTGAGATTTCCTAGTGTATTACTCAGTTGTTTGTACAGGTCTCTGGACAAGGCATTGGGAATTTTATTTGATAAGGAATGTAGATGTGTCAGTGGGACTCAAGCAGCCTGGAAGGAATTTGGGCTTGATTTTTTTTCTTGAGTAATTTGTCTCCTTGACCCTTGTGAGGGTCAAGATAACAGTCTATTCAACTTTAGGTCCAATTTTGGCTTTGGGGGTCATTTAAGCCTGTGTATTATTTTATTTTATATACAAAATAGGCATTTATTCTTTTGTGTAAACAGGTTTTATATCAGTACAGAGACACTAATTCTAACAAATCCCTTTTCTTTTAGTTAGCAATTAAAATACAGATTAAAATCCTCACTGACTGGGTGAAAAACTTTCTGCAGATATTTCTTGACCCTGCTTTATGTCCTAGTGTCTGTTACTCATCTTTGGCACAAAGAGCTTCACTACAGCAGCTGAAACCAGATTCTCTAAAATGTTAAGTGGTATGTTTGGCCTGTTAACTGTATGTGTCAATGATATTTAAATGGTAGAGAGGGGAGATATATCAAAAATTGAGTTTTGCTGGGCCAAAACTGAGTAACAAAACAGAACATGGCTTTTATAAACAGAATCCTGGTCTCTGACAACATTGTCTCCAGATCCTGGAGGCCAGAGCCCACAAAAATGGGCACTACTGCTTTGCTTTGATGCAGGAAGGCAGCATTAGATCAGGTATAATGGGGGCTGAGGAAGAGAGAGGGGGTTGAGCACCAACCTGATGTGTTTGGCTTTGGAGCAGAAGAGCTGAGATAATGCTTTGTATTTAGACAAGATGTCTTCTGCTGGGAATGAGACCAGCTGCTTCACAATCTCCTAATCAGGTCTCTGATATGTAAGCTCCAGACTGTCTCAAAAGCATGTAGCTTACATGGGAAGGCTGTTTCTAACCCATTTCCTGAAACAATGAAATTCTGCTTTAACAAAGGAAAATAAGGCTTTCCTGAGTAATGCATCCAGTGAAATCATTGTTGCAACCTTCACTTCTCATACGTTCTTGTCCAAAATGGTTTCTCATTTCCCTGATCTCTTAATGACTCTCTGGGCAGCAGCATGCACAAGAGGCATCTGGTTTTGAGCTTTTTGTGGTGTTTAGCCAGTTGTATTTCCATGTTCATGGGACAGTTGAACTGTCTTTGTTTCACTTTTTCTTGAGGGACATAAACTAGGTTTGCTTTCTTTTTCTTCTTTGTTTCTGACCCCTTCCCCACCTAATTCACAGCAGCTTTATTTTTCAAGTTCAGTAAAGGCTGATCAAGGGGTAGAAAAAGTGGGAGAATGGGTTCACCATTTTTAGGGGGAATGGAGGAAACATAATTGCATCAGTGTCTTTAGAGGTTAAGAGAATGAAGTTAAATATTTTCATCTCAAAGATAAAATTACATGACTATCAGTATGTAGACTGCTATCACTAGGAGAAAATGTACCAATTTCCTTGGAGTGGTGTGGTGAAGAAAAATAGCACCTGGATACCAGATTTGTTTTCAAAGTAGAATTGGAGCACACTCCTCTTTTTTAAATAGCGGAGAACAAGCTGCAAAGACATTGGAATCTTCATCTTTGATCTTAAAATCAGTAAGAATGTTCTCTTAGATGTCCTGTCCAGTTGAAAGTTATGGGTTCAGTATGGGAGTAGCTGAGTTTTGTTCTGTTCTAGGTGTTACTTTGGAGGGTCTTGCCTGAACTCTCACATCTGAAATGTGACATGCAATTCCAAAGACAATCATGCCATGTGGGGCAGTTCCTGTATTGGGGGTCTAATAACCTGCATGTGTTAGCAACCCAAAAAAGATCAGGGAAATAACAGGGCCTCATTCAAGGCTGTACTTCTCCGCAAAAAAAGTGGATTTGCAGTTGCTGGGACCAATATCAATTTATGTATGGGGGTGTCTCCCTGCTGGAGTAATGGCAGGGTTGAAACCAAGCTGGAAGAAGTTGGTTGCAGTGTGGGGGTACAGTTTGCTACAGCTTTTTGACTTTCCTTTTAGACTCATTGTCTAAATTCTTGTCTTCATTTTCTAGGCTATTCACACCTTATTTTGCAAGTCAGTAATAAAGCTTGCAAGACAAGGTGTATGAGGAGAGAGAATATGCTGTGCAGGTCTGGTTCTTGCATTATTTCTGTCTCTTCCATGGTTCTGTGTTAACTGTTGGCCAACAGATAGTGCTTTGTAGCTTCTCCAGTGTCAAAGCTGGCTTACAGAATGGGCTGGACCTTTCATTTGGCTTGCCTTTGGTTTCGATGGGGTAGATGTTTACCCTGTGTTTGCTCTGCACCCTATGTAAAGTTCTGAAAAACAGAACAGGACACCTTTTTGGCTGCCTCTAAACCATGGAAATTTTGCTGAGATTTTCCATGAAAGGGGAACAATACAAGCTCAACAGAAGTTAATTATATAGCAATGGAAATTTTTCTTAAAGACTTTCTGACATAAAGCTGGTATTGCTTTTCAGCAGGATAGAAGTCTTAGAAATGCCACTTTTAATGAAAAATGTTTTAATGGCAAATACTTTCCACAGTGTAATGGTTATTCTTAGGTTTGTCTGAAGCCTATTGAACCTCCGTATTTCTCTGCAGAGTTCTGTGTAACATGGTTTAGTTTTGCCTTTTTACTCTTACTCAAGTGGAGTCCTGGTCTACGTGAAGTGGATGCCAGGGAAGCCATGGGAACTGAGTGTGATAGTTGTGCAGCTATTTTTTATTGTTTCACTTAGACTGTGACTTGTATTGAACTGCTCTACAATGTAAGAGTTCTGAGTCTTGGACTAATGGATATTTTTCTGTTACACTGGCCCCTCTAAAGTCATAGGCCTTATTGTCATCTCTCTTAAACTCCATCCAGCTTGAGCTATTCCTGATTTATCTGAGTTTAAATATGTGAGAACTCTCCTAAGAACTGATCCTGTAGGCTGACTGTCAGGGAAGGACTGCCTTGGATGTCAGCAACAGGTATCACCTCACACAGATACAATCCTAAAGCAGGGTTCTGGCAACAGAACAGGATTTTTCTCTGTAATTAGGATTTTTTTGCAGAGAAGGCAGAAATTTTTATATAGCTGAGATATCCCACCTGTTCTTGTCCTGTTACATCTCTGGGCAGTCTGAACTGTGCTTTATTTTGAGTTTATAGTGCCAGGCTTGCTGGCTTCACCCTCTTCTCTGGAAATTTCTGAAACTATGAGTAAGGACAGTGTATGCTAGCTGGGAAGGTGTGAAGCAAGTGGCCAGGCTGGGACATGGTGTCAGATTGCCACTGGCACTAATAAAAGGACTGATAATCTAGCCATGTTTTTGAATACTGAAGCAACTTCTATGGCCTTAATAAGGAGAGGAGGAGGGGAAAAGAATGGAGAAGGGACTTGCCACAAATTAATCTGTAAACCTGTGAAATAAAAAGCAAAGATCTTGTAGATTACTATGATTTCTTTGGATCTCATGGAGTGGTACAGTCAGAAATTATACTGTGGCCAGAGCTGACAAAACTTCTCCAGTGCCATGAGGTGCCCTGGCAGCCACCTGCCTTTGCCACACCAGAGAGAATAAAGCAGTGGACTCTCCAATTTGATGCCATGATGACCACAAGTAGAAGTGGGATAAAAGGGAATTAGATACAGTCATGAAGGACAAGCTCATCAGTAGCTGTTGATCATGGAAATATTTGCCTCATAGGAAATTGTTCAGAGACTCTGCACTTGGATGGACTTTTGCTCTTAAGTGTTGGGGCACTTGAACCCTGGGTCCTGCTACAGCATTGAGGCAGTGCTCTTTTCACAAAACTGACAACTCCTCCCATAGGTGGGTTTTGGCTCATAGCTGTTTCTCATGTCTTGCATCTCTTGAAGGCTCAGTGGTTCAAGTGTGTCTAGGATCACTGTAACAGCACTGAGTTCAGCACTGAGGATGGCCTCTCAAGTGTGGTGAGAGCTGTCCTTTCTGAGCATGTTAATGGCTAGACATGTACATGAGAGACATGGGATTTTGGTGGCTAATGGCTTCTACTTCTAATGTTACTTTTCCATGGTGACTAGTTACTCTTGGATCCAAAATAAATCTTTAGCCCTAGAACCAGAATTCAGCACTTCTCAGAAACTGGACAAAATCTGTTCCCTGCTTGCTTTTCTCTTTTGGGCCCTGTAAGTTTGGTGTGGTAATGTGGTCTGAGGGAACCCTTAATCTCTGGAGGGTGTGGATGGAGAGTACAGGCTGCAATCCCTCCTGGCTGTGCTGTTCCCCAGATGAAGTTGCTTGTCACCAGGTGACTGTTCAAGGATGCCATCTTTTCTCCTGAGCTTTGGAAGAAATAAGTATCTATGCCCAAAGAATTGTCAAAATTCTACTGCAGGAACAAATCTAGGGTGAATCCCAATTTCTGAAGCACTAGTGGAGGCCTGTTGTAGTAGAAGCCTCTGTTTACTGCCTGGAAAGTAATATGCTCAGCAACATGAGTTATGGAGCCTTCTCTAGCATCCATAAATCTTGGAGGAGAATCAGTCTTCCACCATGTACCCACCCAGGCTAATACCATTTCTTGCAGCTGGAATTAATCACAGCATTAGGCAAACAACAGGGGTTCATTAGGACCAAAGGTGACTTTAATTTAATTGAAATATAACTTGGCAAGTAAAGAAGCAATCCAGTTCACAACACCTTATGGGAGGTCTGGGTTATATATGGAAAAGTTAATGGCCATAAAAATATCCAAACAACATATTTGTGCACGTGTTCCAGTAAAAGTCTGAGCCAACTACTTTTTAATGGTTTAGGTTTTCAAATGTATATATTAATGTTCTTAAAATAAGAATAAGACTGTATAAGTACATACAGCATAGAAATTTGAGGTGGGTGGGGGTATAAGGGAGGGGAGCCTCATCAGGACAACATTGGTGGAAGCCATGTTCCTCTTTGTGCTAGACAAGACTGCTAAACCACTTTGTTCCCCAGAGTGTGTGTCTGTGTAATGGATGTTGCAGCCTTGCCCTTAGAGATTGGAGAATAAAGGATCTTACATATTTCTTGTGCTATTTTGGGTAAAGGTGCTGTACAAAGTACCTGAAAGGATGTTTTGTGTTTTTGGCAGTTTCATGTATTTAGATTTCATATGATCATATGAGCCCATGAAACAAATGAAAAGCCTTCAAATGATGATATTGGTGTTCCCTTGTGAATGACCACCCACAGCTCCTGAAATAATCATATTCAAATTCTAATAAAATCAGGCAGCCTGTAAATCAGTACAACAACACAGCCCTTTTAACCTCCCCTCTCCTGTAGAACAGACCCTTCCATTTCTGCATAAACACTGTCTCGTAAATGGACTCCTACATAAAATATTATTTATATTTTAGTAGGTAAACATATGACAGTATGCACACATCGGTGGGCTGTGACATCATAGGACCAGACTGCAGGGTATGTAGCTTTATACCTATTTTATTCCTTAGGCTGTTTTTCATAACAGAAGGGGCCATCTACACTTCCATGGGCATGCAATGTGTACATCAGCACTGAATGTGAAGCTCTACTTTGAAACAGACCATTGGAAATTAAACTAAAAACCCACAGGTTTTTTCCTTTCCCACTTTTTCTCCCAAATTTCTTGTGCACCTTGGTGTGTCTGATGAGCCTGTTCACCATGATGGAACATCACCTTATAATTGATTTTGCATGGAACTGGCTGATGCTGGTAGGATGATGCCAACATTGTGAAAACTTGTGATATGCTTGATTTCTCAGCACTTAGATTGAGAAGAGTGTGTAATGGAAGAATATTTATGCATGAATAGTAAAGGAAAAGGTGGAGGTGGGAAAGAAAAAGCAAAATAGAGGACATGGAAAGACAAGGTTCATGTAGGAGACTCAGGAGGTCTTGGCTGAATGGCTTGCTTGCTGTTGTCACTGGGCAGGTCGCTTGGGATGCTTCTGTGATGAAAGAGGGACTGCTACGAGGTGCTTGGAGAGCTCACTAGCAGACTCTGGGTAGTAATACATTTCTTGATGGCTTGGCTAAGATTGCCATATGGTTTTGCTTAGACAGTGCCTCTTGGGGCTTGCTCTGTCTTTCGGTGGCCTGTTTCTTGTTTCAGCAGTTTCTCTGGCTTTATCTCCATGTCCATTGGGTTTTGGACCACTGGGGACAAGACAGTCTTTTCACCAGCTGACTTGAGCCTTCAGCAGGGCTCACCTTGTTGTCAAGCTGGCTTTAAGCATTTCCTTTTCAGTAAAGCAGCTGTCTCAGAAGCTTTGTGAAACCCACAGTTTGGGAGGAGGAAAAGAAAAATGAGATAAAGTGGCAAATGAAAAACTGCTGCTGCAGACAGGAGGTGGTGGACTTCCAAGCCCCAAGGGGAGGAGTGTGATTGAACATTAATAGTGAAACTCTTTCATTAGCTCTACAGCAGATGAGAGATAAGCACAGAAATGACTGCCAGTCTCTGGTTTTAGCACGGAAATGTGTCTGCCAGACACCTCCTCCCTGTGCCGGAGCAGTCTCCAAAGGGATCTCCCCAAAAGAGGGAGCTTTTAGCTCACCATATGGTGTGTCCCCCACTATCTGGCCTGTTTCACTGTGGTGGAGACCCTGTTGGACAGAATACATGTTTTGCACCTTGCTGTTATCCCTGAAGCTCAGACATCTCCTCTGCAATGTGGGGAAATGAGGTGTGAAAGCAGCCACACTTCACTGAGAAAGCCATGACTTGAGTTGCTTCTTGTCAGAGCTTTGCCACTCCCTAAGACTTGGAAAATTTGCCCCCAGAGGAGATCACTTGCCTTCTGTTATTTCAGGGAAAGAGCAGCACAGTGATGCGAAATTTTTTTGAGGTCCCTGTAGGAGCTGGCAGCAGATCCCATGCTGACAGCTCTTTCCACTCCTCCTCCTTCTGACATCTGCTACTATCCCTGTCTGTATGGCGCCTCAAAAGGCCAAAATTCCAGAAGATGTGTGCTTGTTTTGAACTGGTGATGGCATATTTGACCTTCCCCAACACTTTTGGCACCTGGTGTCTTGACTAGTTTTAAATGTGACCCTGCATTTGTGAAACAACCCTAAAGGACTTGGCTTCAGATAGCTGTCAGTCAATGCATGGGACCATGATATTGTCACCTTTACAGGCCAGACTCCAGCCTGGCATTGCCCATGCCAGCTCCAGCTCTTGTACTTTTTGTTGGCTGATGCCCAGCATAGCCCACATTTGCAGCATGTTACCCCATACACCCTCTGTTCCTGTTGTTTGGCAAAGGCCTGGAAGCAGAATAGCTGACCTGCACAAAACCTCTGTGGTGGGTGGGCGAGTGCTCAGTGCTGAGGTGGCCTGATGTTGGCTTGATGCCCTTCAGCTTGGCCAAGAAGCCAGGTAGAAAGTGATCCAGCTGGTCCTCTTTAGAAATTTCCTTGGAAGGAATCTAGATTGGGCTCAGCCTTGATCCTCTCCATCAGAGCTCCTTGGTGTGCCTCACATGGAAAGCACAGCTCTCTTCACTACCAGAGCTCTGGCTCCCTGCAGCTTCCTGGGCTAAACCACTGTGGCTTTTCCTGCTCTGTTGGGTGCAGGAGGCTGAGAGGTGCCACAGGCAGGGACAGGATGGGGACTGGGTTGAACAAGATACTGGGATGACAAATGCACCTTGGCTTCTACATTGCTTTGCCCTCAGCTTTCTCCCTAGGCTGGATGTGACCATTGTTATAAGACTGGTTCTGTCCAAACCTTGGGGCTTTCCAGGGGCACTTATGGATGCTGAACTCAAGACCAAGCTGTTGTTCACATGCTAGGGACTCAACACTTTTCTCCTGATCCCTCCCTCACTTCTCAGCTTGGACTTGCTAGTCACTGTGCAAGGCCAGCAGTGCAGGCAGAACCCAAGGGGTTGATGGGGCTCTTGTGGGCTTCTGTGCAAAGAAGCATTTGTCAGAAAGTAAATGAGGAAAACTAGCTCCTAATTAGTCTGCACAAAGACTCTAATGCCGCAAATGTGGAGCGAGCACTATAAATCCAGCCCGTAGCTTGCTGCATGGTAATTTCCCCACATAGACAAGCCTCAAGTCACAATTCATTATGACTGTGCTTCATAGACCCTCCGATGTTGTGCTTCCCCTTTGCTGAGGGCAGATTGTCAAGCTGTGACCCTGCCTGAGTTAATTAACCTTCAAATGAGATTTATTTTCCCTTAGTTACTTGTGTGTGCACACATTTGGTAATGACTGTCCGCTTCCCTTACATTTTGCTAAAAGGGGAATAAGTCATTTGTTACAGTATTTTACCAGGGGTAAAAAAATAAAATAAAATCCAAGCCTCAACTTTCATGGAAAATTGATAGCTTTATGCCAGAAAGAGACAGTTCCATCACAGCCACTTCTTCAGCTGTCTGCAAATATTTGAAACCCTGAGATATTTAATGTTTTTCAGATGGTGATAAATCTGCAATAGCATGGGCTCGCTTGGGCTTAGTGAGAGATGAAGTGAGATAGGAGAAAACACATGAGCCAGCACGGGAGAGGTATTGCTGGTCACACTTCTGCCGATGTCAGGACAGGTTTGCAGGACCTTGTACATACCAGCTGGCTTCTCTTTGCCAGGGAGAAATATACACAAACACAAGCTTCCAGTTCATTTCCCATCCAGTTGTGAGCTAAATGTTTGCTTTTTTGCTACCTCCTCCCCCTCTTTTTATTTTTGCAATCTGACATTAAAAATATGAACCTACAGCTGGGGAAGGAGAAATGTCACTGGCTGAAAGCTTTTTTGCATCTGGCAAGCCTGAGATGTTGCTTGAGGTTTGTTTGTTTAACCTTTTGTTTGCTGTGCAGAACCCCAGTGGCAAGCTGCAGAGTATGGTTTGGTTGCAGATATGTTGGTGTTTTGCGTTTTTTTAAAGGAGGAAAAAATAGTCACAGCATCATGTGCTTTGCTTGTGGTGTTGCCTCAGCCTGGGGTAAGCCTTGGATGTCTTTCCCTGTTGTCCTGATGCATGTGGTGGGCCCTGGGGTTGGTCTGTTGGGAGATATGTGGTCCAGGGGGAAGGCTGTGGGATTGGTGGGGACCTTGAGGGCAGGTGTGTTGGGTAGGAATGAAGTCTCACCTGCAGCACATGCATTACCCAGACAGGGATGAATGCTGATAAGGGGCAGGAGGGATTTCTGTCTGGCTTTCAAGACATTTGAAAGGGCTGGACATGTCTTGCAAGCAGAGCAGTGAGGTGACAAGTTGGGGAAATGCGGCTGGGTGAGGTGCAGATACTTAACGGGGTAAATCAGCATCATCCTGCTGAAATACGGATGGCAAGTTGCAGCAGAGCCTGGCAGCACTGGAACAGGAGGGGACCTGAATACTTTCTGATTTATTTTCCATTGGAAGTAAGGAGTAAAACAGTTATTGCAGAAAATGGTGTTTTATTTGTTGGGAAGAATTGAAGAGCAGTCTGGTTCTCAAGACACCCACACCTTTTAGACCAAGTGAAGAGGCTGTGGGTGATGCCAGAGGGGCTGTGTGGCTGCAAGCCCCTGCCAGAGTTGGCAGAGGGATTGGAGGGTTGTATCTCAGTTTGGGTTTCTTGCTTTCAGCCTGCTATTGCTAAATTGAACCCCCCCACTGCAGCTGCAATTCACTGATGGTTTTTGTCCAAGTGTCTGTTTATGAAGTTTTAAAGAGACAGAAACACCTCAGCAATTTGATTTTGGCAAACAGCTGTGAGCCAAGTGTGGAACAACAACCAAAAAAAATCCCTGTAAAAATCAGGGAAAATGCCTGCGAATTTCCACACATTTCACAGAGGCAGTGTGGTCTTGGAGGCAGCAGGGTGGTCTGGATATTTTAGCACTGGTGTAGAAAACAGGCGCTCCTATGTTCAAATGCCAGTTCTGCCACTGATGTGCCATTTAGCCTTGGTGAAGACACTTGACCTTTCCATGTCTTGGCTCCTCTCCTTTTCCCTTTTCACCTTTTACTTAAAAATGAGAATTGGTGGCCCCAAATCTGGGTGGTAGCCAGCCTGTGTTTGGCACAGCCAGGAAAGGTGGGGCAAAGGTGGCTATGTTCCCAGGTTTCAAGGGTGGCCAAGGACTGGAGATGTTCCAGGAATAAAGAGTGTCTTTGACCTTGATGGAGGCCCTGATCCTGTAGCACAAGCTGTTAATGCTTAGCTGACTCCCACTTCCCCACTCTGCTCAAGTATCCCGGATAAGTGAAGAGGTTTTTCCAGGAGTCTGGGATGTTGAACGGGACTTTATTAGCACCCGGGTAGTCTGGTTTTGGCAAAGCCCATGCAGTCTCCACACCCTGCTTTTACATATTCATGCCTATCCAAAATGTTCCCTTCTGGGCTGGAGTTTCCCAGGCTTCAATTCTGGTCTCTGAGCTCGTTGATTGGGTGGGAGGGAAACCCTTTTGAAAAGGCTGAATTTTGTACAGAGCTGCAGCAGCTAAAATGGCCACATTCTGTCCTCAAAGATGGAGTGAAGGGGGAACAGTTGTGGGGAGGTGTAGGGGCTTGTTAGGCTGTGGGTTTGGGGACAGGAATGGGAAAGCAACCCAGGCATCCTGGCTGTCAGCTCTCCTGGGCAGCTGCCTGCCCTTGCCTGTCCTCCACTGATCACTCTGATCCCTCTGCTGTTGAATGAATGGAAAAGCTCCAATGGGAATTGATTCAGGCCCTAAATTTTGAGTGCTCTGAGAACATCCAGAGCCTGCTGCCAAGTTCAGTGGAGCTTTGTAAAACGCAATTCAGTTACCATCACTTTTATCTTCTGGCATTTCAAGAACGGGATTAGGAATTTAGGTGAAGCAAACAGGGATAAATATGAATAATTGGTAGATCAGGTGTGCCAAAGTTGAGGATATTCCCCAGCTGGCCCTGGTGACCATGGCACACAACCTGCAGCCTGCTCACTGAGAGGGACCTTCTGTGCTTATCCCATTTCTGCTAGTGAATATCCCTGAGTAGCTGCTGGCAGAGAGCTGCTGGGCCCCTGAACCTACTGTTTCTCAGGGCTGTCCTGGCCCTGCTCACCAAGGGGTATGTGTGCTTTCATGCCCTGGGCAACCTCCCAGGTACTTCCTTTTACCTCTGCAGGTTTTCATCTAAGGAGGATGATTCTAAGCATCCCTGTGAGAGGGAATTGTAAACCAGAGTCCTTCCAAGGCAGCTCAAGCTTGCATAGAGAGCTGCCTTGGTGACACTTCAAAGGATGTGAGATGGTCTCTGTCCCTCCTCTCTCTTCTCCTGGGCTTATACCTATTAACAATTACCACAGAACGAACAGGATACATGATGTGGTTAACATCATTCTTTTGACTGAGACATCTGAAGTGGAAGCACAGACATCATTTAAGGCTTCTGCCTTCTTTTTTTATATTGGTTTTATTCTAGACTTCATTTTCTCTCTTCCTATTATTGACTTAACAGGGACATAGCCACAAGTCAGGCTACTTACTTCAGTGCTAGCTCCTGTTAACTCTCTGCTAAGAAGTGAATAACTGGAAAGCTACCTAGCAGAATAGTCAATGAGTGCTCTATATGGCTCTTTTGGAAACAAATATTTGTGTTCCTAGATCCACCCAAATATTGCCATTTGTTCTGCATAATTGGCTTATAATGAATCAACTGTGTATCATCTTAATATTATGAAAATGTTCTTAAAGTAACTGTGGAAAATTCTTGCCTGCTGGATTCAGAGAATAACCCACATGACTTGAATGTTAATAATCATCTTTGCTCAGCAAAAATGCCTTTCTCTTTGAGGGATCCGACACCTTCTCGTACTCCAATTAATGTACTTCCTGGCAATTCATGTTTTCTTGTAGTTGTTCTAGGGTAGTTAAGTTGAAAGCAGGAATGAAGTATTTCTTTGTAAGACTTATTTTCACAGACTATAGTACAATGCTTTAGTGACATTTTATGATATATTATCAAAAGCATTGGGAACTGAAATACTTTTTTGCCAAGAGTTGAAATTATTTTAATGTGGTGTGTAGTGTGTTGTCTGTACTACTTATCCTTTCTCTAATTTCTTTGCATCCAGATCCAACAAAGCACTTAAAGTACCACAAGAACTTTTTGACAACCCATTTTCCCCTTTCTGTCCCCCTAACCCCTGTTTGGAAATTGCAGCTTTGTCAAAACCAAAATTTTTAAAGGAAACTGTGTTCCCTGTGATATCTGTGGGGAGTGACTCCTTCCAGCAGCCATTTGGTTAGGACATGAAAATGGGACATTGGGGGTGGCTCCAGACTCTGGGAGAGGTGTAGGGTTTGGACCAAGGCATCCCACACCCCCTGGGAGAAGAGCAGTTAGGAAGCTTTCTAGTAGGTAAGAGTGGGGGGTCTGGCTGCCTTGCAAGCCTTGGTTTAGGCTGTTCAGGTTTTTCTGAAAAGTTCAGGAGTGGGTTGAATGAGGCTGTAAGGCCAAGTCTTCCTGCCCCTATATGGAGTGTAAAAGGTGATGCTCCAGGTGTGTTTTGATAAGCACCATATCCTTGCACAGAGCTATGGTGCCACCTTGGTTCCCTCAGCAGTGGTCCTGGGGCTCTCCACCATGGGATGCTCTACAGTGTTTGTAGACCGGTAGCTGAGACTACCATAGGGCCAGGATCTGCTTGCTGGCCCCTTTGCAGAGCAGGCAAGGGCTGGCATGTCTACCTGTATAGCTTAGCCCTTCTTCTCTGTTTGTTGCAGGAAGAAATCTCCAAAAGATTAAAAAGAATATTCTTGAGCTGGGGAAAATGACTGGGAGTCCAGCTCTTGTGTGTAAGCATGTGCTTAGTTTCCATGGGAGTGCTTCCTGTGGGACCTGCAACAGACCTGGAGCTATTGCAGCCTTTAATTGTATCAGTACGTTTTCACCTCATCTTTGCCATGCTTGAAACTGATCAGTAGCAAATGTATATAAATACATGTGGTATCTCATTCCCTTTGGGCATAGGGGAAGCCCTGAAATCTGCCAGGCTACATAGGCTCTTTGCCTAATCTCTCCTGTGAGTTAGTTTCTAGCTCCTTTGAGCTACAAGAGCTCCCTTCCTGAAGAGGGACACCAAGTGTCAATGTTATTTAAGAGGGGAAATCTGTTTTCAGTTCAGGCATTTAAATTAATAACTGAGCCTGGTAGCACTGCTGAAGGACCAGGAACCTTGTCCTAGAGAGTAAAGACACAGCTTCTGCCTGAAAGCCTGTCCCACTGTGCTGGACAGCCACTTCACTATCTCATGGAGCTGCAGTGCTCTAGTGACTTGTTATAAATGAACTTCTTGGCTTCTTGTGCACATCTAAGTGAATCACAGGCAATGCCAGATATTTTGACAACTTTCAATTAACATACTTAAGTGTTATGACAATGTTCTGTGATCACAGGGCTCGAGAGACATTTTTAGTGCTTTGGAACAAACTAGTCTCTGGCCTAAAGTGTCCAATGTTAGCTGGAGTTGCACCATTGGTGGATTTGGCCCTATGAGTTCAGTGGCTCCAGCAGGCTGTTTGCGAGAGTCAAACTCTGGCAAATGATCGACTCTGAGCTCAGTTGGAAAAGCTCGTGAAATGAAATCACAGCGCTTTGCCCATTAGGCTTGGGATGAAAAGCGAGCCTTAGAGCTGCCAGTAGTTCATATTTCATGCACAGAGATTTACTTGTATTAGTTAAGATTGAGATGAGTTTGAGAAAGAAAGAGGGAGACAATTTGTAAGCCAATGCAGAAATAATACTTCCCTATATTAAGTGCACAATGAGAACTGTTGCTTTTATTGGATTGAATAAGTTTAGATTGTTTAAGATATACAGGTTTTGAATCACAAACTGTATCACTGGTGATTGACCTGTGTTATTTTTACATCACTTCTTATTTCTTGATATCTTGAGTTTGCTTCTTAGACTTTTGTTTCTGTTCCTTTGCTCTTTTCCTTTCACATCTTCCCTTAATCTTTCCTACTCCAGCTTTGGAACTGCTTTGCTTTTAATGGACATCTAATACTTGTCATAGACAGCATACACTTTGCACGAAGCAGGACTCATAATTACAGCACATACAAGCAAATTTGACCTGGTTTTAATCAGAAAGCAATGTAACCATGGCATCAAAGAGCCTTAAAGAGCTTTGCTCATGCTGTGGTTTGTGGCACTTATATTGGTCACTTTATAAGTACCCGTCATTGCCTTGTGCTTTATATGGTAGCTCAGGTCTTCTGGCAATTTGCTCTTTCTACAAGATTTAATTCATCTGCAATGCTGTGTCTGGCACAAAGACCTCACCACAGTTGCATGCCACAGTCCTGCCTAGTTACTGACAAATTTCCCTGTAACTTGAAGGTCTCAGCTTTTGGATCCCATGGTTGAGGTCAAGAATTTAAACTTTGGATCAAAGAAGGCTGCCTGTCTTCTGGGTCCTTTCCATAGCAAGTGAGCTCTCACAGTAAGCAAAGGAGGATATTTCAGCTGATTTAATGTTCCTTGGCTTTGGATGGTACTTCCTCTTTGGTTTGAGATTTTATTTTTCCCATGCTCTCTAGTTGGTGGCCTCCAGAGCAAGCTACAGATCCTTCAAGTTTCTTTGGGAAACTGTAGATGTGTCTCAACGCAGTAAGCCAGCTACGGGGCTTGGGCAGGTGATTTAAGGTCCCTTGCCTGAGGAGTCAGGGGTTGGGTACTTGATGTATTGGACTTCAAGGGGCCTGATTTTCTGAATGAACTGAGGAATTATTGCCTTCTGAACATGTAATGGTCTCCACAGAGCACTCCTCAGTATTGTTTGCTTTCAATAGCCAAGGGGAGTGGGGATGTAGTGTGGTTTATTACCTACCTGTGCTTCCACTGGACTCAGGAACAGATAGGGGAGACTAGCCTGTGTGCAGGAAAAGCCCAGCCAACAGATCAGCCCTGCTCTAACATGCCCAGTCTATTTCTGAACTGATTTCCTCAACTCACTGTATAAACAGAAATGACTAGGGAATATGGAGGCAATGGGCAAATGTGGTTGTCCAGAGGTTACACAGAATTTTAGAATAAGAGATTCATTTACATATAACATTATTTTCTGGAATTTCTCTGGTGTTTGTGTCCTGTGTGGAAGCATTTAGTCATATCTGTAGTGGATGTACTGGTGGTATATACATGTATAGCGTTAAGAGACCAGAAAACTTCTCAAATATCATTTACAGCAGGACTAGATACCAAACTGGCTTTAGAAAAGGTTATTTTGAAACTGTTGAAAATCTGTTGGAGACCTTCTAGCAGAAAAGTGGGATTTTAACCAAGATGGTTTGATTCCCCTGGGTAATTTCTGCTTTTCATCAGACTCTGATCATGTAGTCTAGTTCCCTGCTTACAACCGTTGTTCATTAAAACAGGTCAAGCATGGAATTTTTTCCCTCAATACCTTTTTGCCAGAATTTCTGTTTATATATATTAAAGAAAAGCCAATAATTACTTTTACCTGTTCTTTTCCTCCTTCTGTGTGCTTAAAGCTTCTATAACACACCTTGTTCAGTTAGGCTGTCTCAAGGCAGGCTCATTCCTGTGCTGAATAACCATGGCAAGTGTGAGGAACACAGTGGTGTCCCTCTTGCTGCATAACTCTGGGACCCTCCAAGGCTTCAAGAGCAGTTAAGAAACAATCAGCTACGGGAGAAAGGCCAGGAGACATAAGAATAGTAGAAACAGCATTTGACTTCAATAGCAGCTGGAGCAGTGAAGCAGTGTCCTGTCAGACCTGTTTTGAGTGCCCTGCTTGTGCCTGCTCTTGGTGTGTACCATGATGCCCTTCACGGGCAAGGCATCAGGTTTGTGCCACTTGTCTTCGATGTAGCCTAAGCTGGAAAAGTCCAGCTGGTAGAAGGCAGCAAGGTATCAGGCTCGCTTTCAGCACTGTGGGTTCATGGGGTGGCAGTAGCAGAGGCTGTGTTGCTGACTGCTGGTACCCTGGGAGTGCAGGAACAAGGAGCATTGCCAGCCAGCAAGCTGCTGCTGCTGAGTGAAGACAAAGTGGAATGAAACTCCCTGTGGAGAGTGGAGCTGCTGTCCACAGGCATAAGGGCCCAGGGTGTTAAAAGGCAGAGACTGATTACTTGGGTTTAGGTCATACTACTTGGGTCCAGGTAGCTCCTGAGCAGTTCACATCCTATCACTTGAGTGGCAGGGGCTTCCTGGAATGAGGGGAATATCCTCTGCTCAGTCTGAATCTAATCTGGAGGTAGGGTGGGCCTGTGAGAACATCCCTAGGTTTTTTTAGTTCCTCACTAGGAATCTATTTCACATCTACTGCAGGCTGTTTTCAGACAAAGATCCTGCCAGGAGTTTGTGGTGTAGGTCATTCCAAACCTGGTGATGTTGCCCTTGCCCCTTGCCCCTTGCTTTGCAAGTGTATTTTTTCATTTGTTCCATCATGACTTTTGAACTGCTCTTGTTTTAAGACTAAAATGAGAGAGAGAAAATGATCTTAATTTTAATTAAAACAAAGTTTATTTTATTTCATTAGCTAGCTGTGTTATTTCAAGGCTTGACAGTAAAGTTATATGTTACCCTGTGGGTACTTCTAATTGTGTTACAGGGTTTCTTGTTCACTTTGTCCAGAACAGTTTGACTCCTATGTTGAGCTCTATCTTCCTACAGCCCGGAACCAGCACAACTAATGAAAAACACTCCAGTAATAACAGGGGGCTCTCAAGGGCTCCAGATAATTGGGGAAAGGTACTATTAACTTTACTGGAAGGCAAGCTGGCTGAGCTTTAAGAGCCTACTGCTAAAGATACCAAGAAACAGGGCCTGATCATTTTGGAGGTAAGATAAGGAAATGGAAGCTGGTCAAAGTAAACCAACACATCTATGGAAAACACAGTCAGTAAATGTCAACATAAGAACGTGTCAGACTGAGGCAGCCTGAGTCTAGTGAATGCTTGCAAGCAAAGCAGGAGGTAAGGTCCTCTCCTGCCATGGTATCATGAGAGATGCATTCCTGATGGTGCAGCTTGTAAGAAACCAGTTGAAAAAATCTCATGCTCCAAGTAGAAACCTGGGACACTTAAGGCTATCTTTTTCTGGATGCAGGAATAGTCCCAGAATAGAGCAGGAACTATGTGGGCCAGTCCTGGACACATGGTCCCTCTGCTGCTCTGGCAGCATCAGTACAATACTCTTTGAAAAGAGAGATAGGAAACCAAGAGGAGGTTGCTGGGGGTCATGGTCTCTGCATACAAAGCCTTTTCCTGTTCATTAGGAGTTAGTTTTGCTTAAATCCCAATCATAAATCCTGGTATCTTGTGCAGCATGAACCCAGGGTGGCTGTAAAATGCTTTCGCAGGGGAACCTGAATAGAGTATTACACAGATTTAGAGGTGTTTTATCTGCTGTCCCTGGTATAATTACAATCACTGCTGCTGAAGTTTTTGGTGTCTGGAATTTATTTGTTCCAGCAAAGAAGGTGCAAAGGGAGAGGTGTGACAGTTTAATTCTTCTCTTGTGTTTCTTGCACAGTTTTAATGTTTTCAGGAAAATATTTAACAGGCATTTAAGGCAAAATGAATCATGTGGAATGGAAGGGTGTTTTGAGGATAGTGGTAAAGCAGAATGGAGAAGATTTAGGTTCAGGTCACTACTTTGATCCAGGGATCAAGCCTACAGAATGTAGACAGGTGCCTAATTTCCAATGATTCTACCAAGTACCTCTGACTTAGAATCATAGAATGTTAGGGGTTAGAAGGGACCTTTGGAGATCGAGTCCAACCTGCCTGCCAAGCAGGACAATGGACTTAATGGATTGAATCTCTTTATGCCTCTTTTTTTTTCTCTTATTTGGTGCTTGGAGGTGTTATCTCAACCTTGGGTAGTGCATAAGATGTCTTGCTAATTTTCCTCCCTCTTTCTCTTGCTGGTTGGCATTATAGGCTTGTGTCATTTTGTAAAAATACGAACTTCTTTTAAGTTGTTTGATCCAGTGCTTTGATTTCCAACAGGATTGCACTGTACTTAACCTTCAGTATGTTATTGTTTTAGTAGTTTTGTCCAATATGAATAACACCTTATACCATAACATTGTTGGATGTAGAAAGATGTTCCAGAAAGAACTGAAAAGGGTTCCAGGAAAGTCAAGCTGCATGGCTTGTTTGATTTTTCTGTTTAGCCTCTTAAAGTAGCCAGAGAAGGGGGAATAAAAACATTACAAAGGATATGTTGCTGGATATTCTATTACAACCCTGTCAACATTAATAACTGACATCTCTTCAACAGTGCTCTGAGCCGTCAATAAGAAACAGGAATGAGCCAAGATAGAACTGATCTGTCAGAAAGCAGATCGTATCGGAAAGATAATAGAATCAAATTAATTTATGGTGAGGAGATTTCACAACAGACAACGAAGCAATACTGAAAACCACAGTCCAATGTAATCCCTTTGAAGAAACATTGTACTTATTACAGCTGTGATGATTACAAATGTTTGGTTTAAAAGGCTGTGTTGCAGTCTGGAGGAAAAAACAGACTATTTATGGTCTCCAGATTTTAAAGATGGGAGCTAAAGAAAATAAGCCTGTAGACATATGAGCTGGGGCTTAATATTTCCATCTTTAAGAAGAAATGATTAGAAAGTAGACCTGCCAGCCTGAAGGAAATTTGGATGTGTCAACATTTTGTTGGGCTCTTAAAGTTTTTGTCCCCAGTTAAGATGAAAAAGTCAAAATAACCTGTTTCCACTGAATAAATTCTGATTCCATAATGCCAAAAAGTTTAACTCTGTCATTCTATCAAGGCTACACTGCCTCAAAACAAATGATTCCATTTGCAATGCTCATTTTGACTTGGAAAAGCATGATTTTTAAACTCAGTTTAGTCTGAACTACTTCAAACTGGTTTAGTGAAACTTTGCATTTGGAGAAAATGCTTTTCGTTTTGTGGAGCTGCACTGCTTTCCTAGAATTTGACATTTTCTGTTTGGGAAATGGGAAGAGGAGGAGACTACCTGGATTTTCTGGTGGAAGAGAGGAAAGAAAGGTTGTAATGAAAAATTGGGAACACACTTGTACTCCTAGATTAATTTTCTTACTACCTAAAGTGTGTGAAGCTGTGAATCTCTTGTCATTTAAGATCTCTCCTCATTACTCCCTGTGATCCTGCTCTTCCTTTCACAGTTTGTGACCCTGGATAGGGCACACAGCTGTGCTACCTTTGGAATACGACTTGGGGGGGGTGGGTCTATGCCTCTCCTTTTTGTTGGTTTTGATCTTGCCTTCATTAACTTGACCTGAGAAGGGTCCATACTATGTGGCTTGCTGAGAGCATGGTAATGTAGTCCTTTTCTTGTTCCTGAACCAAAGCAAGTGTGGAGCAACTAAAGCAGGCTTATCTCTTTGCACATGTCCTGCATCTTCCTGTTTGGCAGAGAGCAAATATCCCATTTTTTCTATCTGAGTGAGGCCACTGAATTCTCCAGCAGCCCAATACTGGTATTGAAGCCTGTGAGATGCCACCACTGCTCTCCCCCAAAGTGGAATGGGCTGGGTGCTTTTGAGATTTGTGGCAAGGGTGACTTCCACCACTGCATACCTGATCACAAGTAGGAAGCAGGCAGGATGGGGGTGAAGACAGGCAGCAGGTTGTGGGAATGGAGTGTTTGTTTTGCTTTGGCTGGTACCATGCCCCAAGGGTGCCCAAACCCATGGTTCAGGGAGCAGGAGGATGGAGGCCTAGAGCTTCCCTTCCCATGCTAGGGACTGGGTGCGTGTTGCTATCTGAAGCTCTGCCATCTGTTTTGGAGTGGGTGCTGTGTGCGGGGGAGGCATTGCTCCTTCCCCTTCCTCCTCCATCATCTTTCATCACCCTCAAAGGAACCTGTGCTCCAGCTGAACTGAACTTCCTCCAGTGGCTCCAGATGTTTGGGGAGTTTTCTCTCCCTGTCTTTTTGCCACCCATCCCCTTCTTTCTGGAAGTTTCTGCCCTTGGTTTCACTGGATGTGGGAGTCTGTGGCTGCAATCAAACTGAGGGGTGGGAATATCCAGTGGAGATATCAGAAGGGATAAAGATTCCCACCATCTGTCTCTCCTCTCCCCGGTATCCTGTGTTGTTTACAGATCAAAACAACCTGAATTTAAACTCTGTATTTGTAAAGGAATGAATCCCTTGGTTCCTCCTTGCTGTCAGGGCTGTCTGTGCCTGCCAGCCCTGTGTGTGGGCATCGTCCACAGTGCACTTAGCACTGACTCCCCCCCCTCCCCCTGCCCCCGGCATAATGACAAGTTCTCACTTTGTTTGTTGTTGTTTGTTTTGTTTTGTTTTTTCCCCTTCCAGCCAAGCTGACATTTAATTCTGCCTTGGCCAGTTAAATATAACGCTGAAACCTGTGGGTGAGAAAATGTGGCTCTGTCACGCTCATTTCAGAGGAGCCAATTAGCAATGGTGATCCTTGGGACTTGGCAGCCTCTTCCTGGGCACCCGGCAGTCCTGGCCCTGCCTGTCATTCTCAGCATAATGTGCTAGGAAATGGTCTTGTGGTTTACTAAGAAAAGCAAAACAAACTCCCTCTGCCCTGCCTTTGCAACCCAACAACCTGTGGGCATAATTGATTTGCAAGATTTGCAGTCAGGATGTGGCTTTGTTGCAGATGAAGTTGGTGAAGAGCCTGATCCTCCCTGGCTCTTTGCCTGATTCCTGCTGGTCCAGCAAATTGCCACATCCAAAGGCATCTAGTGGTGGGATATAGCTCCCTTTTCTACCTCACCCCTTCTACCACCTTGTTTCCTCTTCTCTATTTTCCTGCTGTGATGCTGGTACCACTCCTATTCCTGCTTCCAGGCTGTGGTTTCTCCTCTGGCTGACCAGGTTGTGGGTGTGCTGGGATGCCTCCTGCCTATGTGACCTGCTTGAAAGCTGCACTCTGGAAACCTTTTTACCAGGGACTGCTGTCCTCCCAGGTGCAAATGTACCATGCACTGAGCTGGGGCAATTCAGTGTGTCTAACCCAGTGCTGTGCCTGTAGCTCGGCTGCTTCCTGCTAACTGGGAAAAATGAGAGTAGAATGATTCTTCCTCCAGCACATCCTTCATGGTGGAAGTTCAACAGCATGGTGGGGTGGAGGCTCTATTCTGAGTCATTGATGGATCTGACATTGAATTTATCTTGTCTTTTTTTTTCCCCCAAAAAACCAAAACAACTTAACTACAAAAGGCTTATTGGTCTCCACAATGCTTTGGTAAAGGGTTCTGCTGCTAATGTCAGTATGAAATCTGCTGCCTGATCTCTTCAGCAGAGACTTTTTTACACTTGGGTGAGAAATAGTAGGTAATTTTGTTCCTCAGAGTCCTGTTCAGTTAGTTTGTCCTCTCTTCACATGGGAAACATCAGAAGCTGTGTCAGTGCAAAGGTACCTTTCAGACTTTTCAGGTGCCATGCTCCAAAAGATCAGCAAACATGGGCCAGTTTCAGCCATTTATGGCTGGCTTACATAGATCCCTGTGAGCCAAGGCTACCACTTTTTCCCAGAAATGCTCCTCCCTGACTTTCCTGAGCTTTAGGACTTGCATTTTCTTTTGTCATGAGGTTCCTCATTCTGGCTTAACTCCTGGACCTCTTCCCCTTGTGTCAAGTTGGGTGTGGTGCAAAGTGAACTCTCCAGGGTGAAGGACACTTGTGCTGTCCATTAGGTATTGGTGAATGGGGCCAGCTGGGACTGTCACAAATGCTCTGACCTGTGTGCAGTTAGCTCCTGGTAGGAGTAAGTCCTGGTGATAGAGCAGGCAACACAATGGCAATCCAGCAAACAGATGGACCTGTGATGTTCATAAAAGAACAGAGGTGATTCCCTATCTGCTGCAGCAGGAATCTGGGATTAACTCTGCTTTTCTCTGGGGTTTAGCTGTTGTTATCATGTCTTATCTATTTCTTGTAACAGTTTGTACCTTGCTACAGAGCAGTGATACCTGAAATCACCTGTAGGCAAGGGAGTTGACAATGCTGCTCAAAACTGTCCCTGGTCACATGCTGCTTGGTGCCCATGGGCATATATTGGTATAGGGGTGAAGTGATAGCTTTGTGAAGGCTCTGTGAACCTATCTCCATTTATTAACTTGTGTCTGAATGGCTCAGCTTTGATTTGCTGACCTAAACTCAAGCATGATGGACATCTGCATGGTGCACAGACATCATTGTCACTTCTTTATTATATATCTGGCTATAGCTAATCTTCAAAACACTTGCTGAAAAAAAGCTCCTCAAAACAATGTTTCCTCTTAGTGTTGAGACTTATTTTTCTTGTGCTCCTTTGATTTTATCTTCTCCATGTTTTCTGTGCATCACCCTAACAAGTTGTAGAGGCTGGAGAGTGTCCATATCACATCAATACTAAATTTCATTATATACAAACATCAATCTGGCTCTGGGCTGCCTTTTTAAACTGTCATCCAACCTGGTGGTGTTCAGTTTCTGTTTAGGTCTGACCGTGAAAAAGCATTGGTTCAAAGCTTGTTCCCCATAATGTTCAGATCAAAACAGTTCCTCTGTGTGTTTATAATAAAAATATATTTTCACCAGCTCTTGGGAGCATTGACATTTTCATCAAGGCAATTTTCTATGGCCCCAATCCATCACAACACACGAGCTGTTCCATTGGTTCCAGTATGACTACTCCTTGCTTAGAGTAAATTGTTTGCTTAAAAGCTTGTTGGATCAGGGCCTATAAGCGAGAAAAGATTGCTGATTAGAAAGCACATTTGTTCCTCTTGTGGGATTTGATGGCATATTAAGGACATTAGGAGGATTCCAGGATTAATGCCTCTATATTTTGGGAAAGAAATATTTTAATACTTTCACATTATCAAGAGGCCCTATAATAAACAGAGCTTATGCAAATGGGACACAAGGCCAAATCCCAGACATTAATGGGGTTCGATGAGAGTAAACTGAAGGCAGAATTAATCTCCAAGAGAACTAAATGGCTATTTTCATGCTTATGAACTTAACATACTTTCAACTCCACCTTAATGAAAGACACACTCAGTTCACTGTTAAAAGAGGCACTTAAAAAGTATTAGAGGCATAAGTCCAGCTGTTACAAACTCCAATAAATTTGGATTAGGTCTCCACTGTTTGAGTTGTGTGTGTGGGTGCCTGACCTCAAAGCAAGTTGTTGGTTTTTTTAACTTATTGATATATAGCATTACATCAGGTTAATTACACATCGCTGTATTTCATGTCGTCTCAGTGCAAACCCCCATGCATCACCGCATGGTGCTGGAGAGCTGGGCATTGGGAGCTTCTTGAAAGGCTGGGGTGTGCTGGCTGCCTGCCCTGCACCCAGCCCTCCCCTGAGAAGAATGCTTCAAGCAGGGACACTTGCTCGGTTTTACCACACACAATTAGTTCCCTGCCCTCCCCTCTCCACCACACCCCATCCCATTTTTTCATTCCCTGGGGGAACTTCCCATCCTTCACCTCTCTTGATAACAAAGCATGTTTTTAAACTTTATTTTGGTGCATTGGAGGAAAATGCCCTATGTTGTAGGGCAGAATTAAGAGCCTCAGCTGATGGGGTTTTGATGTGAATTTTGTTTTGCTGGCTCTGGTCAAATATTTAGAGATGCTAGGAGAAGGTTGGACTTGATGACCCTGGAGGTCCTTTCCAACCATAACGATTCTGTGATTCTGTGATTTGGTGCTGTTTTGCTATGATTTCCTGGCCACCCGTGGAAGGGATCACACATGGGCAGAGCACTTTCAGATTTACGGCTGTGTCTGTGTAGATGGGTCTAGATAACAACAAATCTTTTGCTCCAAAGGCACTGCAACCATTACGACAAAAGAGATGGCTTAAAATTGCATTTCCATTTAAAGTAATGCCAAGTGCTGTGGCCAGCCCAGCCATGTGAGGGAAATATAAAGCTCCATGATAGGGAGCAAAGGAGGAGAGGGGAAAAAATCTGGGTAGCAAGTAACCAAAATAGATGAAGTGGAACAGTTGGAAATCTCAACTTGAGTGACAAGGGAGAAAAAAGAGATCCAAAGTCAGCAGCAGATGACTCCGGTCTCACGTCCCATCCCTCTCCCCCCTCCCTTCCTGCCTCTGCCGCTTTCCCAGCAAAGGCAAGAAAAAAACAGAACTTCTTTTCCAGATTGGGGGCCGAGTGGCCTCACATGTTGACACAGCAATAATTTTTAATGAGAAATTTTTAGTATTTGTGTGGGAGAAGTTAGCGTTGTGTACACAGATGCTTCTCCGGCCACCACACCGTGGTCCGGGCTCAGCCGCGTCCCCCTCCGGCCCGGCCCGCAGGGTCCCAAGGCAGATTCCTTTCAGGCGAAGGGAAACATTTAGGCTTGCTCACCTTTGAACTGCATGCGATGGTGTTTACCTTGGCAAGACAAAGTGGCAGTTTTACAGATATTAAAAACAGTCCTGAGGGGAATCTGGAGGCCTTCCTATATTTTAATCACCCAATTTAGCCAGCCTGAGGAGTCGGCTGGAGGGAAAATGTGTGGCAAAGCATGCTTTGTTTTTGTTTTGTTTTTGTTTTATTTTAAAAAACAGGGATTTAACAGAAAACAGCCCAGTGCTAAAACAAGGGACAAAAAAAGTGTTTTGATGCCCTCCCCTCTGGAAAAAAAATAGTGGGAATTCTCATATTAATCTATCGCACCTCTGTGCTCCATATGGTTTCTTTTTCGGCATTTCCTGCTGGGCTGTGCTCTACCTCAGCTAACCCCACTCTCCTTGCCCTCCCTGGCTGCGTTCCTCTTCTAATTAGATTTCTACCTGTCAGGAAAGATGGGTGCAAACGGGTTTTGCCCACATCATGAGGCAAGACCTTCCCTGCCTGCCAGCACTCCCTCTGGTGTGCATGATTAAAAAGAAAGTCGGGGTTTTGTGGGGGGGGAAGAGATTTGAAGGAGTCGTGAATGATGTCTGAAGTTATGCTGAGGTCAGGACCTTGCTTATTGATTTTCTAACACAGCAGAACCACGTACAAAAGGAAGAGACCTTCTTGCCTCCCCCTGATCCAAGATACTCCTCCAGCTTGAAAAAAATTAAAAGAACAAAAAAAACCCCCAACCCTGGCTGCGAGCAGTCAGGCTTCAACCAGCCTGTCAGACAGCTCTCTGCAGGAACACAATCCATGTTGATTTTACAGAGAAGGTTGTTATCCACATTTCACCACTGATTTATTGTTTTTTAACCAGCTCCTTATGCTAGGCTTTTTTTTTCCCTAGGAAAGGGTCCTTTTGGACTTTGTGAGCAGGAAGACTCGCTGGCAGGGGAATGGTGGCAGAGGTGCCCTGCTCCTGCCAGGCTTGGGAGAAGCAAGGGCAAGCGCTGCCATCCTCCAGCCCTGCCACTAGCCACCTGTGATACTTTCCTTAATATCTGTCAGAATTTATGAAGGCGGTGGCTAATGCCTGGTAACATGCTCATGCATCCACTCTGCCCGTTGGCTGCAGCTGGGCAGCCTGGCTTCAAGAGTGTTGAAACCTCTTTGGTCACTTAAAGTGTAAGATGGGTATATAGGAGACAGGTCTGATGAAGCCCTGCAGAATTAAAATGGCCAAACACATCCCGTTGCCTGCATCTGCAAAATTCATTAGGCAAGCTTGATTGGCCTTTGTTAAACAAAGATGGGATAAAGTTTCATACTTTTTCTGTGGGAGTTGAGCTAAAGTTTCAGGCTGATGATTTAGTCAGGTGTAAGCATGAAGTTTCCAATTTAGAGAAATAAATCTAAAGTGATTTTATTATCCTCTGTTTTACCCTGACACCCTGCTTCACCCCGACTCCCTGTCAGAGCACACATGATGTGTTTATACAGGCTGCACTGTAATCGACTGGCAGGCAATATAACACGAGACACAAAATGCATCTTCCACCTAACACTGGCTTTGGTAGCTTCTATATTTCATCATCTTCCTGTTCCTCTGCCGGCAACTCATTCTTTCTCGGAATTCCTTATATTCTACCCAGCGAGAGGTGTGTGCCCTGCCTCCATAGAAATAGTGTGCTGAGATGCAGTGTTTCAGCTTCCTTGTGCCTTTGATCAGAGACAAGTGCTTTGGCTGGAGTAATTATAACAAATGTGTATGCCTTAAACACCCAAAACTTTTTTTTGGTGGGAATTGTTAAAATTTTAAATGTTTTAAATAGGAAAAAATCCTTTTTATTTCTTAAGTTCTGCTTCAGGAACATTCTATGAAAACTATATGTTAAGATTTTCACAATATACTCATGACAATCATATTATTAAATTGGCTAAAAATACCTGTTTTCCAAAGTTACTTAGAGAAAGCAATATGAAAGTACAGATAGCGACACTGGGGGGAAGAAAGCAAGCTGCTCTAGCCAGGTTTTCAGATTCCAGTGACTAAGTCTGTGCAATGTAGTTATTAGTCAGAACATAAGGACACCAAAACACAATAGGTCAAATTCATTTCTTCATCTTGCATATATCCCTGTTGACTTCAGTGGAGTTCCTTTAATGATGAATTTGTCCCGCTGGCTCAAAGATAAAAAGAGAAGTTATTTTTGTTTAATATTTCAACAAGGGGAAGAGGTTAGCGAGGGAATTTGGTTTGCACAAGTTGTGTTTTTCCATGAAGTTTAACAAGGGCAGCCACCACCTAGCCAGCTCTGTTGTATATTTGTCTTTTTGAGGGCTGAGTGCTTTCTCTATAGACTCTTCCAAACCCTTGCAAGGCCATTTTTGCCAGATGCAACCTGCAAAGTACACTTGCAGCCCTGGTTTGTTTGTGTTCCTGTGAGCCGTGATGGGAACCGTTCTTGTTAGGTACCTGCTCATTTTATTTCATTTGAGAGTAGGCTTTTGGAGGTAAAGCTGAGTGTTGTGTCCCTCTCCCTGGCACCACAGCATCTGAGTGCCACCTGGTGCTCTCAGCAACATGCTTAACCCTGGCTGCATTGTGGTTTTGCTTCTCCTAGATGAGTCTCTTGCTGCCATGCTCGTTGCCTCAAGGCACTATTTTCCCCATGCAATGTCTTTTGCTTCTCCATGCCTTTCTCTTGTTCTGCATTAGCAGGGCTGAGTTCAGGCCTTCTTCCACCTTCATTGGGTCCTTTTGGCTGAGGGCAGAGCAGTGGGAGGCCAAGAGCCTGAAAAGCCTGGGGATGTCTCTGGATACCTTGAGGCAAAAGCCAGCTCCAGATGGACTGTTTCCTCCGATATCTAGACTGCTTGGGGGAGCAGGATTTGACGGCTTTCAGTGGTCCCAGTTTGAGCCACATCAGCAGACAGCATGTGTGACAAGTGGATGAGTGAGGAGGTTTGGTTACCTTGTGGGCTTAAAACTTGGCAGTGTGGGAGTCTTCAATGTACAATCCCTGGAGAGGACAACTTAGGCACTCCAGTGTTTTGGTTGTTGCATTGTGTGTTCATGGGTGTTCAGTGTGGGTGGGATTTATGGGTGTCACACATGTATGTGTGAAGAGCTGTTTCACCACCTCATTCTTGCTCCAGTCAACATGGCCTCTAGCCCAGGCAGGAAGGTGAAAGTTTCACTGGTTACTCTCCATCCTGGAGTTCAAGGCATCTGGCAGGTTCCTGTAAGCCTTGGCTAAAAGCAGCCTTTCTGCTGTGAGAAGTGTTACTTCTAAACCTGGGAGAAAGATGTTTTGGTGAAAGAGGAGGAAACCTTTCCCATGCTATTCTCATCCTTTTATCCCTGGGTGCTTTCCAGAGTCATTCAAGACTATTGCAACTGGACAACCAAAGGCGCCAAGCAGTGTAGTGTGGGGTTTGGCAAATCTCTCTTTTATCTAGGGTAACTGTGGGGGAGGTCTTAGCTTCCAAGGAAGAAGAGCCTTAAAATAGTCATTTTTCTGGAAAAGAATTGCCCTTTTGAGATGCTGAACAGGCTGTGGTTAGTGACACAGTGGTGTGGCTTTACTTCCCTCTTGGCCCGCTGTCCCCAGTATTTGCTATCATGACATACTGTCTATGGCTACCTGTGAGAAGATCCTTTGTGGCGGGGGAACTGGGAGAAACTGGAACAAAGTATTAATCGGCTTCATAGGAGAACAGCCCTTGGTCTTGGCTGTGTTTGTACTTACATGTGATGAATGCTGCTGTTCATCCCTCAGTTCCCATACCCTATGGAAATCTGGAGCTAGGATAAGAGTTCCCACACATGGGGCTGGGATGTGCCCAGGCGCTGTTGCTGGATGAAGGACTGGCAACAATTCCTGGACTCTAGTTGCGTGGGCCTCATGTCTGTCTGCCCAGAACATAAGACTTTTGGGACAGAGAAACAGTAAGAAAGACTAGAGAAAATGGATGTTGAGGATTGAATGAGAAGTTAGAGGCTAAAACCTTGATGTAGCTACACAATTGTGAGAAATAGGATGGAGGCAGGAGCTGGCAGAATAATCTCTATGTGGTGCTCCGCTGCACTGACCCAGCATTGTTGCCCTCAGTATCTCCTGCTGTCCTGCTTCCTCCTGACTTATTCACTAGCCTTTGTGCCAGCATGTCCTTGCTGCCACTCAAGTGGATGAGCATTGACCTGGGAGACCACACGTGAACTTCTTGTGAGGTACAGATGTTGAAGAGTCAAAGCCTGGCCACCCTTGGTCTAGGAGGGACTTGGGTTTCCAGTGCCCCGGAGAAGCAGGAAGTGCAGGAGACATGGATATAATGAGAAAAGAATCGATAGTCCCCCCTCAGCCTGACCAAATATTGATTTTTGCTGTTTGGTCCGTATCATTTTTCACCGCCTTGCTGGCCCTCAGGGTGGGGGCTCCATCTCACAGCACCACAAGGAGTGTTTTTGGGAGGGAGGGAGACACAGGAACTAGACTTCTCACTGGGTGCAGGGTGAGGGCAAGGATCAGTCACCTGCTAAACTGACCATGGCCAGAAGGATGGTACTGGTGCGGAAGGGGTCTTTTGGACACCCAGTCCCCCTAAAGCCTCCAGCACCATTCAATTAGCTAACACTGTTGAGAGGGCTCATCTTGGATGCATTCCCTGTCAGTGCCCCTCGCTGTGCTATGACTCTGCTTTATGTTTAAGACTTGATATAAAATCCAGGGAATGCAAAAGATCTTCCTGGCTTTCATCTGTTTTGGAGCATACACTGAATTTTCAGATCCAATCATTAATAAATGCAGTGATCGGCAACCACAATTCAGCCTTCCCTGGCAATTCCTGCTACCACAATCTTGCAGAAGCACTGCTATCCAAACACTCAAAAATTATGTTTTTTGACTCAAAATTGCATGTGCTACTACTGGAGGTAAAACTATTAATATATAAATAAAGGCTAATTCTGTCCTGGTTGTTTTTCTTCATGAGGTCACTAGTCCCTGAGGAATTATAAGCAAAACAGCAGACTGCCTCACAAGAAATAGAAAAAAAAAATCATCTCTCGTGGCATGAAAAAAAAGATGTTTGGAATGTTTTTAAAGGATGTTCTCTAGCTTTCTTTGGTTGTAGTTTCTACCACATATACCATATTTTTACTGGGATTGAAAATGATGGTGTTTTCTTCATGACACTGTTGCTAGAAGCTAGACTTGCTGGGAATTATGTGGCCAGTTCAATTTCTTAAAAAATGTGTATCTGATTTATATATTGATATAATGATGCAAAACCACTTTAAATCACCATTAAAACCATTTTCAACAATTCTGTGGTCTTGAGGTGACATTGACCTGCCATCTTCACAAATCGTTGGCTTAATTATAAGTTATGTTACCTGATGGGAAAATACTCTAAAGCAGGAAGAAATGATGTATGGAATTTCTTCAGGCAGTTCTGGTCAATCTTTCTCAGCCTGTGTAAACCAAAGGACTAACCAGCCTTAAAAAAAGAAACCACAACACCAATAAGTATCAAAGAGGTGTGTGTGTGCAGGACGTGAGCCACCTGTTGCAATGAAAAATTAGGCTAATCTTCAAATGCTCATTTGTACTTTGCTCATCTGGATGCACTGTTTTTTTTATCAGTCTTGCATGTTAAGGCAAGATGCTCTGCTCAGACTGGTGCAATGCTGGAGCAGTTACCCAGGAAAGTTGTAGGATCACCACGCCTGGAGGCTTTCAAGACTCAGCTAGTGGCTGACCTGCTCTGGTGTTGGCAATAATCCTGCTAAAAGGTACAGGTTGGGCTGGACAATCTCCAGGTGCCCTTTCCAGCAAACACATCCATTATTCTATGCTTCTTTTGCACCTTTGCAAATGTTGTGTCTTCTGGTACATTGTGGGCCACAAGCTGGGCAGTGTTGAACTAAAGCAGCTGCGGTCTAACACAACCTCAGGAACATAGGAGATTCCCATGCAGAGTGCGGAAGTGCTACATCTGGAAGATTGGAAGTCATGAACTTGCAGGCCAAGGTGTTCTTGTATCACACTGATTCAGGCCTAAAAGCCTGAATTTTCCCCATGTAGGCATTCTGCTGTGGCATCTGGGTTGGACTAGCTTGGATTTCCTCTCTAGGTAGCAAAGAAAAACCTTCCAGACAGCAGCTCAGTCCTCCAAAATTAACTTCACTGAATAAAGGGGAGCTTGAGCTATTCTTGGATGCTGTCTCTCTGGCCATAGCTTAGAAAGCACCCACAGTGGTTGTTTTTGTTTCATGGGACCACAGGTGAAAATGAGAGCATGATCCTCGCCCTGGACTGATCTCCTCATGTCATGTCCTTTTTGATTGTAGACTGCCAGAGTAAGCAGCACCAAAGTCCTAATCTACACCATCTTTCGGTGGCACAATGCTCATAACCAGGCATGGGGACAGCTGAACTGCACCAGATCCTATGATATGCCTGTATTTATCTGCCCAGGCTTTTAGCCCAGTATTGGTAGAGCCTGTATTTTAGGATAATCCTTAACATCATAAACTTACCTGTGCAGATGGGACCCAAAGGGAATATTAGAATGACAAAGAAAAAAAAAAAGGAAAAATGTACCTATTAGGCAATCGGAATCTTTGCGCAGCCTTCATTAGTATCAGCAGGGCTATAGTTACTTTTAATCATTCAACTAACCATACTAGTTAAAACTTTCAACTTTCAGCCACTTACATTGGGAAGGTCTTTAAAATATTTATTATTAGTGTAAATCACACTATTTAAGGTCAAAGCAGAAGCATTTGTTGTATTCAAGCAGGATCCCAAGTTGTTTTCTTACCTGGAGGTTGAGTCCTGGTGGAAAGGTCTGTGTTTCTAATTGTGCTGTGCTATTTTGTTACTATGAGATGATGGGAACACCATTATGCTGTGTTATTTTCAATTTTTTTAATAGGTCGTTCATATACAGGTCTGGCTGGAGTTGAAAATCTCAGGGAAAAAGCCATTAACACCTGCATGTTTGACCTGCAGTTTATAAATCAGAACATATGTTTTCATATTTCTAACCCCCAAAAAAACAGGAAAATGTGTTAGTGGATATTTGTAGTAAACTCCAATGCACATTGTCTTTCCAGTGTCTGCAGACCAGAGTGTTAAAAGGTATAAATCATTGCAATTACATGGATTTTGCCTGAGGTCTAGCCTTGACTGATGTCTTTCCTAAATAAGATATTATTCGGGATGTGGAACATGCACACTTCTTAACAGGTTAAGAAGTATTAAGATTCCAAATGCCACTCTTGCTCTCTTTGTGTGCATGATCTAAAAGTCTTAGTCTCCATCTCGTGTGTGATGATTAGCATCTTATACGGTTTATTCAGCTTGCTATGGTGGAAAACATTTAAACACATACTTGCATCCTGTTGCAATCACTGTTGAAACCACCAAGGCTGACTTTTGCACTTGCAGTTCATCCTGATTTAGCTGGATAGCATTATTAACAAAGTCTGTATGGAGTGGCTTACACGGATAAAACCATGTAAGTGTGACAGGAGAATTGCTCTTCTCTTTCAGTCCCAAAGCAGACCTATTGAAACACTGCTCTGACCTGCCTAAATCATACTGTCTTTCCCAATTCAGCAAATACACTACATGCACCACTTTTGTACTCCCTTGGCATCTCTCCTGTTGCTCACCTGGTATGGTAAGACATCCAGACCTCCTAGCAAGTTTTTGGTCTTTTTAACGTTTGTGTTTTGCTCTGAGGTGGCACAAGGAAAATATGCCTGGGGAGCTGGATGGCTTTAAAAATCTGGGGTAGCTACTGGATCAGTAACCTGCACCCGAGCTGGTGAAGTGGGCTGATTTTTTGAAGGTGATGTCTTAACATCTCACTGACTTCCACAGAAGAAGGATTTGGCCTAATTACATCCCTGAGCTGCAGACTTTAATCTGTAAGAAAATAGCACTTTATAATATGTCCAAATTTGGTTTTGTGTTTAGGCTGTACATTTAAAAAAAACCCAACCAAACAACAACAAAAAAACCACAGGAAAAGAACACACAAAAAAACCTCAAAACAACCAACAACAAAAAAACAAAACCACTCCTTCCCCCAACAAATAAACAAACCCAAAAAACAACTGGCCAAACCAACAGATGGATCAGTGAATCATCATGGAAAAAGTGTATATGAAAGAAAAAGATTTATAAATCTGTTTGTGAACATTACACCTTTAAAGTTCCTACTTCCCCTCCCCCCAGTCCTTTGTTTTAGGTGACCAAGCTATAACCATTTTCTGAGGGCAAGGATCTAAACAGAAGGAAAAAAGGAGAAATATTAGATTGTTTAGGTTTTAGGTTTTTTTTTTTTTTTCTTAGAGTAATGGCCCTTACTTGGAAATAATTTTAATGGTTACCTTACCCTTTAAGACCAAAAGTTCTAACTTGAGTCGATGTACTTAGCTAAAAATCCCTATAGAGATTCAAGTTTCTTGCTCGAGCTGCCTGGAGTGGTGAGTTCAGGCCTTTGCAGTGATTGTCAACTAGGAGAACATTAATGGAGTATTAGAAAAATGAAGTCCCTGACCCCTCCTCCCTTCTGGCTGGTGGTTTCTACATGGTGGGAAGGAAAACATTTTCCCCGTCAGCCATTTACTGTGCAACAGGGGGAAACTGTCAGTTTGCTATGAGCAAACCCCTGCAAGATAAGTCAAAATGATTTACCCTGTAAATAAAGTGGGCTGTTTTCTTTACTTGGAAGAATTGCCCATGTGGCGAGACTTCCTATGGGAGGGGATGTGGTTGGCCCTTTGCATTTATCCACTGTTTGTCTTTTTTGAAAAAGCAACATTGGAAAGATTAACAAGTCTGTCACTGAAGGAGCTGATATATCAAAGCTGTGGAGACAAAGCAGACCATTCATTCCTTACGTTTCTGAAATCTCACTTCCAGTGCAAACCAGGTCTTCCCATTTAGGTCCAGATGAAAGGAGGGATTTCCCTCTTCTTCCTTCACCCCGAAGTCTTGAGGATTTATATATATATGCATGTGTTTGTATACATATATATAAAAAGATGTGTACATGTGTGTCTGTATGCACTCATTCATTCTGTACATTGCAGTTGGAGCCCCCTCAGGCTGGTGAGTTAGTTGCTACTTGAGAGGACATGAGGGTACAAGGAGACAGGAATGGTCTGAGACACCAGGAACTACTGTTCCCATGGACACCCCTAGAAATTTAGGTTGAGTCAGCATTTCCATTTTTTCCTCCTCTTTGCAAAATCTGGAAGAAGTTTTAGTGTAGTTTTTTGTGGGTGTTTTTTTTTTTTTTAATCTAACCATGAAAGGGCTCGGCGGTGAGGAGGGGAACAAGATGGGGACACTGTTGTAGAGGGGACTAGATGACTTGAGATCCCTTCCAGCTGTGTGGCTGTGACTTAATGATTATTAAGGTTTCCCTCCATGCGGAAAATCCTGTATGGAAATACCCTTATGTATACTGTGTCTGACAGGTACCGGCTGTACAGGATTTATGGTGCACAGAACATATGCACATAGATCATATTGATTAGTGCGTATGCACTGGAGAGGAAATAAATTCACTTATCCCATCAGGCTGAGAGATGTTCTGAAATTTCTGATGTTGTGGTGTTGGCTCCACATTATCTTTCCTAGGGAGGAAAAAGGAGGGCATAAAGGACAACCCAGAGATGTGGCAATCCCAGTTTGCAGTCATTGCCTGGCAGATAGGAATGCTTTCTGGTCACACGCTTCACTTTATTTAGGTCTTTTCATCTGTCTGCTTCAGCTGATCACCTATATGTATGTGTTCTTCCTTCTAAGGTAAAGAACAACATACTGCATTTTTGCTCCTAATGTCAGAAACACTGTTTTAAACCCTCCGTGTGCCTAAACAGCTGGTGTCCAGATAAGGATCCAAGCATCAAAAAAACCCAACCCCAAACTATTAAACTGGTGTTTGTGGATGTGCCATATGCTTCTGTGCACATTCAGCAGAGAGGCAAGAAGATGTGTGCAGCATGCTTTAAAGGGTGTCACTTCCGTAGCACTCCAACTTGGACAAAAAGTCTCTCTGCTGTGAGGTGTTGCCTCCCTAGATGTGCTCAACTCCATCTGGAAAGCAAAACTCTGGTTTCCCCAAACTCCTTTTCCCGTTGATCAGTAGAGTTTCAGCCACCTGCCACTATACCCTTGTTTATGCCTCAGGCAGGGCAATGCATGTGTCCCAGGCTGAGGAGGTGTTTCCTTGCTGGCTATTGCTGCAGAGGAACACCTACTCAAGCAGGCACTGCAGTGTGTTGTACCGCACCAGGCACCGACCTTCCTCTGTACCAGCTGGCTAGGAATGTCCTCCCTGCTGTAAAAGCTGTGGTGGCTAAGATCACATCTCCTCAACTGGTACACACCATCATCCTTGGTGAGCATTGGGATTGTTACAGCAGAGAAATCTACTGTTCTGCTTCTGCCCATCACACATGTCTAGTGTGTGCTAATGATGGAGGATGGGAGCAGCAAGCCCTGCCAGGGTCCTACTTTCCCTTCCTTCCCCAAATCATTTACCAGAGGGGAACAACCCTTCTCCTAGTGCTGCTAATGAAGGTTTTAAAGAATTCTGTGTCTTTTCTTTCTCCTTCCCTGTGTATTTCTATCCAAAGGACCCTTGGAAAGAAAGGGATGAAGATAAGCATATAAGTCACCTAGCTGGCCAGAAAGCTCTGTGTCTGCATTGGAGAGGCAGTATGAGGGGAAGTGAGGTGCTTAAGGACCTTTTCTTGAAGCAGATTGAAAATTTAAATCCTTGCTGAGGTAGGAGCAAATTCTGGGTTTCTTGCATCCCAGGGGAATTGTGGCCCGAGGGCACTCCCTTTTTTTCCCTTCCTACCTTTTCCCTTGTAAAGATTTTGAGTTCAGCCTGGTACAGAGCACAAAAATATTCAATGCTGTGTCAAACTGGACTTTTATTTATTGCACCACAGTCAGTGCAAACTTCAGTGACAAGCTTTTGTATGACCTTGGGCTATATATTCTTACCTGAATAAATGCAAAGTGTTTATCTTCTGAACATCTGGGTTATATTTTGTATAAATATGTACATTCTGGAGAAAACAGTAGATATGGCCATGAACTCCTGAGCTTGAGTTTCTTCATCAAATATCCACCACTTCCCTAAGGTGTAAAAAAGGGAAAAAAAAAAAAGAAAAAAAAAAAGGAAAGAAAAAAACAACAAACAAAAAAGAAGAAGAAGAAAAGCCTAGAAAAATCCTGAAGATTCCCTGTACAAACAACAATAAAATATGATTGCCAGGCACAATTCCATCAAGTTTTACAATTGCTTTTGAGCTGTTAAGTATGCTGTGCTTTAGTCAAGGATCTTGTGCTTTTGTACACAAGCCTCATGTTTGTCGACATTGAACCTTCGCATGCAGATACCGATTATTCAAAAAGGGGGGAGGAAAGAAAACTCAGGAAAGCTATTTTACATTTGTACTGTGGATTGTTCCCTTTAATCTGCAGTCAGAACAAAGACTCACTCGGTTTTTATTATGGTCCTCTTGGAGGCTGTTAGCTACAGTGTGAACCCCTCCGGGGTTAAAGTGTAGAAAAATTGGGAGATGCTTGTGGTTTTGTTGGAGGAGTGGAAGATTCCAGTGAGAGAAAGGTTGGTGCCTCTGCTGGAGAGTAACAGGAGGTAGTGTTAAGTGAAAGATGTTAGCTCATTTACAATCACTTTAGTTCAATTTACTCACTGAGGTCACCGTCCTGCAGAGTTCTATGCTGGCTTTATGCTTTCACGTATGAATAGTTTCACCGAAGTCCTTTGCTTAATCACATTATTATATATGAAGAAGGAGCCAGAGGCGGGGTGATGGGGGTGATGCTATTGTTAGCCAGGTATACATAATACATACCCTGCTTGCATTGTCCAGACCCATGGCTGAATACCACGGCTTTCACTTGGAAGTACTTCTGTTTTCTTTCTCAGCTTTTCCATTAGATCTCTTGTATTTCCATTTAAATTCAGCATATTGGCATCTGCATGTGGGAGCAGGCTTCTGGAACAGGTGACACAGTTACTTGGTCAAGACAGCTGTGGTTTCTGTCAAAACACCTGCCGATGAGTCAGGAAAAAGGACACAGAACTGATTTTTAATTGCTGGGTTTGCTTTAAATTTTCTGATTCTGGGAAGTTTTTTCTTAAGTAAGAAGAAAGTGAGAAGACGTTTCTGGATGCTGTTCCTGCCTAGAGAGGCAGCTGAGCTCGCTGTTACTCTGCAGAGTGAGCGGGCACAAAGCATTGTTGCCCCTTCTTATGAAGTCTAGCTGTGTGGTGGGGAAGATGAGAACAGGCAACTTCAGGTGGTGCTGCTCTTGCTGGGCTGGAGGATAGGCACTGCTAATGTTTGCATCCTGCTTCCCAACATGGCTTGTGAGGAGAAACTAGTTGTGGGACAAATACCATTGGAGTCTGGGTGTCTGAGAGAGTTCACAGAAAGGCTGGTATTGGCTCAGGAACAAGTGAAGCTATTATAGTCACATATAAATCCGAACTGGACATGAAAGTGTCTATCCATGATAAATTGGACCTTCCAGACCAGGCTGACAGATGAAGAGGTAGGGACCAGGAAAGCAAGCTTCCCTACAGCTGGCACTTGCATGGGCAATGAAAGGGTTTAAATGGCAGAGTTACTTTGAATGACAAAGCCAAGGCATCTATTCTAGTTCCCTGTTTTGATATTTTAACTGTTGCTGCCCACACATTAAATGAACCAGCCCCATTTGCCTCTCAGACGTTTTAGTGAGGGTGACCATAGAAATAGCTAAAGCCCTGATGCTTTCAAGCTCTTCTCTGCTAAGTTGTAGGACTCAGAATTGGAACAGCTGGTGAATGCCTCTTCTTACCTTTGGCAGTCATGATGGAGCAGAGGATGAATGATTATTTTTCTTACCATTCCTCAGTTTCCCTTGACAATGTTCAACATGCACATACTTTCCCCACCTGATGCACAAGGTATGGTGATATTTTTAATTAGTCCCACATTTTATGGTGCTGCTTGAGGTACCATATTTCAGAAGAGGGTCACTAACAATCAGTGGTGGACCTTTGTTAATGAGCTGCAGCATGTTGCAAGAAGGGGTTAAAACAATCCAGAAAAAAAGTCACCCCTTCTGTAACCTTTGTTTCAAACTCTTGACAACCAAAGGATGTTTGCTTTTCTCCCTGAAGGTTAAGTTGTCCTAACAGGTGCTAATTTTCTGTTTTCTTATGGAGATCTGTCCATATTAGAAGCAACTATGAGCAAACAGAAAAGCCAATTAGAGTGCCAAGGTATTCTTTCTCCTAGTTTCCATGTAGTCCCCAGCTATCTCTATCAGTCACCTTAAGCCACAGATTTATCGTTTCAAACCTTCTTGGGATCCATAGACTTGTGCCTTCTTTGGGGAAAAAACCCATCGTTCTAAAGTCATGGGAAAAATACTGTCATGGGCAAGTAGATGATCCATGCTAACTGGGGTTTGTCATCAGCTTTGGCAATCTGTGTAGCAGGGTTTGAGATTAATGGAGCCAAAGACTTTAAGCAAATATTGTTGGCGTGTAGTTAAACTGTCAAGAGGGCAAGAAAAAGACTTGCTCTGCAGCCACTAAATAAAGATTTGTATTCACCAAACACAGTGAACCTTTTATTAGCAATTATTTGCAGCTCACTACCTTCCAAAAAGGAAACAACTTGGTGTAACTTATTGTCAAAGGTTTATTTGCAGTTTGGGGCTTTTTTTTTCTTCCTCTCTATTTTGAGGGTTTTGTTTGAGCAGGAATTAAGCTCTGCCATCTCCACTTCTTTCAAAACACTATGGGCAAAATGTTCATCATAAATAGTTTCATTTGACTTCAGAGAGATCTGAGTCTTTGGCCAAATTTGTACAGGCTGTTAAAAAAATAAAATCCTCCCAGACCAAACCGAACCAACAGAAAAACCTAACAAACAAAAACCCTCACTGAAATTCCCCAAATCCAAATAATGGCTTTTAATTATTACAATATGCCAACACAAGGTCCAAAATATTTTATTCCATGTAATCAACTATCTAGTTTGTGAGATGTAATAAACCAGAACAGCACATCAATTATAATATTTTATGATTATTTTATGCTCTTGGCAAAATGCATGCGCTGTTATCTCAAACCTTATTAAAGCTCAGCTGATTAGAGGTTGAAGTTTTTACATAAGTTATTGATGTTGCTTCTCTTATTCAAACATTTTCATAACAAACTAGCTAGGAAAATATTTTTCTTGGCCAGAGTCTTAATATGAGAGATTTACATTGTAGGTAAGAGCATGCAACTGTTTGTTTGGAGTAAAAACACTGAACAAACAGCTCTGTGCATCTCTCTTTGAAACAGTTCTGTGGCACAACACATTTACCTTTTCTAAAATGAGACAATATCTTGTCTCAGAAAATGGACTATTTAAAAATGACCTGGATAGATTGCTTGCAACTACTTCTTGGTTATCCAGTGGCTGCCCAGCTCTCTAGCTCCCCTTTCGTAGAAGTTGCTGATATATCTGTTGCCTTAAAATCCAGTGATGTTGGTCTTTTCCTGAAGAATTAGATTATCCTCTCTGATTTAAAAGGAAATAATTTCATTGGTTGTATTGTGGTGCAGGAAGGAGATGCATGCTTGCGTACGGATGCAGCAATGAGCTTGCATTTAAGTCAGTCAACGAGTTCCAGAGCAGTAGGGTGATACTTCAGGAGTGAGATAAAAATCACATAAAAACATAGGGACTGTGATTTATTCCACTTCCAGGCATCTTTTCTGTTCCTCTCCTCTGGCTCCCTCAGCAGCCTGGTGAGGCATCTGCATCTTAAGCAGAAGAATACTGCAGGTAACTGAGACAACTCATGCTATGGTCTGGAAGACCAGAGTAGTCCAGGTACACCATTTTAGAGCCCTCAGTATACGTGACAGGAGTCCCATCTCCACTTGCACCACTGCAAGTAGGTTTATCTGCTTTTCTGCACCTCTTTGTATCTTGTACTGCCACCTCCCTGTTCCCCCTCACCCAGCTGGAGTAGGAGGGCACTTTGCCTTCTTTATAGGTGATGAAGAAATGGGTTTTTAGTGAAGTCACATAGCTTTCCTAAAGCCTTACAAGCAGCTTGTGACAAGAGAAAATTGGACCCAGGTCTCCTGAACTTCTAGATCATCCTCTCAGGAATGCTTGGGCAGCTGGTAGCACAGAAAAGCAAGAGAAAACTGTTGGGAAACCCCTGTGATTGGAAAGATACAAGAGTTGGCATCAATACTGTGCAAGGAAAGATGCCTTTCGTGTGAACAAAATTTAGAAAACTGTGGGCCCAAAGCTTGTTTTCTTTAGCTGTATCAGCTGATCAAGGAAAAGATTATTGTCTAGAAACCTTGTCCCGCTATTTTCAGACCATCACAGCTACAACAACACTGCTTGCTGGCAGAAAGTATCCCTTTGGTAAATATTTTTGGTCGGTATGTACGTTTTTGCTTCTACCTTTCTTCAGATTCTGGTGGGGAAGTCTAGAGGCAGTTTATTACAGAAATGCCACTTAATTTTCTGTCGCCCTTTTGACACAGAATATGCGTATCTGATGGGGGTTATTTGTTTCCACTTGCCATGTGCTAAGAAAGTTTATACATTGCAAGTATTACCAATCTAAACAACACAGGCTAATTGGTGTCCTTGTAAAAATAAAACAACATGGTTGTTTGAAGGATTGTCATGTGCTCTGGAGTAGAAATGTTTAAATGTCAAAAAGATTCAGTGTCCGTGATTGAACTTTCATCTATTTCTGAGTTTGTAGCTATGGGAAGCCCTTCATCTCTGTCATCTTTGAGCATGACTTAATGCAAAAAGTTGGGTTCTGCATATTTAAAGAGGTGGTTTTTTTTTTAATAGACAAAAGGTCTTTGTATAGAGTCATTAGTGATCCTGGTCACATATGTAGTGATCTATACTTGACAAAGTGATGGAGCATATCCGAAAAGTTTCTTAATACTTCAAAGGGAAGTCACAACAGCAGAAGTGAAGAAAGATAAATGGCTGTTGGGAACAGCCTCCTACAACAGGTGATGTGCTGTATATTAAACATGTCCTTGTAAAGAGTTTAGCACTGGGAATTACCATGTCAGCTTCTCCACAGAAACATGCTTAACAGCTAATAGACCTGTGGTTGGTATCTTGATGGTGCACAGATTAACTTTGTAGTAGTCTGAGATCTTGACCATCTCTGCAGCCCAGCTGGGTCTTTAAGGTGGTGTAACGCTGCGCTTATGGTTGTACTAACACCAGGATAAAAGCACTCCTGTTGACATGGGCTGTTGTCAGGCAGGAGCAGAAGTAGCTGCTCTGCAATAAGGTATCATTAAGGTGAGCAGTGACCTAGATGCACTTGGCTGAGACGTGCTTTAGACTTGTGTTATATGCTGCTGAGCATGAAAAAGGCATCTGAGCATAAATACTAGATCATTTCACTTCTGTCTGTGCGGCTGGCCCCAGAAATCCCATTAGCCAAAGAGGCTGAATCCTTAGCATAAGGAGTTTCTTTACCTAGAATGCTTCTGTTGGCATACCTTGAACCTTCTGGAAACCCTGGGCTGTTAAGGTCCAATGCCATGAGGAAGCGTAGCCCTGTTGTGCATGCACAGTGTATCTGGAGATTTTGGTGTAATACGCAATGCTTACGGAATAGCTCTTCCTAAACGCACGGCTTCCTAACTAGAGATGTCCAAAAAGTTGTAGAAACTCCCAAGCAACTGTACAATGGCTTGGGAGGCAGTGATGGTAGTCTCTGTTGGATCCTTTTCCTTTATCATAGGATTTTCCCATTGTCTATGGAAGATGATCATGGCCCTTGTCATTTTGCTGCCATCCTCCGTAAACTCTCTTCTAAAGGAGGAGGAAGACCAAAAGCACCAGAAATGTTCTGGAAAATGTCTGAAGGTGCAACTGGATGGCTGGATCATGTAAAAGGCTGACTGGAATTGGAAAAATGGTTTATGTGACTTTAGCTTCTAGGAAAAGATGTTTCTGAGGGACTTGGGTCCTGTCCAATGCAATTCAGGCAGTGAAATGAAGGATTCTGTTCTTAAGCGCTGGCCAGGGCTCCTAGAGGACTCAAGCTCAGGTGCTGGACTCAGCTTTAAGAGCTCTAGAAACCTTCATGTGTGCTTATCAGCTATTTCTGAAGCTCTTTTTCAAGTTCAAGAGCATGTGAAGCTACCTGTGAAAATCTTATGTGTATTTACATCTTGAGGAGCTGTGATGCAACTCACTTTGAGCTAGGTGAAGTCAGGTAGCAGCCGTAGCTGTGAACAACCATAAGCTTACCCCCACCAGCAGTGGTGCTGGGTGGAGGTACAGTCATGGCTGAGTTTGGGGAACCCCTCTGCCAGTGCCTTGCTGTACGTGGGGGCATCAGCATCTGCAGAAAGGAGTGGCTAGGGCTGGTGGGGGAGTGGAGGGAGAAAGCTGTGCTGGTTTCCATCAGAAGCTTACATCACGTAAGCTATTTCCTCTCCAGCCCATCTCAGGACGATCCTTGTTGACATATGTGTTTCCATTTACACTGCAGTGTGTTTGCCAGAGGGCAATTGCTCCTTTAACCCGAACCCTTCTCTTCGTGCCTTCTCTGTTTGCTCATTTTAACCCTGTTCCCTTTATCACTGCCCATCCTTCCCTTTCCCTCCCCTCCACCTCCGATTCCTATTTTTTAATCTGCCTTGGTTTTTCATCCTTTTTTATTTTTAATTACCATCTCCTTCCTCCCTCTGAATTTGCCCTCCATCTTGACTGCTTTCTTCCATCTTTCCCTTTCATCATTTCTCTTATTCTTTTTTCCTTTGCTCACAGTGAGCTAAAGGTCATCCTCACATGGAAAGAGATGGCCTCTTTGGGGTCGTATCTCTGTCTTTGATTTTATCTCATCATATTTGAGGTCCCAGGAGCCTTGCATCTCCTCTTTTTTTTTTTTTTAAATTTTTTTTTGGTAGCAGTTAAATGCACTGCAGGAGTACCCAGAGATAGCAGGTAGCTTCCACCCAAATTTCACCACACCCCCAGAATGGGAAATTTTCAGTGCTGTGTTAACACCAATATACCATGGCTCGATTTGGTGAAGCTACATCAGGCACACCAGCTGAGGACCCCTTGTTCAGGACTGAGTTACTTCCTTTGTTCAAAGAAGCTGTTTGCAACATTTTCAACATTTTCATGGATTGTGTACATGCTTTGAGTTTGATTTTCAGCATTTCTTATTTTCAATTACTTCCACAGAGCTTGGACCCAGGCCCCAGTCTCATATAATAATGCCTTTTTTACCTCCACATGGTGCTCCAAGCCAAATCTGTGCAAAGAATCATTGTCAGTGGAGCAGCATTGCAGAGAGACACGGCTTTTCATATTTTTTTTAAAAAATATATATATGTTGGCAAATGCTGTGTAAATGTTATAGCTTATCCTGGCAAAACAGCACTTTTGCTGTTACAGTAAATTTCCTTAGGGAAACTGGTATAAATTATCCCAGCGGAAGCATCCTTTTTGCCAGTTGTGAGGAAGGTAGGCTCAAGAGAGGTGCCAGTGAGGCATTACTAAGACAGCTTTGGCTTTGGAACTGAATTGGCATTGTTTGTACTTGTGCCGAGGAGGTTAGCATGTTTAAAATTTGAGCTAGAGCATCTCTGTAGCTATGTACACATGTGTTTTTTCACAATGGCAATCTGCTCTTTTTTTTTTTTTTTTTTTTAATATCAGCATCTTTTTGGGGGAGAAAAATAAAGGGACCCTGTGAGTAAAACTATGTTAAAATTAAAGAAGCCAAGACCCAGGCTTTATTCCACTCTTCCCCAGCCACTGGGAATTTAGGGATCAGTATCACTGCCTTGCCCCAAAAGACACTTTGGTATCAGTTGCCTTTGTGCTCCTAGACTATTATCTTTCAAAGGCTTCATCACATCCATGAGTTCTAGAAAATCATGTTTTAAGAGGTGAAAGGGAGCTGTCTGCATTCCTGTGACTCCGGGATCTGAGGACTTGTGGGAAAGTTCCTTGTGCCTCAGTGCCAGGCGTTTTGCTATGCAGAAGTGGTAGCGTAAGAATCGTTCCCCATGGGTTGGGGCTGCAGAGGTCAAAGTCATCATCCATTTTGGAAGGTGGGGTTTTAGATTGCGTGTGCCCTGAGTTTTGCACTTTGGACCCCAATCTGCTTGTTGTTGTATCAGGGTTATGTAAGCCCCAAGTAAAAATAATTTGAGCCGTGGCATACAAGCTCGTTGTGCCTTAATAAGGAGAACAACACCACATTCACTCATCACGCTTTGAAATTAAAGTTGTAATGTCATAAAAGGGAATTTTTATTGTTTTCAGAGAACATAAAAGCCCTTGGAGCAAAGTCAGGAGGGTATTTTCATGAATAAGGTCAAAGTCTGGTGTACATAAAGTGAGCATTGTACAACATTATAGGTTGTACTGAGTGTCAGCAAGTTACCAGAAGCCCTGATCCTGTCAGCACTAGTATATGTGCGTGAGTTTACCCTTGTAAATACCCTCATTCAAATACAACTGTAGTAAAGTTATACTTGAACTTAAGTGTTGGAAGAATCAACATTTTCTTAGTAAAATGGTAAGGAATCAACATTTTGAAATTGCAAATTGGCCCCAAAGAGCTAAAAATGGATTTTCCAATGAAACGAAATTTTCAAAAGTGTGAGAGCTTTTGTTTAGATGACCTGAAGCATTGAATCTTAATGTTCATGTTTGTTTCTCTGTAATATCCAATATTCTTTTGAAATAACAAATATTGTAATTGTAAAATGAAAAAATGTAAAGACATTACAGAAATGCTTTCTATTTCGCCATCCCTTTTGTTAACATCTCCGTATAAATCACCAATTTTGAATAGAAAGATTAACTACGATACAAATGTCCTTTTTCAATACTTCTATGAAGAGGTCTAGTATTCAAGCTAACCAGAAATCTGTTTTCCTGACAAAAAATTTGAATGGCAAAATAATTTTCAAACACTTTCTAAAGGGGCTAAAATGACTTTTTAAAAAAAATATTTTAAAACTGCTTTCTGTATTTTGCTAAAAGCAAAACAATACGAAAGCCCCTTCCAGTTTATCTTAAAACTTGGAGCTTTGGGGTGTACAAACTTTTCCTGCAGCTATTTCGGTATCTTTTCCAAAGGTATTTTGATTTTTGTTTTTGAAAGGTAAAATAGCACTTCTGTGGAAGAGGATGCAATTCAGTCATGAGAAAATAGTATTTGTTGATGAAAGGACAAAAAATGCATTTAATTGCCCAAATTTCAATAAGGACCAATATTCAGACCTTTGAAACATGTTAAGTAAGTCCTCTCCATTGGCTTTAGATGGTGGAAGGTGAGGTGGATCTCTTTGTACCTCGGTTGCACTGCAGTGACTGGCCCTCTTCGTGCTGGGTGCTGTGCAGCTCCGTTCCTCCCAGCAGTTACAGTTATTCCTGTCCTCTCAATATGCAGCATTACTTATCTGATGATATCTCACCATGGCCTGGTTTTAAGGCTAAAGAAAGGATGACCCTGGGCAGAGATCCTCCGTGTCCAGGAGAGGTGTAGCAGGAGGAGGAAAACAAGGGGAAGGGGAGAGGCAGAGGTTGGCAGTCCTGCTCCTTGCCAGCTCGATCTCAGCTCTTTTGAAGCTTTAAACAATTTCAGTAATGTGTCTGATGGGTGGAATAAAAGGTGGCAAGGAAAGCTCATTGAAAGGAAATAAGATTTTTCTTTTTTTTTTTTTTCTCTGCATGAGAAAAAACAGATTGTGACTTGCAATGAGTTGTGTGACTCACCATGACAGAAAAAATCCCACCAAGCCACAGTGTGTCTGCTAGTGCAATGGCTGCATTGCTGCCCTCCTCCATTGTTTCTCTGTTTTGCTCCCGAGCCCATGCAGCAGACATTATGCTGATCTGTACTTAAACTGCTCCTGGTTTCTTTTTGGTATCAGCCCCAGAGGAGCAACATTACAAGAGCAAAGGCGTTAACGTTCTGTGGCTCTGCCAGCCATCCCCAGCCTGGTTGCCCTGAAGTCTGAGCAAACCCAGCGGACATCATGTGCAAAACATGGGAACAGCCAACAGAGCTTTCTTGGCTCCTCCCAAAGTGGGTGTCTGCATTTGACCCTGGATGGGGAGGAAAAAAAAAAAAGGAAAAAGGAAAGAAAAAGAAAGGATCAAAGTGTTAATTGTAAAACATCTTGTGGTGCCAGGTGGAAATGAAAGCAGTGTGATCAGTGAAATAACCGATGGGGATGTAGCTGAAGTGCATTTTCCAGCAGCTCATTAGAATAATGAGGAACCCATAAAAGACATGGGGGATGCAAACAAGCTTTGTTGCTCTGCCATTATTTTTAGGAGCAATGTGATACCACTGAGGACTGGGTTAATAACAGATAATTGCCTGGCTTTACTCTTGCTTTTCTCTCTCTCCCCTCACTCCCCCTCCACCCCTCTTCCCTGAATGGTTTTATGGGATGTGGACTTAGTAATGTTGTGGCAAAGTGTCATTTCCTCTGTTATTGGAATGACTCAAGTCTGTGCATTGTGGTGGAGGTCAGGAGCACGTTTATGAAGTTTGCACTGTGGTTAATCAGTAGGAGCATGGAAGTTTCCTTCTCTCTGTCTTTTCACTTCTGTGGGGGGATGGAACAAACTCTCCATAAATTTTCCTGGACCACACTGTTCTGATGTGAGCTTGGTCCTGAAATGCTGTCCAGTGAATCAGCCTATGAATCCTCCCAACTCCCTACTCCTATGTACTGCTGTGCTTAGTCTCTGCAGGGGCTGAAAATCTGCTTGCGTGATGAAGCCCTGAGATTTTGGACTATAGAAGAGTCTGGGTTACCAGTTGCTTATCCTTCTTTGTCCAGGCCCATTGGGAGACATCTGGCAAATACTTTTCTGCTTGTGGCCAGTTTCCCCTCCTGCTCTGGTTTTGCCCTTGTCAGGCTGCACTGAAGGTTGCTGGTCCTAGGCCCTTGGACAGCCTCAAGTAAGGACCTTCCTCCTATTGTTTTGTGGCTTTTCAGGCCCAATGCAGAGGCAGCAGTTGGGCAAACACAGATCCAGGATAGGGCAGTGGAAAGGAGAAGTGCTTTTATGACTGATGGTTATGCAATAAAACAAAGTTGCTTTTTCTGACTAATTTAGGCCACTGTTTCAATAAAACCTCCATATTATTATATTAGTTGATATAATTCATTTTTATTTTATTTTTTATTATCTTAAGGCCAGCTTTCAACTTTAGTTTATGGCCTTGATTTAGCTGTCTGACTTCCTGGGTCTGCAGAGAGACTCTTAGCTGTCATCAAAGAGCTTCCACTTGCTCATGGGTTTGCACTTGCTGACCTAACGTGAGGCTCGAGGACTGTATTTACAAGAACATGGTCAGGTGGCCAACTCACCCCCATGTCCATCGTGCCCTTTGTGAATGGACACAGCAGTGGTGAAGGACTCCATGAGAACAAGTATAGCCATACACAGTCACCATGTAGACCTGCTAACAGGGACCTGGAAAGGGAAGCATTCAGTGACACAGTCAATTGGAGTGTGAAGCTGCTTAGAAAAGAATGAAAAATGCTTAAATCTCTTGGAGATGAACAGGAGAAAATACCAGCAGAATTATTAAGAAGAAACAGGGCTTTCCACAAAATAAGAAAGCTCAATAGATTAGAAATATTTTCATTTTTGGCTCAGTGATTTTCAAGAGGCTTGTGTGCAGGAAAGCTCTGGCAGAGTTTTATGCTCTTTTTATAATGCAGACCCATATAAGTTATGGCCCAGACCCATATAAGTTAAAGCTGAAAATGAAATATCAATTTTTGTTGTACTTCAAGGCCCTGCCTCTTTAAGAAAAATTCAAAGTACAGATAAATAAAAAGCTTCTAGAAATGCAATTGTTCAAATCTGATCTGGGTTACACTAGTGTAAAATCCAGAATACAGTTATAAAATGTGTTAATGCCCATCAAAAGAATATTAGTGAAGAGATTTGCTCTTTCTAGTAAAATACATCAAGCAGAAAAATTTACAGTGAAGGGGAAGTAAGCACCCAGTTTAACTTGTTAGCTATCTGTCTATGTAGGTAAAGAATTTATAGCCATGAATGGGATAACAAAATGTGTAACTTAAGGCTAGAAGTTAATCCTTTATTTCAGCCTGCTACACAGCTGGATGGTGTCAGACCAAACCTGTTACCTGTTTTAAGGGGTGGTTGTGATGGTATATCCAGCCCCATGTTAGGTTTTCTCATGCTCTTCAGAGCAATGCTGAAGACAATGAAAATATCAGAATAGATGTGTCTGAGACTGCAGGTTTGTGAAGCAGCAGAGAAGGGTCATCTGAAGGGATGTGAATGGGGAGAGTGATGTGGAAAAGGTAAGGAGACATTTGGACCAGCAGAAAGCCAACAAAGCTGATGCTTGGCTCTGTTCAGAATCCTTTGAGATAAACTGTTGGTAGAGCAGAGACAGTGTTTGCCTGCTGCAACCCTCCAGCTTTCCTCATCCTTTTATGCCATATTTGATTTATAGAGGCACTTAGTGGCCAGATGTGAGGGTATGAGTAGCAGTCAGGGGAACGTTAATGCCGTCTCATCTTTATCTGTTTCTAATGAATGAGCAACCATTGAGTCTCAAATTTTTAGCTGTATATTGTGGATGTGGGTTAAATAAACCAGTAACTGGTCAGCAGAGAGGTTCAGAGGAAGCCTAAAAAGCAACCCGTGTTCAAGTCATGTTATGAGTGGGATGAAACCATCAAAAGGAAGGAAATTAAAATTGGAAGCAATCTTAACTCATGCAATTAGAGATTGCAGGAGTGGAAACTGGGAACACAATATGTTTGAAAGTGACCTTAAGGTGGTAGCAAACAGCAGATAAAATCCAAGTTATTAATACAGTGCCAAAGGTGGGAAACAAAATAGCTGTTTTAAGACCTCCCATCAGCAAGCTTAGAGTGGCAGCCTTCTGTATATGTGAGTACAACAAACACCGACATCTTGGTGTTGTACAAAGATACCAACAAGCCAGGTCTTAGAGAGCAGCATATTATAGTGTTTAAAAAGCTTGAAGGACTACATCATGGGGAAAGCTGAGAGGCAGTGCTTACGAAGTGAATTAATATCCCAGGGGCAATCACTGCTATTGAAAAACATTGGATGAATTACAAACAAAGGAAAAAGGAGTCATTAAAGAAGAATTTGGTGCAGGTTTAAGGGATGAAACTCCTATGGATGCAGCTATATAAAAGGATAAAGAAAAATCTTTTGGACTAGGGAACAGCATAAGCAGTAGATGAATTTGATCTGGGAAACAGTGCCAAAACCACTGACAGCATTCTCTGAGGCTCGAGCTTGCATCATGGGTCTAATTTGGGTACTGCTCCCTGGTCATTTTGCACAATGGACCTGAAATGAGATGCCAGACTTCGGGGAAAATCCAGATCATTTCCAGATTTGAGTGTGAGTGTTACAACTCTAGGATCATCTCTGGTTTTGAAAACAAGGAATGTTTGCACAGAGTGACTTTGGGTATGCTATGATGGCAGATGGGCACCAGAGTGGGAACACTGGCATGGGAAGAAAACACAGGGTATGGACTATGTGCAATATTCTCTGACTACCCAGTTTATGGTAGGTGGTCCAGGTTTCTTCACTCACCCGGGCATAGTTGAGTCTCCCAGAAAAAATGAAATATTGTTTGTGCCTTTAATAACAGAGCCACCCTTGGTGGTACACGAGGGAGAGCATACATTTTAAATTACAGGGGAAAAAAAAAAGTGATTCACAATCTTATCCTAGTTTGCAAACCCACCAAAGTGTCTGAGAGCCTTGAAAAGCCTCCAGCTCCACGAGGTTTGCCTATCCCAACTTTGTCTCATTATTTTCCTTTCCCTGCACCTCTGTGTGTCTGGAGCCCAGCTGAGAATGGAATGAGCAGCGCCAAAGGACTGTGAGAAAGACGATTTGTGTGGTAAACCCAGCACAGCCAGAAGCAGGAAGTACCAGATTTATCATGGGAAATCCTCTTGTTGTTAGATGTTTCCAGCCTACTTCTCCAGGCTTAAGCTATCTCAAAGCTGTCTGTAGGCCCTGGTTTGACAGGGATGCTCAGCATTTGCCTGACTTGAAATGCATGGGATTAATTAGCACCCAGTTAAATCAGGGCTTTGTCACTGTGTCAGGCAATCCCCATTGACTCAAAGCTGCTTGAAAATTTCCTGTGTCTCCTGGGACAGTGTAATAAGGCTATAGAGGGAATTCAAGTTACTCAAGGTGGGGTTGGATGCCCCATGCTCTCCTTTGGAAATGCCTGCCTTGGTCCTGCTCTGGTCCTACATCATATGTTTGGCTTTGGGGCTGCAGGCCACTTCTTGAGGAGCAGATCTTCTACCTGTCATCACCGTGGCAGCTCTGCAGCACCACATCCTTCCTGAGGCTGATCCTCACTTTTTCTATTGCATCCAGACTTGGGAGCCTATTTTCTTGCTGCCCTCACGCAGATGAGTAGTGCAGCAGCCACGGTGCCTTCAGGCACAGAGTCAGGCTGTGGATGAGACCTGTGTGTATCAATTTTCTCTGCTGTTGGGGAGAAAGTGAAGACCAGCTCTCCACCTTCATCTTTTGTTCTGGCTGCCCTCGGCCTTGGAGATGAACTTGAAGACTGTAGAAGCTTTTCTGTATATGCAGACCCTGGCAACAGAGAGTTGTACAGTTTCACTATGGACCACACGGAGAGCAATGTTTGTCTGTTCTCCCTTTATTCTCCTTCCTACTGTCTCCCTTTGATTATTAAGTAGGAAGAGATAGTTTGATCATTCCGATGTGCTTTCTCTGTGCTACTCAGGATTTATGCACCTCTCAAACCTCTGTGGCATCTCTCCTGTTGTAGCTTACCCATGTGCCTTTGTACTTCAGGGTTACCTTTCTTCTGAAGGAGCCTCCATCACTGCTGCACTGGTCTGAGTTGTATGCAAATTAGCACTAATCAGGAGGAATAAACCAACCAACAACTAGGACATAGCAGGGTGTCATGAATGATTTATAATTATTTCCCCCTGCAACCACTTGACATTTGCCATTACTTGAAGTCTGTTTGCCGTGCTTGAATCAGGCAGAAACATATCTCCCGTTGAACATAATGGGGGTCATTCCAGTAAGCAAAACTGTATGTACTGTTGATGGCTACAGTATAATTTTATTGATTTAAAGTGTTTTAAAGTAAAAGCATGATTTCAAGCCTAGAGATAAAGGTGGCTCATTGGTGTAATTGCATGGTAATCTTGTTCAGTGCCCCAAATAATACTGTGATGTCTCCTAATTTATGGACAGTGTGTACATCAAGTGATTAGGGGTCTGGGATGATGAGGCTGCAGTATGGAGGGCATGAATGAGTGGGAGGAGATGACAGAGCCCTAGGCAGAGGCACTTCATGAGGGCAGCCAGCTCTACTTTGCACTTAGATGATGCTCTGCTTGTGTCCCCCACTCGTCACAGGGGAGCAGAGGTCAAAAGCAAGGATTATAAGGTATGCAGCTTGGATATGAGACTCTGTGGAGGTTTCACAAAACTTTTAGGAGTATCTAGAACTGGTGTTTTTGAGTCAGACTTATCTCTGGGTCTTTCTGTTTGTAATATAGCAGCCTTTTTTCATTGTGAATGATGGGTATACCCTTTGCTGTAGCTGCTCTTCACATCAAAATAAAACCAAAGGCAGGCAGAAGGTTGGCAAACTTTAGGCCAATGCCTAGGTTTCTTAAGCTTTGACTGTTCACTCAAAGAACATTTGCAGCATTGCTTCTCAAAGCATCCACCTCTCTGGAGTTTCAGGGAAAGGACATACTCTACCTTTTGGGAGCCAAGCAACTCTTCACATTGGCTGTGGGGCTGTTAAGGCTATGAGATCCCAGCTCTGGAAGAAGGCAACAGGGAAGAAGTACTTAAGGTCAGGACTGCAGTCTTGTTAGGCCAAGAAATTTCCAACCAGGTGAGCTGAGCATAAAGGGACCTAGTAGAGCAGGTTGAGGATGCCAAGCAGAGGCAAGTTGGCGTGTGACCCTGAGTTTCCATACTGTTGTGTTTTGCCTTGATACCACAGTGGCTGTAAAAAAAAAAAAAGTGAGAAATAATAGATTACAGCAGAATACATGTAAATCTTTCTTGTTGTTTTAGCGACTTAATACATGCCTAGCACATCCCAATGGGATGCCAGTGGCTTCCATGGAGTTTTACTGGAAATGAACTGGGTACATCTGGTCAGAGGGAAGCCTCAGGCTGCCAGCAAATGTTTGCACTCTCTCTGATTATTTTATTTAGATACATGTAAGTATGTATAGTAATTTAAGGCTAAGACTGTTATATTGACTATTATTTTCAAAAGGCTTTGAAAGAAAACAGGAGCTTTGCTGTCTTGCAGCTGAGCTAGGGAAGCTGAGCTGAGATGAATCTTCTCTAATGTGACTGGAAAGCTGGCTTGAGATAATATTCAGAGGCTGATTATCATAATTTCTTTATCACACTTTCACACTACAGGTTGGGGGATCTTGAGGGCTCTGTCCTGGACCCATTGCTCTGTAATTCTTTCCTTACCACCTGGCATGATGGAAGGAGAACATATCTATTAATTTTAAAGGCATCCCTGAAGAGGTGCTGAGGCTAGGTTTCAGACAATAAGGTTAGTAAAGCATGATCTGAGAGAAGGAATTTCAGTAAAGACAAGGGCAAGGTTGGACTAGATTACCTTTAACGGTCCTTCCAATCTGAAGCACTCTATGATTCTATATTGTTCGGTAGGAGAAATCAGCTGCATGAATATAAGACACTCTAGACAGTAGCTCTGCAGAAAAACTTCTGGGATTGAGGGTCAAATGCAAGCTTAAGTACAAGGCAGCCAAGTTGTGTTGATGGGAAAAGAAATTTAATTTTTCTTTTTCTTTTTTTTTTTTTTTTTAACAGCCTGGTGGGACATGCAAGTGTCATATCAGGCACACAAAGGAGTCCTTCAGTTGGCTTGTGTGCAGTGAAGGCATTTCAAGAAGGTCCAGAATAAATGGTTGGAGGCCAAGAATGTAAGGCTTCTGTGGAAGGATTGAAAGAAGCAGGTTGTTCAGTTTAGAGAGAGAGAAAAAAAATGAGGTACGATACAAGCATTCCAATATGTTAAGGTTACTGCAGTGGCAAGAAATAATCTGTTGTCCCCATTCATTAGGGTTCAGGCAGAGGATCATGGATTTAGATACAGTCAGGGGAAGCTAGTGGAGCAGTTAATCAGGTTTTGATTGGTCATGTTTCCTGTTCAGCAAGGAGCCTCTTGGCATCTGGGGTACTAGGCTTCAAGGTATCTGTTTGTAAAGGTCTGCTTGCTACCTGCCATGTCATGGGTCAGAAAGCAAGGATTCTCTCTCTGCCAAGAGACTGGGATGTAGGTAGTGGGATGACTTTTGCCAGATTTCCAATGCTCAGTTTTCAGGGCTGAAGAGTGAGTGCAACAGAACTGAAGTGAAACCAGGGTCTCATCTACTTGATGCTTTAGAGACAGATGTCAGAGAGTTGGCTAAATGGAGAGGAGCGCTATTGCTGACTCAGCACCATATTGTAGAACATCTACTCAGCACCAAGCATGGGCATAACATGCTTCCATTTGCCTGGAAATTACTGTGAAGATACCATCTGAGATGGCAGTCACTTGCATGCACCCCCCATGTGAAAGAAGGATGACACGCCTTGATGGGATTTGCCCTGCCATGGGATCAGAGCCCAACTTTACTGGTTGATCCAGGCCACAGGGTCATAATCCTCTTCGGATGATAGCATCCTTGCTATGAATGACTAGAACCACTGTGGCCTTCTCCCTCTCATTTTCTGTGACAGTGATGAGGTAGTAAAAAGCAGTCCCTTCTTCAGGATTTGATTTTGTATCGTTTTGGTTTTGGAAGTTTTTTGGGATCTGACTACCCAGAAATAGAAAGAGAAGCCTTTAGAGTGGCATGCGAAAATGTCCATCAATTCCCCTCCACTTGGGTGTGTGCTTCAAGGGCAAGGATGGCTGTGGTAAAAGCACAATCGATTATGAGGGCTTAATTGCTTTTGAAATGACCATGATCTTTTTATTACCATAGCAGAACGTGCTTTGGACTCCACCGTGGCTAGTGTTTAGATTGAGGCAGACCACAGGAGGAAGAGAGCATGACCCTGCTACTCAGTTCCCCACGCTCCTGTCTAAAAAAGGATAGACAAAAAAAGAAAAAAGAATTTTTCCATGTATTCTAGTTCTTAAAGCTATGCAAGCTGCATCTAGCTGTAGGATGCAATGTCTGGGGTCCTGTGCTATTAATTGCGTGGAGCAGAGGATTTGCATTTCTCTGCTCATCAATGCAGTCTGGAGGCTGCTCACTGGCCAGTCTCTGTCCTCAGAGAATTTTCTTGGCCATGTCTTCAAGAAGAGGGAACTCTTCAGTCTATTTCAGGCAGAGACAGGACCAAAGCAAAGTCTTCACATAGAACAGTTGAGGCTGGAGAGCCCCTCTGGAGACCATCTAGTCCAACCTCCTGCTCAGAGTAGGGTAAACTACAGCAAGTTGCTCAGGATATTGCCCAGCTGGGTGTTGGCATATCTTGAGGGATGGAGACTCTGACATCTTTTTGGTCAATCTGTTTCAGTGCTTGACCACCCTCCACGTAAAAAAGTTTTTAGTTTCTATTTGGATTTAATTGAAGAGGGTGAAATGTAGACTCTGTTTTCGACTCATGTAAATCTGCGTGCTGTCCAGATTGCATACCTTGGTCTCTTTTTGTGGAGGCCAAATTGAAAGTGACAGTCTCAGACTTCTGTGGCTGATGTTAATGCCTGAAATCTGGCTCCCTGGGACCCAGGTTTTGACTTATCCCTTGCATTTCAGACATCTCATGTTCGTTATTCTCCAAGTGCTTCTAGCCTCAACTGGGCCAGTTTCACAGCCAGTTCCTTTACAGCAGAGAGGAATTGTTTCCATTTCACCTCACCTGAAGGGTGGGCCAGTTTTTTGTGAGATTGCAACAAATCTCTGCATGGTAGAGAGTGTTTGCCGGCCCCACCCAAACCTTTTGTATTGCCTAGAAAAAATTTTCTTCTTCTCTCACTCCTTTCTCCATCATGCTCCAAGGAATTCACTGAGTCTTGTGGAAAGGGAATGGTGAGCAGAGCCTGGCTACAGAGGCTTGCACTTGTGAAATATCTCCATTTTAATCCACATGTTTGTTCCAGCTAGACTATTTTCACAGCTGCTTAAAGGGAAAAAAAGGGACACTAACAAATCTTGTGAGAGACCTCTCCAGTGCTTCAGTTTCTCATTTCCAAACATCCTTGAAAAAGAAATCACATCCACTTACTTATACATGTGCCCCAAATAGATTTTTCTGTAAACTTAGGGAGAAAAAAATATTCAGTCTCTAGTTGGAATTTAATCCAACAAAGGGCTGAATCCTCCCAGCACTGGAGCTGTTCCACATTTGCATCCGTTGAGGATATGACCCCCAACCCTCAGCCCTAACTGAACTTTCTCAGTAGTTTTATACAGCAATAGGACACACACACTAAAAAATAAATGTAGATTTCAATGGGAAGCATTTACAAGCCTGTATTATTTCCATCGTTTCACTGCAACTATAATTCTAGCCGTAATGATAAAAGCTGTAGTATTACTGAGATATAGGGCTTTTTTTTTTTCCCCCCTTTTCTGGTCTTGGGTGGTCCAGAATGTGCAGTAATTCATGTTCTCAGCTGGGTTTCCACCACATTTCTGATTGACCTGATTACTTTCCCAATGACAGAATCCAAAATTGAAACCACATCAGAACTCACTGGAGTTGGTTCTGTTTTTGATGTTCCTGGAGCTTCTATGGTGGCTCAGCAGGATATATGTCTTCATGAGCTTTTTATTTTTCTCTTTTTTTTTTTTCTTCTCATGGTGGGCTTACATTTGGGACATTATTAACAGGCTTCAGTCTTTTACCTCCACAGCCTGAAGTGTTTAGGGAAGTCCTGGAGGGAGGGCAGCAAGGGAGGAGAGAATTCAATAGAGATGTTATATTTCAGGGCCTAATTCTGGACATTAGCATGTATGGCTTGAGGGGGCTGTGCAGAGGAGAGGGCTTTTTCTTCAGGAAAAGGCATCTCTCATGACAATTTATGCTGTTGCACCGATGCTCTAACTTCCTTCCTTCTCCCAGTCCTATGGAAGGATAGACATAGGCAGGAGTCAAGACCTTCAACTTTCATCTTTTCTATAAAGGAGAGAATGAGACAAGCTGAGGTGATTATTATAGGGAAGAGTGCTTATGATGGCATTGGAGATGTTCCTCTGAAAGCTGCAGTCCCTCACTGGAAGTCCTGAATCTGAATGTAGTTGAGAAGGTTTGTCTAGTTTCTTTTCCTTCCTGTCCCAGCTTATAGTCACACTGTGGCAGAGCAAAGGAGCAGAGTGAAGAGTAATGGGCTTTTCAATCACACTGTGACTGGATCCAATCCTCTTTCTGTCTCTCCCAACTAGACATAAAATCATTAGGGCAGTTATGTGATGTGGGGCTGGAACCAGTCCAACTCACACTGAGGACTTCCTCATGCCCCTGCGCCCACATCTTTGAACAGTTAATATCCACATTCGCGTGACTCACGTAGGGTTGCATCTAGGGGTATATGTGCCATATTAGGTAGTGTTAATGGGTGGCACCTTCTCCTGTTACATCTGCTCCGTAAAAGAGTTTGGAGGTGGGAGAGCAAAGCTGCGTGAACTGTATTTCCATGCAGTCAAAGACAACAGGGATCCAGAGCAGACATCTAGTTTGTGCTCAGCTCAGTAGCTCCTCCTAGCAGAAATCTTTGCTCTCAGAGGTGTATTGTTTTACAGAGTCCTTTTAAGAAGGTGGAAAAAGCGTTCTGCAAAACAATAGGAAGTGGAGAGTGTCGTGAAAACACACTCCAGCTGAGTTTTGGCAGCAGCAACAGAAAGCTTAAGGAGTCTTGTCCAACTCTTCATGGCTTTCAAAATGAACATCGCGATGCTGTAAGTTAAATAACATTGTCCAACCCTTTTCATCCTGTTTGTAATTCCACTAGGGACATCATTACAGTAACCAGCTGCTCTGGGATTCTCTAATGAAAACTTTGTTTCTGAATAGAATAATTAAAGCTTCATATTCAATTGTCAAACAGCTCCGTCTTTGCTTGGTGCATGGATGTGATTAGCCACAGCAAACCATTCTGCAGCTTAAACACACAATTGCATCTAGTATAAAAATGATTAATTAGGCGACGTGCTGTTTGGGAAGTTTACAAGCAGATCAATGAATAATGTTTAAGTGAAAATTTTATAGAGACGTTACGGGCACTGCAGGTTGTGTGAAAGCCTTGTTGACGGCTTATGAATGCATGTGTTCTTGTCCCATAAAGAAATTCTACATCATGAAGACAGGTTCAGCAGTTATACATGGGAAGGGAAAGCCTGAGATTTTGGGAGTTTTCTCTGTAGAAATGTTTTTGACAGAAAATCCTTTCTTTTCCCTCTCTTAAAGTTTAATGGATAATTTCTACTTTGAACAATATTCCCCCAATTCTATTAAAAAATATCTCCTCTTTTCTTGTTTCTTTTAATTTCTGCTCAGAATTGGGGAACAAAAGAGAGACTGTGTATGTCTGATAAAATTACTAGTAAATTGGAAAAAATCCACTATCAGTAACTGAGATACTATGAAAAATAAGCAGTCAATTCAAATGAAGTGACCCTCCGCCCTTAATTTTCATTGTGTTTTGTGTATGCATAGAAATGGGTAGTTGTATTTTCATGTTCTTACAACTAATTTTATTACATAATCCATAAACTTCTCCCGCCTCCAAATGACTTCTGATATCAGAGGTGAATCTGAGCTTTTAAATGAATCTTACAGGCAAGCTATCATCTTGTACTGTTCTCTATAGCTGGTTTGGGTAATTTCTTTAGAAAAGGTATTAATGCCTTTAATTCAATAAAACAGCCCATTGTGGTGTAGGAGTATCACAGTGAAGCGGTTCTTGAGATGTCTCTATCACCCTTCATTTATGGTTCCCTTCAGAGGATCACAGTTGTCTCCTGCTCTTTGAAGCAGGAGCTGCTTCTTTAGCTCTGGTCATGGAGATTGTTTGATTTGATATTGGGTTTCCTGAGCTCTTTTCCTAGGGAAAGCTCAGAAAGTATGAAGGCAAAAATGGATTCTTAAAGAAAGGTTAACTCTGGCTTGCAGTATGTAGTCCACAGATGATGCCAGGTGAAACCTTTTGATTTGCACCTGGGTCTTCTTTACATTGACAGTTGTAGACTTTCTGTGAAGTTACTTCTAATATATCTTTCTCCTCGATCGCAGCCTTTGGGATAAAGACAAATAAATCCAAGAAAGCGCATTTCTATCCTGTACTATATGTTGCCAAAAATAGTACTCAGATGGAAAAGATTTTTCCAGAAGTCTTCTGCTGCATAATCTGTTTCAAATAAAGATAATAAAATAAACAACTGTTTATAAAGAGAATGTGAATGAGCGGGGCTCCTCTGCTGCCTGTTGAGAGGGCGCTCTGTGCAGGCGTTGTCTGCAAAAATTCCTGATCTGGCACACAAAGTTCTGTTTTTTATCTCCAAACCCCGTACTCTGAAACACTAGGGACAGATTTCAGGAAACCTATGTTAAATATAGCACCCCAGAAAACTCTCAAACTCTGGTGTGAACAGAGAAGCTTTGGGATCCAAACCTCTAGGTCCTTACCTCAATCAGCAGCAGGCAAGGTACTCAAGTCATCCCTGTCTGTTTGGCTCAGCAGTGGGCAATACGCTGCATGAATAGGAGACTTATCAGCTAGCACTGCTAAAGGGCATTGCAGAGCAAAAGATGATCCATGTAAATACTGATTTAGCCAGAGAGGTGTCACTTTGATGGAGCTGCTGCTCAGTTCCCCTTTTACAATGAATGTTCACAAGCTCCTGGAGATGTGAGTATGGCCATTTTCCAGAGTTCTTTCTTTCCCCTCCAACATCTTTGAGAATCAGCTCTAGTTGGAGATTTCCAACTCATCTTACACTGAGAGTGGTGGCCAGAAATCCTTCCAGAGCAGCCTTTCACACCACAATATGTTTAAGAAAGTCTGCCTCTGATCCTGGCCAGATAGCTTGAAATGCAGAGGAGCAACAAATGAATAAGAGCCAGGGAATGTGGAAAAGGAAAATAGTGACCCAAACTGGGGGTTGGTTTTTCTTTCTTTGATTGTTTCTTTTTTTTTTTTTTTTCCTAGGAATATTTGATTCAAATCTTGGTCTTTGCTTTGGACTGATTCTCCTATTAAAAAGAGAAAAAGCTAAAACCCAAACCTAAATACACAGAGAAATAGATTTCCCGTCACAGGAAAAGAGGAGCAGACCTGCATGGCAAGCACAGGGAAGAAGATTGCCAGAGGTGGAAATTTTCTGGGATCTGCAAGTTGGGTTCATCTGGTTACGAGTAAGAGGGGTTATGAGTAGATGTGAATATTGGATCCTTCTCTAATTTGATTCTTATGGCAGTGATTATATTTATATACAGCCTGCAGACTCCAACCAAGTGTGGTGTCTCCAGGGATGGCACAGCCACACGCAAAAGTGTTCCTACCCTAAATAGTCTGTAGTCTAAGCCAACAACAACTGAGAAGGGAAAAGGAAGAAGAGAAAAAGGGGTGGTCACCAGGAAAGTTTGGATGTGAGGTTTGATTCAGACTCCCTTCCCGCCAGGGAATCTACCTTGATCTCCTCAAACCTCATCCTTTTTTCACCTTCCCTTAGCTCCAGTGCCTCTGTGCTGATCCTGCTACCTGGTCTCCAGCCTCCAAGCTCTTGCTGAGATTTGGGGTGGCCAGCTCTTGACAGCACCCTGCAACATTGTGAGGTGGGAATGGTGCAGGAGCAGAGGGACAGATGACTGTCTTTCCCCCTGGAAACCCACAACCTGGGCCCCTTGCCTGGATGAGGGCCTGAAAATGTCAATCTCTTTATAAACTTGGGACATCCAGTTTATAGTACAATTCCCTGGCAATGTGTCTTTTGATGGGCTTTCCCCCCATCCCCTTCTGTTTATCACGACCTTTTCATTATTCATGGTATAGCTCTGTTTTATTAGTGTAAGTTTACATGTTATGGGCAGCATAAGGTTGGATGAAGCATATAAAAAGGGTTAATGTTAGAGTAATTAAAAAATTACTGCCTGACCTCACTGATCTGGTCAGAGCAGTATTTGCAGCTTGCATCTATTACTGGAGTCCTTAAAATTGTTAATTTTGCAATTAAAATAGGATTTGCTTTTTCTCCTCCCTCCCAGCCCTCTCACCAACATGAGCTGTGCACTGCTAAACATTTTATTTATCTTCAGAGTGGCTCTGCAAACTGGTTCCCATCTTGCCAATCCCCTTTAATTGCAGGCAGGGTTTCCTTTTAGGAATGAGGAGGGGAGGCAGACTCGGCTTTTCCTTTCTCATCCAGCCATTTCTGGGCTTTATTTAATTTTTTACTGTTTTATTTAAGTGTTCATAAACTTGAGGCCTAAGCTGAGCTTAAGAGTGTGCAGGGAACGTGTTAAAAAGCCCATGTCTCAAGCAAGGCTGAGAAGAATAGGTTGATGCCACGGCAGTGTGTGTTTGATAAACATGTGGATTTAAAGGCAAAGGATATTCCCAGATATCTTATCCTTAAAGATGGGAGCAAGGAGGCACTTTGCCTGCGTATAGCTGTGTTATTTATGCATGTCTTTGCTGTGCAGTGAGAACCGGGTTCTGTTTAGCTCTCTCTTTGGGTGGTCTGCGAGAGATTCTGAGTAGCCTTCAGTAGCCTTCAGGCATAATTGCCAGGCATGCTCTTGTATCTGAGATAGCTTAATAAAGCATTACATATCTTACTGCTTCTATATTTTATTACCTAACCCAGTGCATGCGGTCAGCGGATAATTAAATTCAGCTGTGTTTTTACTCTCTGTTTTAAGGTCGAAGTATGAATTTCTCCACGAATTCTTTGAAACGGACTAATACGATGCATGCATGATAAAGGCAAGGCTAATCAGAGCCAGACTGTTAGTGCAATATAAGGTTGCCCCAGGTGTAATTTATTTTCATATTATTGGTGGTTTTACTGTCGAACATATTAGAAGACGAAGCAGAAATAATAATTCTTTTCCGTGTATGACCAGAAAGCTACAGGCTGGGTCGAGAAGCTGGGTTTTCTTTTCATTTCTATTTTATGCCACGTTTCGGCTCAACCAGTCATGCTCCATACTGAAGTCGATTTCAATTAACCTGTTCCTTCATTAACTCACTCTCTAAGTGCATGAGGATATTGCTAGATTGCTCCGTGCCATTATGAAAAGGATTGTGGTGCAGCCTTTATTAAAAGCAATGTCTGCAGTAAAACGCACACTGGAAAAAGCTTAAACAAATCTTTTTCTTGGATTTGACCAGCTGGGACTGGAGTGGCTGTGTGGGCTGCAGGAGGTGGAGTATTTTCACTGAGAGTAAGAGCGGGTTGGGAGCTAGGGGTGGTTGTGGGGTGGGAGGGAGGAAAGGGGAAGTTGACCCCTGTCTTCTGCCTCACACCGGTGAGTTTGGGCAAGGCTATTTGTGTCTGGGACTATGGCTGTCATGTCAGGAGTGAGGGCTGACCAGGAGAAATGGAGAGGTAACAAAATGGTGAACGCAGGACACAACCCCGCCACTGTCAGGGGATCACCTATGGGACTCCTTGCAATAGGGAAAGTGGGCGTTGGCAGAGTGCTCTGGGAATATCCAGAGTTATGATGAAGCTGCTGTGTTTTTTTCCTCCCAGTCAAACCTGTTTAAAAAATTATATTCCCTCTCCCTTCAAAACTGGCCTGGCTTATCTCCTTAGACCACCGTATGTGCAATTTTGCTGTTGCTGTGGTATACCAGTTGTCGGTGCCATAAAATTTTCATGAGCAGCAAAACCAGTGAGACTAAAGTCCTAGAGGTTGGTGCCCTGGTGTCAGTGCCTGCGAGGCATCTTTGGTGCCTGCTGGTGGCTGAGCCTTAACCTTGCAGGGGCTCTCTCCTTCAAGGAGACTTTCAGAAAACTTATAGGGACTTAAGGTGTGATTCATCTCTGAACTGAGTTATTACAAGAAAAACATGTCTGTGGAGCTAGTCAGCACCACTTTTTAGTGGGGAGAGATGAGAACCTTCAGGATGTAACTCATCTGACTCAGTTCAGCATTTCTTTAAAACATGCCCAATAGTGTCTGTTTACATTAACTGATTAAAAACAGCTGATGGGAAGACATCATGTTAGTTCTGATGAACCTTTATGGTCTCTTTCCCTGGCTAAAGGTGTTTGAGATCAGCCACTGGATTCAAATCCTGGTCACTGGAGATGGCCCCATGAATGCATGTATGGCCACAAAGACCTCACGAAAGAAGGCTCTGAAAACCTTTGACTTCTGTGAGAGGAGGACTGAAGTCACCCATGATAAAACATGGCAGAGCTGTGGCAAGTTTGCCAGATGAAGTACTGCAACTTATGCAGTGTTGCCCTTGTTCACACCTGCCTTATGGCCCAATGCAATAGATTAAACCTCTGTCGCTGAAGTCTTATTCCAAAACAGGGAGGAACCATCCTGCAGGTAAATGGTCCTCCCCACACCACTTCCAGGGCATTTCTTTTTGCATTGTCCTTTCAGTCAGGTGGCTCTTGACCCCAGACAGGGGCAGGAGCCTGGGCAAAGTGTAGGCACATGCAGCTGCTTGTTGAATCTGCACCTGCAGTTGCTGCGCTCACTCAGGCAAAGCTCTGTGGGCTGAAATCCAGCATTGCCCAGGTGAGGTCCAGCAGCAAGAGAGAGCTTTAGCACATGTGAACTCAGGTTGTTGTTTGACCCATGCTTCTACTTCTCCAGCTGGGAAACAGTGAAAGAAATGTTCCCCTCTCTAATGGTTGACTTTTGCCTCTGAATTAATATTTGCAAAATATTTGGAGCTCTCTAGCTGGTGGTGCTGCAAACCATACAGCTTGACTCTGCTGTCACCAATTGGAAAGAGCCATGCTGGGCTCAGGATTTAGTCCTATAGAATTAAGATTATTTTATTGTTCTAGGAATGATAGGGTGGTCTGGCTGCTAAATTACAGCACTCCCTGAGCTGGGCCAGTGCTTACCCTGCCTGTTTGGGGTCAGGATTTGGCCCTTCTAGTTTCATGTTTTCCTACTGAACTCATGAACTGGTATCAAATATCGAAGCAACAAGAACTTGATGGTGATGCTCTGCCAGCGAGAAGGGGCTTCCCAAAAATCAGAGCTCTCCTTTCACTGAACTCAATCCCTTTCTCCCTGCTTTCCTCACCCTCCCCCCATCCCATCCCTGTCACCCCAGTAGAAAACCACCCCCTGAAGCTGGTGAGCCCCAGTACTGCCAGAGATCCAGGAAAACTTGATAGTGTGCAGATGCTGTTGTGTCTCTTGACAATATTTAGTTTTCAGATGGATCTTAAGTAAGCATGAGGCCAGGAGACACTGGAACATTTCTACATGATGAAATGGCCATTGCCTCCTCCAGCTGGAGGTGGGAAGCCCTTCCCTAAATTTTCTCACCCTCCTTGGCCTTGCTTGGGGAGTGGGTGGAGCTGGACTAGGACCCCATTCCCTGAACCCTGACTCACTCTGTGACCTGGGTGTGGAGGACAAAAATAGGCAATGTTTCTCCCTTCCAATAAACAGTTTGGGACTATTCAGGCATTGTGATGTTGGGATTAACTTTGCTCCATCTCCTCTCTAGCCTGTGTCCCATGGCCAGCTCTAGGGGCATGGAAATGCTTGCTCACTGCTGGAGTGAGCAGAGGAGGAAGCAAGATGCCCTCTCCCCTAAAGGGCACTAAAGGGGCTGAATCTGGGGGGATAGGGAGTCAAAGGGCTGTCTGAGTCCCTGCACTTCCCAGGCATGGCTCCAGGGATGTGTGCAGCCTTCTCCATGGAAAGGCCCGCCCTGGGGCCCCGGTAGGCTCTTGGGGGATTTGAGGTTTTCTCCAAGCCTATCTCTGATGTTGAGATCTGACTTGAACACATGCGGCAAGCTAATCGCGTGCATCTGTGCCTTTTAAAATCGTGGTCGCCTGCTGATTGGGTTTAATTCTTTATCTTATTCCTGCTAATCCGTTTTCCAATCTGGTTCCCATTTGGAGACAAATTCCCCCAAACCCCAGCCACTGATGGGATGGATGAGCGGCAGCAGGGGTAAGGAGGGGAGAGAGAATGGAGTAGTGCTTTCTGTGGGGCAGTTGCAGGCTGAGGAGAGGGCATGCTACCCCTTTAGATGCTGGATAACAAAACCCCACCCTGGCTTGTGCCACAAATGTATAACAGCCTCATAACTGTCTTCACTTGGGATCCCACCTCCCGCAGGCTGCTATTGCCATGAAAACGTGACAGCAGTGCGCTGCCAAGCATCCGAGGAATAACAGCCTGATGGTTTTATTGCATAGAAAGATTCTCTTCAAATACACCATGGAGCTGGCCTGGTGGTCCAGCAGTGGCATAATAACCTGGGCTGCTTTGAATTTCGTGGCTGGCATTGGCTGGAAGGCAGCAGCACCCATAAGTTTATTGTAGGGCTGGTGAGTCCCCAGTGCCTGTGCTGGCCTCTTGATGGCCACCAGTGCTTCCCAGCCAGGGAAAGATGCACTGGATGTGTAAACTGACTTTCCTCCTCTTGCTCTCACTCCTTGCCCAAGCCTCCACTTTTTTCACGGCTCAGAACCTGCCAACAAGGGGGAAAATGTACCCCAATGTTGTATATTGTCTGCGGCTCCCCTCTGAAGGCATTTTCCGCTCTGCCAAGGAAGAGAGGGGAGGTATGTGGTTCAAGGGCTGGGAAACCCTCACCCTGCCACCACTCTGGCTTTTGGGAAATCATTAGCTGTTGTGCCTGTGTTCTTCCCCATGTTTCTTCTTGGTTATCCTCTGTTCCACCTCAAATCCTGCCCATGTTGCTGCAGATATTGGTTCTCCTCAATTGCAGATTTTCATGGGACACAGAGATGGGAAAGCCTCTGTGATGCGCTTCTATTGTGGAGCTTTTCTCAGGATTCAGACCTGGTTTTCTCTTGGGAAGGCTGCATATTGTTAATGTGATCGACTTAGCACCAGATGAGATCTGGAAGAAGACAAAGCATGTTTTAGTATGAGCTGACCATAAGCCCCCACATCCCCAGTTCTTCAGCTTGTCCTGCTATCTTGGTCAAAACTCAGGGTTTCCTATCTTTGCTAAGCTTTTAATCCAGGTGTGTTTTCTGGTAAAGATCAAACCTAACAAACACTCTAGCAAAAGACCCAACCAACAGATAAAGTCCTTCTAATTTCTGGGTGGTAAGTCAGCAGCAAAAATTTTGATCCACTTAAAAAAATTAATCAAGTTGTTCAAACAATGAATTGATGGCTGGTTTGGAGTGATTTGGGACCTGTGTTTCTGCAGGTGTATGCAGTAGCCGTGGTTCCTTGCTGAGTGTCCAAGAGATGGGCTCTGCCCTCCCAGCTCCCCTTCCTCTAGGACCTCCAGCCCTTCCCAGCTCCCCTAACCAGCCATGGGGCAAGAAATGGATTTTTTGCCTTGAAAAATATGCCGTAAAAATACCTTGCAATTTGCTGAAAGATTCAAGATATGGGTGGGAAGTAGCAGGCGATTACAGAAGGCAAATGAGAAATGGCTGATTTATTCAACTGTGATACTGGTCCAGAAGATGTGGCTTCTGTTCCCAGATTTATCACTTTGCTTGGTGACCTTGAATGAGCCATTTCACTTCCTCGTGTCTCTGCTTCTCCTTCTGCTCTTTGGCCCTCAAGGTTATTAGCTCTCCTGTGCAAGTGGGCTCTACCTTCTGCTGATGCAGCAGGATCTGCTCCTGCAGCCCTGAGCCCTGGTTTATGCACCAGTGTGACCTACGTGTTGGTACAGCAGAGAGCTGGGTTCCTCAAGAGCTGGATAATAAATAATGGGGTTAAAAAAAATACAGAAACATAACTAAAATGAAGAAATGAAAGGAAAGAATCATTTCTAAGTTCTCAAAGGACTAACAGAAAAACTAGCAAGCTTATATTTTTTTCTTGATCCTGCAACATTTGCAAATCATGGTATCGAAGGATGAGTTTGAAAGAACCGTGCATTTTTAATCTGTTTCCAAGTGTGTGTGTGTGCATATGCATAAAATCCACAGTGTGTTTTATAGTCCGGCCAAAAGGCACATGAGTGAAAAGAGCACGTGATGCAGCCGTCGAAAGAACCCATCACCCGGCCCAGGAAAAAATCATGACTGTAGCTCTAACCATTTTTTATCGTTTCCATCTCTATTGACTGACAAGTATTTTCTTCCTTCCCTGACCCAGAACACCAGGACTCTGAAACTACTGAAATGTTTGCACAATCTTGAAGCATTTATTTAAAAGTTGCTTTTCCCTGAAGGGTAGGTACTACAGCCAGATTCAAAGTCGGATCAAAAAAAACAAACAAATACTATCTTTACAAGCCCTTCATATCGGTATGTACCAAAGGACCTATCAGCTTCCTTTTCCTTTTGGCATGCTGACAACAGCCCAGTGCCTCAGGCAGAGAGCTGGAGTACGTGTTTACAACCCTTTCAAATTCACAGGCCAAACAGGAAAAGAAGGAAAATGTCAAAAATTACAAATAAAACAGTTGATCTTCAAAAGCAACGAGGCCTGCAAATGAATAATTTTTAGGCATGCTGTATCGGATTTCTTAAATATTTGTCACAGCTGTGAGTTGCATAGTGCAGTGTTTGTTAACCTTAGAACTTGTCTTAAGTGCTCTCATGAATAAATTTATTTATACTGAAAAATCCAAGTGTCTTAATAACTAAAACGTTTTTCAGTGGAGTTTTTCCTCCTCTTTTTTTTAATGCTGCTGCAGAGAATCCTTCCCCATATGCTCAACATATTGCAGCTCTGCTTCAGCACGGAGCAGGAGTAATGATAGACATAGAAAAGAAAAAACAAAAAGGCAAAGCAAGAGGTGGAAAAATGTTGTGTCTTGCCTATGTCTTTAGTTTTTGGCATGGGCCTGCCTTTATATGATGCCCTTTGGATTATGGGTGCATCACTGCCTTGAATATTCTGCTTTTCTGGTCTTCATGGACATCTTGTCTGAGGAACTGAGGCACAGAAGCGTTTGCAGTGGGAATGGTCTCACACGTGTTTAAGGACTTCTTAACTGGGGGCATCTCGTCTGGTTAGTCTAGAATTCCCCTATGGTCAATGGGGAGAAACTGCAGCTCCACAGGGTGGTCCTTCTTATCCTAAGACAAGTATCAAAGTTTCTATGAGGGACATATTTCTCTCCATTGGCTATCATGGGATCTCAAATGACTAGATTGGATTAGACACCTCTGTTTTGCATGGCTGGAATCAATTGAGATGATCCCACTTTCCCCACTTTCTTGGGGAAAATGATGGAAAGCAGATGGATCTGACACCCATGTGCTTGGTCAGATACTGGGCGTCTAAAGGCAGCATGTGTGAGAGTGGTTTGGGTTTACCCCAGACTCCCTGAAGGCTGTTTGCAGAGATGAGTCTACAATTTGGCACTCTGCTCTGAGCAGAAGCAAGCACTGATGCTTTCTGCATGGCCTGGGCAGACAGATCTGATTTGAACAAGACTTTTTTTTTAGCTCCATGGATCTTTGTCATTTTGAAGAGAGAAAGAAACTGTTCCAGCTTACACAACTTATCAGATATGATTTGGCAAACCAGCATAGCTTGTTTACTCAGGAAAATACAGAAAAAGCCTGAAAGCAGAGTACAGCTAGTACCTGTCAGAATAGCTTGCCTGAGGAAGAGATGGAGTGCCCATCACTGGAGGTCTTCAAGAATGAAGAAGGAAATCTGTTTTTGTTTTCCTACTTTTTGACAATGAGATGTATCTTCCCATTTCTATGCAGTGGATCTGTAGATTTCAGTGTACCCCGCAGATGACAATTTCGTTGAGGGAAAGGGATGCAATTGTAATGAAGGGTCACCATCAGTCATCTGCTGCTGTGGTGCTGCTGCTCTGGCCTAGCCCAGCTGCCAGCATATCTGCACTAGCCAGCATGGTATTGATTAAGAAATCCCTACTGTGATGCATGGAGTAAAAAGAGATGTATTTAAAACCACTATTTTGGCAGTACTCGCAAACTTTTTTGTTTTGTTGAGAAAAGCAATTCAATGTGAATAATCTTTTCCTGTAAACGCGTAGAAAACCTTTAATCAAATACAAATTAGCTCTAGGCATGAGAAATAAATGTTTGATGAAAACGTATCTTAGTCATGGCACATAAATAGCTCTTCACAGTCAATATATAATCTTGCATCATTATGAAAGGAAGTGATCATTAAAAATATAATTTGGAGAGCAATATTTTACCTCCTAGTTGTCACAAGACCCCCCTTTCTGCACGCAGTTCTGGACAGGGTTAATCCCCAAATGACTTGCACCATTGTAAATCAGAATTAACAAACCCTGACTTCAAGCAAAAGCTCTTGGTGTAAAACACAGGAGGATCTAATCCCGTTGCTTGAGAAAAAAATGAATATGTCTTAGGAAAATACAACTACTTAGGCACTGCAGAGAGAAAAATAAAGCACAATACTTTAAACTTCTAAAGTAATATTTCTTTTCAGTTTCACCTGTGCTTTTAGTCCTCTAAATCAGTAAGCTGTTATAAAAGAAAATTATATGTTCCAATCTCCTGATGAATTGTGTAGTGAGATTTTGCATTAGTAACCATGAGTATTTACACTTTCCTAAGATTAAAGGCAGTTTTCCAAAGCTGTGTCTGCTTATTAATTAGTGTCTGATGAAGACAGATTGCAGACAGAAATAGTGGTAAGAAAATGGAGCTAACCTTTAATACTAAATTAATCTCAGGTTTAATGGGTTTTAGTATGATTTACAGGTTTTGTGTATTTTCTGGTAAATTTCCAATAGAAATGAAAGTGGGTACAAGCACAAAAAAGAAGGCTGAGTAAACATGGAAAGAGCAGATCCTTAAGAACTGCAGATCCACCGTTATTTGATAGAATGGGCTTGTAAATCTTTGCAAGTGCACAATGAGGTGAGAGATTTTGAGGGACCAGATCCTCTGCCCAGCAATACCTGGAGAGCATCTGTTGCACCTGGTATCAGTATGGACCAAGCTGGTACCAGTATGGACCAAGCTCTCTCATGGCAATTCTCTCCAGGGAGAAGGGAACAAGACCAAGGCTGAATGCACGTGCAGCCTTAGGTGTATCCCCAGGGATATCTTCATAAGGGGAAGTTTCTTCCTAACCACTAACCTAATTTTGGGGGTAGTGCTGCCTTACGCATTGGAGATGGGTCTGGAGCAATTGGGTAGGTCTGATGGGGCTGGAAGAAAGTGAAAGCTGAGCTAACCGCAACACAACTCCACTGCTGTATCTTAAATAGAGGCCATGGATTTTTTTTCAGAGATCTCCTAAGACTAGCAGCTGCTTTATTTTCTAGCATTTGATTTTCGTATTGTGCAGTCGGGTATAATGTGATGCTAAAAACAATGACAACAAAGCATGAGGGTGAGTTGGCTTGGGGGGAAACCTAGTCTTGTACAACTAGTTAACCTGTGTATCCATAAATCTGCTAATCTACTTTAGTGTGCTTTGAACATAATCTGGGCCTAGTAAAATCCAGTTAATTATATACCCATTTTAATTGTCAACCAAGTTTCAGAATGCTTGTATTGTTACGTAAGTGCTTATAATTCTCCTATTTCTATCATATTTCTCTGGCACCTCATTTGAATTTACATGTATCTGAGGTCATAACTGGAGTGGAGGTTCTGCTTTTGGTTAGCTCTGAAGCCATAGATCAGCTGTCATGAGTTTAATGAAAACGTTGTCATTTTAGTGGCTTGCTAAAAAAAAAAAAAACCAACAGCCTAGAAAAGCAATGCTGTGTTTGGTGACTGTTCCCTTCTGTCAGCACAGGGCTGCTGTGTCATAACATGCGATGGAGCAATCACCACCGCAGTACTCGCTACCCTAAATTCATGTGATTTCATGGCTGTGTGCAATGCTGCTCGTATTTATGCTCCTTAAGGATCTGGCCCACCAGAGATGGGAAGCTGGGGTTTGCTCTGAGATGCAAGAAAAAAGGTGATATTGCAATGAGGAGTGAGGTTAGTAGGTGAGGGTGCCCAGCTTTATGAGCCCATTTACACTTTTGATTTTGACTCTTCTAGTTCCATCAATGTCACTTAGTTTTGATTTATGGTGAGGTTGATCTAAGCTCGGTATCTGGAGAGTGGGTAAAGTCAACTCCAAATGTCACCATAGGTGATGGCTGAAAGCCTGATTTTCAGTTCATGCTTTCCAGCCTCTGGGACCTCCAACCATTGTGTAGACAGCACAAACTGCAAATAAGGGCTCAGAATTACACTCTATTTCCAGCTCTGGAAGCATCCTGAAAGGCAAACAGCTCTGGTCTTTTCTTTCACCTTGATTGATTTGATGTTGCTGCCAGAGGAAAAAATAAAGCCATTTTTTTCATTCATTAAAATACAATATCCTTTAAATTATTCTAGAGTTCTGAGATAACAAACAACAAGACAAAGGACCCAGCTGAAGACTTTTATGCCATCAGAATCGTTAGTCATTGTCTTTGAGCTTTGTATAAATAAACGATCGATGCCTCAAAACAAGACCCTTGACGGTGTTTTTATAAGGCCACAAATGTGTCAAGCAGACTTATTAGATGTGAAGGGAATGATTATTTGTACAAAGTGAAATGAACATGTGCAATAATATTGTAAAATGTTTATTAGTCTAGAGTGTGCTGAATTTTCCTAAAATATATCAGGTTCTCAGTTTGCATTTAATGTAGTGTTAGGTATGACGCTATATCCTTCCTAGGCTATTTTCAGTTAGTGTTATGCTTTTTGCAGAGTAAATCATGGGTTTGTGTCCTTTATAACAAGGGTATTATCAAACATGAAGCAATGCTACCTGTCTAGAAATCTAGTATGAAGGAAAACATGCACTGATTCTTGTTTCAAAGGTTGGTTGATTGGATTGTGTCTGTTAAGCAAATCTTTGCAGAGCAAGGGCGATGCAAAGCTCGGGGAACGCTTGAGCATCTCTGCTCTCTGGTGCCTGTTGATGCGCCCATGCACCAAGGTATGAGCTCCCTTGCTGGTAACTCAGTTCACATATGGCTCCAGCATCAGATGTTACATTTCCAGTCAAAAGAGAGGATTCTGTCCAGAGTGATGGTTTTAGGGTGACCAGCGCTATAAAGGGACATTTAGTCGCACACTTTTCCTCTGAGTTGCCTCCTTTATGCTTGCATTGTACCATCAAGGCTTGCTCTGTTAGGAGGGTAAGGGCAGCAATGCAGTGGCTTTGTTCAACCCGTTCCCTGCTAACCTACATTCCCCCCTCCTCTGTGGCTGCAGGGGTGACAGGACATCTGTGTGGTTTGTGGAAGTCTGGAATGACCCTCTGGGGACCAGGACTTAAATACTTGGTGATAATCTGGGACAGTCTTTGTGCCACATCTGAGCTAGAAGTCTAGTGGAGACATTGAGTGTGGGGCCACAGCAGTCTGTTGCACCTGTTCTTAGGTTTGATAAATTTTGCTGGGTTTTATTCTATTGCTTCTTCCACCAGGCACTGCACTAGCACTTGAGCTTTTGCTTGGTTCAGTGTCATGTGTCTGGACTCATTTTGGTGTTTAAAAGACCTTTTGGGAGCTGGAAAGTTAAGTCATGTTAGACCTATGCAGATCCATTTTGTCTTCTCTTCAGACATACCTAGTTAAAGACTAGAAGTCTCACCGTAAATCCTCCTGCAGACCAGCATTGTCCTGATGGGACTAGCTTTCAAGATGATCGATGGCTGCGCTACTGTTATCTTCCCTTTCTGTTCCCTGCCCAGGGATACAACTCAAAGGTGCTATTGATTGTGGAAACCTTTACATGAAAGTCTAGCATAGTTTTTAGCCTTTTAATTTTTTTGAGGCTTTTGGTTTTTGGTTTTTGAAATGCTGTATCTTGAAAATTCCTTGGGGAACTCCATGGAAGGCATCCATTTTGATGAGCTCATATTCTTACACAAAACTTAATGCATTTTGGGTAATTGTCACCAGGTTACTCTTTGGCTCTCCTGGTTCAAAGACCTGGTTGAATTTAACAAAGAAATTAGGGGATCACACCTAGGGAATAAAGCTTACTGTGAAATGTTTTCTGTGAAAGCCAGAACCAGGTGAAAATCACTTAGTTTCAGGTTTCATTACAAATTTGAAAACCATATCTCAGGTTCACTGAAAGGTTGGTTAAGGGTCATGCTGCAGGGCCTGGTTTGGAATGAATGTGACTGATTTATGCTGTTTGCAGCAGAACTGGGTATTGTTCATTGCTTTGACCCAGGTTCAGGGGTCTGCTCCTCTAAGCTCTCCTTGTGTGTTGAAGTCAATAGGAATTCCCTCCACAGAGGCCTTGGAGGCTCTATCTCCATGAGAAACTCAAGTTTTTGATTGCTTTAAATGCTGACTTTATTTCAACCCCTCACCACCTCCTCTGGTATAAGTTAACCTGATTTCATGTTAGCCAGATGAACTGCTCTGTTGCTCCCAGGTGAGGATCCAACCTGGCTTGGAGAACTCAGGAGTCAAGTAATCTAACAAGAAGTTTGTGCAAATCTGTCTGTGCTGAAATCACTAACTCCCACACAGCCCTGCGAGAGGGTCCCATTGACATTTTGCAGGCAGTCAAAATCACAGGTTAAAATCTAGAGCAGCATGCTATTGGCTGAATATTAGCCACATCTTTGACTAATGAGCATCTGGTTCCCCTTACCATTAAGAAGATCCATGCAACTCACAGGCGCAAGGTCTTGCAGACCTGCCTCTTGATACGGAAGGATCAGACACTTCACTCTGCAGGGCTGTTGATCTTTCCCACTTATGCCTCTAGGCTGTTCGTCACATCCATATTCTGGAAAGGCAAGCAAACGATGGTGTATCTGAGTATCATCTTAAGACTTCTGACACCACAGGAGCACCCACTGGAGCCTCATCACAAACTGGAACCTTTTGATTTTGTTCTTTTCCAGTTATTAATTACTTGCAGATGCTCCCGCAGCAGCATTCCTGTGGGAGACTAGCAACGTCAGCATGGATTCCTTGCTGCAGTATTACCAGAGTAAGGAAAAAGCGGCCCTGAATTTCTGGAGAGGGTCTGATTAATCCCTCAAAAGCAAAAACATTTACTTGTGTAGCAAACCTGGAAAGCTGGGCTAGACATATCCCTTTGAGAAGTGCCTGCAGCAGTGCTCAGCATTCATCTTGAAAACAGAGGTTAGGCTCACTGAACTTGATGCCTGCACTGCAATATGTAAACATTAAACTGGAAATTAATCTGGAAAGCTGATTGGTTTACCCAGCCAACAAGGCAAAAGTGTTTTCTTTCACCTGATTTCTACTTTTACCTCCCTGGGAAAATCTGTACTTCTCAAACCAGTGGTGTGGCCAAGACGTGAACCAGTCAGAACTTTGTCAACGTTGACAGGGAGATCTCTGTGATCTCTTGGCTGGAAGGTACACCCCAAAGATCAGACTGTGACTGAAACATTGTCAGTTTGGTGGGATCTGTGGGAGCTGGAAACGGATAAGTGAGTCTAGAGACAGACTTATCCTATGGGGCTAGAGTGGACTCTATAATAATGTGCGGAGTCAAGGGTCAATGCCATGGGGCATTGTACCCAAAATACCAAGTACCTTGGTTTTTGGTGGCTAGCCTGAGATAACTTTGTGCATATGTGTTTTGGCCACTGGCAAATGTGAGACAATTCAGCCTAGCTTAGACCTTCTTCTGGGTGGGTTAAATTAATCCAAATTACCTCATGTTTGCTGTGGGCTAGGAACACACAGAGGCAGTTGCTGTGGTGGTTCACATAATGTAAGATCAATTGTACTGGATAGTGCCAAAGGTTTCCCTAACACGGGACTCTGCCATTGATGATAGTCAACAGGGTACACCAAAGAAAAACTATAACAACAGGGCAAGCATCTGGTGATGTTTTTCAAGCATCACTCTTTTAATCTTCAGCATTTTAAAGCTCAAAGACACATCAGTCAAAGGTGGTGTTTCGTATTCAAGAAAGTGGGGTTTTTTTTCTCTGATGAATCTGGCTGATCACTTTTTGAACCCACATACATTTCACAGCATCCCAAGCAAGGAGGTCCTTAGTTTGACCAGCTGCAGGGGGAACAGCTGTTTGCTTTCGTTTGTTCTGTCTGCTCCTTGCTGTTTTCTTCTATTTCTCAGGCCTTGTGCTGGAAAGTAGACCAAGCATTTCATCCCCACTCACTGTGCCCAGGGTCCCACCAATCTCTACCACATCCCATCTCAGTCATCTCTTCTAATTTGAGAAGTCCATCCCTATTGAATTATGCCCCATGCAGCAGCTATTCAAGACCTTGGATCATTCTTGTCATGTTGGTAGTGTAAATGTGGATGCATGCGAAGACCATTTGAATCAGGGTTTTTTATTCAGATGTCTTTCCACTAGGAGGTTTGAAGAACAAATGATGTGAAAAAAATAAAGCAGTAAACTCTGCTTGGTTTCATACTGATGCCCTCTCCATGTCTTCCTTTTCTCATGAGTCAGGGTACCATCTGTAACATTCCTTATACTGACCACCTCCTTTCACCCTGTATCTGAGCCTTGGGAATTAAAGATAGGGAGACAAAATATGGTATTAAAGTTCTCTACAAGGTTAACAGAGGAAATAGGATTGTTCTTTTAGAAAAGGTAGTTGGATTTTTTCTTTTATCAGAGATTATCCATGTTCTTTTGCTTAAAAGGCTTGGACTGTTTGGCTCTTGAGGCTTTCAGGGTGGGGTAGGGAAGATGTTCAGGATGTATGTACCATGTTATTAAGACACATTGAGGAGTAACCCAGCACTCAGCCTCTGTGTGGCCTTTCTGTTTTACATGCTACGGACAAGTACATTACTGTTTTAACAGTCGACTTCCTGTGAAATGGAAAGCTAGATTTTTATTGATCTTATGCTGTTTCAAATCCACCTACTCTCAGCTGCATGGTGTTCACTTGGAAAGCTTTTGACGGGATGTTCCTGGAAAAACCTCACTCCACGGAACAATACAATGCTTCTTTGTTTGTCGTCTTCTTGTTGAGGCCAGTCAGCCCTATTGAATGAACCTCAGATGTTTTGATTTGTTCTTTGGTGAAAGTTTATATGACTTAAGCTGTCTTTTTACCCTTCCCGCCTTCCCCTTTAGATTTCTTCTAAAGAACAAAGCCAGCTGAATTAAATTGCTCTGTATTGGGATTTCAAACATTAATGAATGTTGTTTCAGGGTGTTATCTCATTTGGGGCCTGAAATGACTAAGGGCCACCATTCTTGTGCCAATAGAAGAGTCTCTGTGGTTTTGGGATTGTTTGCTATTTCTTTTAACAGATCGGCGCTTTGAAAGGATCATTTGTTTCCATACATTTCTTATTATAAAAACAAAAATAAAGAACAGTTAGAAGGCCAACATAAAGCAGCTGTATTATACGTGTGGGGAGATGCAGTGTGTAGTCTAGTTATTGAAATAGTAGACTGAGGATTATTAAAAAAGAACCCTTACTACTATTTTTGAGACCCACAGGCATTGGAACTGTTTATTTTATGTAGGTAAGAAGCCAAATTCTTCACAGTGCAGTGCCTCCACTTCTGTGGAATCACAGAGATGAAGATGGCCTTCTGACATGGTGTATTAAAGATCTTCATTTAAATAATGGGTCCCCAGATAACAACCTTGGACTGAGCCTTTCAGACTTCCTCTGAAATCACAGCACAAAGGCTGTGTGTAAAAGCTGATGTTTGCAGTATATGTATTTCCAGTGGAGTTCAGTGGCAACAAATATTACGTTAAAAAAGGATTTTTTTTTTTTTTTTTTTTTTTTAAATAGAAGGAGCTGTTGAGTAGCATTCATGGTAATGGGTGACTATGATCAAGTCAGGTTCTTTATTGATAATAATCCCTGGTCCCTGTGTCATTGAGAACAGTTTCTATAGGTACAAATGAGCCAGTATAATACATCAGGGCTGGGTGGGAGGTTACTTCATTTAACTTCCGCCTTCCTTTCTTGGAGTTCCTATTAAGCTAAATAATGGCAGTCTACAAAATGAAGGAGTGATTGAAGTGTGCCTGCAAACCAATTATATCATTCTGGATGTGGTCTCCAGGACTCTTTGTATATGTACATGTATGTGTGTCTTGTCTCTCTTGGAGGGGACTCTGACTCTCTTGAAACTGCCGTTTTATGGACATTGTGAGAGCCTTTGGTTTTCAGAATTGTTGCTTTTATTCTTTCCTCGCTCCTTAGCCGCTGGTTGCATTTTGTGTCACAAAAGGATTTGTGAAGGGCTGTGCTCTGAGTATGGAGTTTAGAACCTGAACTTGCATTTTGGTCCTTCAGTAAAATCCCTGTTAGCCCTGGCTAAAAGCAAGGGGGAAGAAAAACAAAAGATGAAAAAAGATGTTTTGGTGAATGTGTGTAAAACAGATCTTACATTACTTCTCTGGGAATGTCATTGGAGAAAGAAATATCTGGGATCAGGCCTTGGAGGGAAAATATATGTTAAAAAAATATAAAAAGCTGCCCAATACTGATTTCCTGCATGAGAGAAGGTGGGTTGGTGGGACCCATCATATCAGGTTGTGACTCGTTCAGTCTTTTCTTTTACTGATCAGTAATAGAGGTAAAGTTCAAAAATCCATAGCAGATAATTTTGTATCGATGTCAGAGAAATAAATTTCTTGCTTACATACATTAGATATTGTTTTATAGAAGACTGAAGGCTTATATCATTTGTGTTTTGTTCCTTTGCCATATCATGGAGGAATTTCTTATAATTTCCTTCAGAATGTCATTGTTTTTCATATCCAGTGCAAATCTTGGACCTGGTGATGTCATGGGAGAGAAAGTCCTATGAGTTAGTGAAGGAGTCAAAAAGTGAGGCATCTTGCAGACTTGCATGCTCATCTGCTGCCCTTCTTTTAAGGTGTGATGGAAAAGACTAAATGCAAAGCCAATGTTTCATTTCCTTGTTCCACGAAGTCCCTCTCTGTTGGTCCAGGTGAGAAGTTCAGCCTGGCTGTGCAAGTTTGAGATGAGTGAAGCTAGGGAAGGTGAGACCCATACCAAATGACTTAAAAGCTCTATCAGGTCTGCACATAATTGTGATGAGGTTTAGATAAAAGTAAGTCTCTAGCCCTTCATGAAACGTGTCATAATCCCAGGGTTATGCCTTAGTAAACCATTTCTAACCATCTAAATGAAAACAACGTATATAATGGATTAAGCATGACCCACAGGGTTGGGTAAATCATCAGAGATTTAGCACAATAAGACCAAACTGGGAATAAACTATCCAAATAGGTGCACAATGACACCCGTGATCAAATACAAAAATCGAATTAGGCTACTTGGCATGGAGCTTGGCTCCTTGTTTGCTTTACACTACCATCAATGACAGTCTTGCACAAAATCCCAAGATTATATATGTACGTTGCTTCTTATGAAAAATCCGTTTAGAAGTGTTTGCTGAGGATTAGGAGGTGATTAATAGATGTTTTTAAAAAAGATTATAAATTGTTATGGAAGCCAATATGTTCTGTAGAATCATGGCTTAGAGCTACCTTTAGTAAGGCTTTCTAATGGTCTGTACCTCACAGTGCTCATGTTCACCACCACATTACTACATCTAATAATAATCTCTTGGCTCCTTTTAAAAAGCTTGTAAGTGTAACCTTTGCAGGAAGTGAGATAGACATGTCTGTGTATCTGTCTGTTTTATAATGGTAATGTTGCTGTAGCTGTGATGATATAAAAATATATTAGAGTTAAAACCACCCTGTTGTATTTTATAGTATTATATTATGGGAGTAGTGAGATTGTAGCTGAGATGAAGTGGGAAGTTGCATTTAAACCTCTGTTTCAGCTCATTTAAAACTTGAGTTCAAAAAGGTCTTTAAAAGCCAAATTTCTCTCTACTTTTTTTAACATCTAAGATGATTCCATGTCCAGACATTCCTTTAGGCACAAGGAGGATTAGGTCAGTTTTCAGTGGTCTTGTCATTTGGGATAAGTCTAGTGGCAAAGGTAATTTTAGGATGCTGAACATATACTGTTTCAAAGTAATTGCTGTTAGGGTCCATAGGTATTGTCAGTCTGCTGGGTGGGGATGTACAGATCTCTTGTCCTTTCTTACATCTCCCCCCACTGTTGAAGGTTATTTTCCCTTTGGGTGTAATAAAGATGCACTTTATATGCTCTACTTTTCAGTTTACTTAATACTGAAGCATTTTGTACTCATCAGCTGGCCTCATCTTGGAAACACCATAAGAGAATTAAGAAGATTCCCATTACCAAAAGAGAGGGGAAAAAAAAAAAAGAAAAATATTATTTTCTTTTTCTTTCATTTAACTCCAGAATTTTGTAGTGAGTAGTAACAGCTTTCAGTGAAGCGTTCATGTGTATGCATGCAAGAAAGCATATGCTGAAACTTACTCAGGAACTTATGCCCATGGAAAAGTTGCCAGAAATCTCCTCAATAAGAGCCTTGCATTGATTGCCTCCAACTTTCCTAAACTTACGCTTTTCAGCCTGAAGTTTTCCATGCTGAATAGAGTTGTCCCCCAAGATAATCATACTCAAAAGATACAATCATTTTGAGAAAGGGAAGTGCTGCTCCAAGGGACGTTACTACTCCCTAGAGAGCATTCCAAACTATTCCATGCTTGTGAGAAGGTGGGAAGAATTTTGCTCTATCTGCAAGAGACCATGTGGATTTATCCAGGAAAAAGCCACTGAAAATAATAATAATAGTAGTAATAATAATAATAAATTAAAGTTTGCATGAGCTCAGTAGAAATTTGATAAATGGAGGATGCTTTTTGCCCAGTGTGCCTTCGTTTGTGAAAATTAGTCCCCAAAGGGGAGTATGAAACATCTTACCCACCCAGTGTCCAAGCTGGACCTTCTCTGCAGTTGCTCTACTGCTTAGGGACTCAGTTGGGAGAATCTCCCCTGGATGTTAGTACCCCCATACCAGGCTGAGAAAGAAGTGAAAAAGGAAGCAGAAGGGGAGAGAAGCAGAGGCAAGGAGGTGAAGGTAGGTCAGTTTAGTTGGTCCATTTTCCTGAGCCTCTGCAGCCAGCTGTTGGAGAAACAGGCTGGTGGGCTTTTGGTTCCTGCAGCACCCAGGACTAGTCGATTGTTTTTACAATTTGTTTTTAACTGTCTAAACTTACTGAAAAATTGTAGTGGCAGTAGTGTGCCTTTGCTCTTGGGACAGTTTAGCCGATGATGAAGAAACTACAGTGTTTCCATATTTACACCTGGATGGTTGTCTTCAAAACAGTCTGCAACTTGTTGCTCTCAGCAATTTATGTGTGCTGAGATATCTTCAGTCTCATCTTCCCTGTGGCCTGGTAGCTACCTTGCTTTCTTTCCTGATGGCCATATGGCCTTATTCCTAGGTCATCTGATACTTCTGCACCTCGTTTGACATACATTGAAGCTAAAGCATTATCTCTGCTTAGTGGTATTTTTAGGTTTTCTGAAGTGCAAGCGGAGCATGTGAAAAGCAGACTTGCAGTCCCTCTTGGATGCAGAGCTCATTGTAAAGGAGGCTTGAGCCAAGCATCAACTCTAGAAGATGATAAAGACATACTGAGTAACACTATACGCAGCAAACACCATCCATCCTGGTCAGTGACCAAAGCAGGGGTTTTGTGAAAAAAACAAATAGAGAGTGGTGTATTTAGAGACTTCTACGTAGCGTAGACAGCCAAGGAGCTGTGCGAAACTTAGAGACATTCTCAGTTCTGGCATCCCCTGACTTTAGATCACTTGACCTGTGCAGGTTTAATGTTCTCTCAGTGTAAATTGGTTTTGAGTGCAATAGGTGCTTATATTCGTCATTGGTGAATAACTCATAAAAATTTCCATACTAGTATCTGGATTTATACACAGAGATAGCTGTTGCTATGGTTATGTGGTGTCCTGAAAATGCTTGGTCTTTCTTTTCCTATTTATATTTCAAACAGGGCTTGGTCAAGTGAAGTAAATATGTTGCCTTAATTTAGGTTTTATGTTTGCTGTAAAACTTCTTAAAAAAAAAAAAAAGAAAGAAGCATTAAGCAGTTCACAGTAGAAACACAAAAATTCTACATTACCAGGCAAGTCGACTTTGGCATTTTTCCTTTCAGTCAGTTTGTTTTTCTAATATAAAACTAATATGACATAATGTATAATCTAATTTGGAAATTACAATTTACTTGGAAGGATTATGCTGCCAGCCAATACCAACAAAGAAAGAAATTATTCGAGAATGTTTCTTTCCTTCTTAACGTGGTCGATAATTTATTTTTCCTTCAGAAGATTACTTTTTTCTTTACGACATTTCCTGGTGGTGTGATTTGCATTAGGATTAAATAATACGTTCCATGCTTAACTTAGGCACCGAAGAAAGTGATTTTTTCCTCAAATTTAAAAAAAAAAAAAGGTGCAAATTACTATCTTGTTAGGGATTTCACTCTGCTTACTTCACAGTGAAGCGTGTTCATAATTTTCAGATGGCTTGACAGTAATTACTTTATTTGTACTGACAGTATTTACATGAAGGGGCAATTTGAAATGGGTAGATCTGTGTCTTTTATGAATCAAGACCACTAAGATGGCTTAGAACAGGAGAAGCTGAAAAATGGGTAATCCAACCGTGGTAATTCTGACTAACACCAAATTACCATGTTGACTCTCGTTAACCACATAAGTTTAAGCATTCATCCAACACGTTGTGTTACGGGGCTGTGGCATTTGTTCAGGAGCTTCCTCTTCACAGCAGTGTGCCAGGAGCATGTTGGTTGTGTGAAATGTTCCTGTATCTCCTGCACGTTCTGCAGAGGGAGCAGGAGGGAAGCAGGTTTGTTAGCTTTGAGCATGTAAAGGAGCATTAGGAAGAAGGAGAATGCCCAGTCACTGGAACAAGTTTGTGTCTGGCACAGCACCTAAAAATGCAGCCTCTAGGTTAAGTGGAGAAAATTAGATACAAAGGACCATTTTATGAAGAATTTACAGTCCTGAGCAAAATGTGGCATGGACTAAATAAGAATGGTCTTACAAAAAAAAAAAAGAAATATGTATCCACTTCTGATTTCTCCGGTTAGATTACAAGTGAGATCCAACTGAAATGTTATTAGGGCTTATTTAAAGTCTAGTTTGCTACTGGATTTGGGTGATATTGGAGTTGGAATTGAAAAATCTGGGCTCAGTTATAGCTCTGCCACAGATTTCTTATTGCAGCCTCTGGCAAATCACTTTTTACATTCCTCAGTTTCTCATTTGTAAAAGCAGGGGTAATTTCATTTTCCCTCCTTTTTTCCCCTCTTGCCTGTTTAGTCTTGAGTTTCTTTAGAGGGTGGTTTCTTACAGTGTATTTCTTCTTGTTTTTTTACAAGTGTCCAGCACAATGAGACCTTAGTCTCAGTGGGATCTCTGTTGTAATACAGATAATATTATTGTTGACAGCTGTTGTTGTTTGTTGTATCTGTGTAATGTCTTAGCATAAAGCAATAAAGCTTCCTCCCCACCCGGTATTTAAAACTTAGAGAACAGTTTTGTTGACTCTTCTTCTTGTTTGTTCTTTAATAAAATTAGCTCAAAGCTATTTTCTGCAAGGCTGATTGAGTACTCATGGTAGTAAACCAGGACTTCGAATGAAATCAGGGTGCTGCCATCCCGCTGTAAAGATCTACATTGTGTTGTAGTTCCTTATCTTGAAACCTTGAAGATATGCTGATATCATAGTAGGTCATCTACAGAGTAGGTAATTGGGATCATCATTTTAAACAGCTTGTTTGAGTTTTTAAAACACTTTTTCCTGCTTTAAGTAACTCTATTCTTCTGAAGTTGAAAATTAAACTGTGTGAAAACTTAGTTTGTTTTCCTTATGCAAGCATGCAGTCTGTCTCTTTGTCCTCATTTCCACTGACCTGTTAGATTTGGTGAAAAAAACTGATGCAGAGCTGAAGGTCTTAAAAAGACTTAAGTACTTACAAGATTCATGAAAACCTGAAGCTGGTTGAAGGAAAGAAACTCTGGTAGCCTCTTCTGGAAGATCTTCAGCTTAAACTCAGCCTGAGTATTAGACACCGGAGAATCTAAACCACAAACCTCCCAGGAGACCAGGTTTCATAACCTCTGCCACTCCTGAAACTGCCTAACATAGCAGGGTGTGCTGTAAGTGCAGCAAGACCTGGTGTATCTTCCCAAATAAAAAACTTTTTTGACTGTGTTTGAGGTGCCTTCTCCATTTAACCCAGCCCAGAAGTCCTCTCCCCCTGCCTCTCCATCTTAGGGGGCTGCAGGCAAGTGGAGGATGCAGTGAGCACCGGCACTTGGTTATACCAGGCACCATGAAAACTTGCGCCTTCCTCAATGGACCTGGTGTGAAATAGGTGCAGGAAGCCTAAACTATCTTGGAATAACTTGAATTCCAGCCACAGCAAGCACAGAAATAAACTTTTGTTTGGAGGTAAATAATATTGTCTTTCTGCTGCAGTTGCTGGTGTCAAGTTAGTGCTAAAGTCCAAGAGCAAACATCAGTTTATATGGCAGCAGCGGATGGTGGAGTTCAGGGGCAGGCTGTAAAGATCTGTGTGTTCTTGCTGCTGTTTCCAGCCTCAATTGCCAGACGCAAAGACAGAAAACAACATGGAGATAAGGCAAGTGATCTCATTTTTATTGAGTGAGTTTGGCCTTGAGGATTGCCTACTCCACAGCTTCATCTAAAAGTTGATCTCTGAGAGATTCAGAAAGGCTTAACAAAGCTGTGCAATGTATTTGGAAAATGAATATGGACGCGGTGAAACACCCTCCAGTATATCCTGCCATAAAAGATACATATCAGGTTCCTTGTGTGACATTTGAGGACTATAAACATGTTGCCGTGATTTGCTGTGTTTCCTGAGGGTTTACAGAAAAAGTGGCTTTTTTAGGGCACTGCCATATTGAGATTGACAATTTGATGTAAACCATACCCAGCATCCAATGTTCTGTTTAATGCAGTTCTGTGTTTGTCAGCTGTAACCAATTATGCTTTTCATTGTGTTAAATGACACCAACATGGCTCCTTTCTACCATTTGTTGCTAATACCATTTTATACGCCTACCATGGCTAAGCCCTGTTGGAAGCTGTGTCATATGTATAAACTGCTGCTCCTCTCCCCATGTGCTGGTGAAGTGTGAGATACCTAGATCAGTTCTGATTTCAGGATGCTAGGAAGGCTTTTTTGGGCTTGGGAATAGAATCTTGAGGAAAGCACTGGGACCTGGAGCTGAGTAGCAATGGAATGATCATCTGTAGCTAAAAATGACCTTTGAGATGCTTCTTGAGGATTGTGCTGGTCTCATACACACTAAGGCTGCTAATCCTGGTTTGTAATTGCAGTAAGAAACCTTAAACTGGAAAAAAAGTCAAAGCTTTAATCTCATCTGCTTCTTCCTCCAACCCATACGCACAAAGGCCGTGAAAACCTTAATCCTTGTAGTCCCCAGTGCGGTCCTGCACAGTTTCATGGTGAAGTCTAGGGCCTGAAAGGACCCTGGAGAGGCAGGGACATGTATGCCCATGGAGACAGTTTTCTAGCCGAGAGTTCTCCCCTGAAATGGGTGTCTTCACACCTAGAGCTGTTTTCTTTCTGCCCATTTCCCTGAGAAAGGAGCTCCTTCTACTATGAGGAAAGTTCAACAACTGATTTGTTTTATTTGAAATGGCTTGTTTGTGAAGCTGTCAGTCTGGAAACCAGTGGCTGGCTCTGTGCAGGTGCACATCTGCCAGAGAAGTAGGCCATGGCAGCTGTATGTGTTCAACATGTTAGCTCCCACTGCCCTTTGTTTGGAGTCAGGCAACTTCTCTGGAGGTGGTGTGAGAATCTCCAGGCCTGAGGGCAGCTGAGGCCTGGGCATGCATCTGTGGAGCATGTCAGGACTTTGATCTCACAATGTAGAAGTGGCCACCCTGAGGGCCCATCTAATCCATGATCTTGTCTCTAAGGATGCAAGTGGGTATGAACAGAAGAGGAAAGATGTAGAGCAAGCACGCAGGATATTTCCAAATACTCTTCACCTTCCAAGTACTCTCCACGGACCTCCTGAATGAAAGGTGGTTTAATCTTTTTTAATGATCCTCAGTGTTTGGGTTTTAATTTTTGACCTTCAGATCTACCCTGACATTGAGTGTGGGACACTTTGACTCTGGCTTTTGCCAGACATAGTGTCTTGCCAGACACTTTGGCTTTGGCTCTTGCTTTTGCTTAACATGCAGTTCTTCAGGGAGTCTCAACTTGCTGAAATCCATTCAGGAGAATACCACCTCCTTCTGCTATTTGCTGCCCAAATTTGCTAGTAAGGAGGTGTCCGAGACAGGCACATGCTCCTTCTCATCTCTCCATGTTGTTTCAGGCTGTCAGCCAACTGGGCTCTGTTGTTTCCCTCAGGTAGCTGTTGCAGGATTTCTAAGTGCTCTTAAGAAAAAAAGGAAGAAAATAAGAATGGAATTTTACCAAATGTGACTTGTAACAGGCCATTAGCTAAAAGCTGATTTTCTGGATAATGAACGTCGCTTTAAAGATTGCTTCTGAAAGCTGATACTTGCCCATAAAAACCATCAAGATTACACTTCATGATGATAATGCTTTGTCTCTCTGAAAGTACTCTTCACCCCATTTCTCCTAGAGCTTTGCAAATGTTCATTTAAGCTTTGAACAATCCTGTGAAGCAGCATTTCTTTTTTAAGCAGCTGATTGCCCCAAACAGACACACTGAAGTACAGACACTAATTTTCAAGACCTGCAAGGTCCTATGGCAAAGTTGGGATCTGAAGTACCCCTTCTGCACCCTCAGCTTTTAACAGTGCCAGTACTGCTTTTAGAGTGTGTCATTTCTAGTAGGAAGTCAGTTGGGTATCACCCATAAACGTCACCTGTGTTTCTCTCCTGTCGTGGTTTACATTTATTCTGCACCTGATTCTGCTCTTACTATATAGAAATGAAAATAGAGAAAGCAGCATGCAGCTAGCAGATTATTCCACTGGGCAAGGAAAGCTAGCTCGCTGCAGCTTGGCCGTGCAGCACAGAGGAGTTTGGATCACTGATGGGGAGACTCAAGGGAGAAAGATGAGTGAAGCTGTGGTTTGTATTGCCAGGAGTCTCCAGTCTAGGAGTACTCTGAAAGCAGATCAGGCAAATATCTGTCATGTGCTGTTTGGCTGCACTCAAAGGGATAGACTAGGCAATCTTGCAAAATCCTGTATTTTTATGATACTAATTGCAGGTGTTCAGAAATGACCAGGCACAAGCGTATGGGGGACGTGGGGGTGTGTAAAATGTTACCTCTCTTCTTCTGCCAGCAGGGGATGCAATGTAAGGCTGGCAGGCTGTTTTTCAAGTGGAGAAAAAAAAATTGTTGATATAGGAGTTTCTTAGGGGAACTTTGCTTGTTTGTTGTGTTACAAAACAATTGGTAAGACAGAAGTGATTGAAACCAGTGGTCAGCGAGAAAAAAACACCAGCAAAGAACAAAACAACCTTCCTCCCAAATCTTAGCTTGGGTTGAACTTCCGGTTCCTGGGAAGGATGATGGGAATTCACAGACTCTCACCTTGCTAAGTCTGTTCCTAGAGCTACGACAGCCTGGCATGTCCTTGCAGCTTGCACATTGCCTGTCATTGTGTGTCATGCTGCTGTTAGCTGATGGTACTGCTCTGACCCACAAGTACCCAGTTTCTACCTGCCCTGCATGGGGTAAATGCGTCTCCAGGAGGGTAATGTCCAGCTCCTGGTTGTTTGTTTGCCTAATGGGAATTACTCTGAATCACCAAGTTATAGGGATAAATTCAATTTAAGTGGCTGGGTTAATCTGGCATAAACTCATATTTCCTCTGGAAGTGGTGGGTCCTACCTTTTCCTCACCCTGGCTGCATGCTTCAGTCCCCTGCCTTACATAAGGAAAATTCTGTGCTTATCCAGGTCAGGGAGTTGACCCAGCTGAAAACAAATCCCACAGAAAAGAAAAGCTAGTTTGAAGAGACTCAGGTCCTGTAACATCCCAGCTTCTGTCTGGCTCTCCCAGTAGTCCTGTCTGGGCTGCCATGCTCCGTGCTAGGTGTTTGAGCAAAACACAGATCTGGTGAGTTCAAGGAGACCCCAAAGCATGGGAGCAGCAAAATACCATCCTCTTCATTTGCCTGCTGCTCTTCTCAGCAATGTGGATCTCAAACAATTGGCAAAAGGATTTAAGTGACATAATCCCTGCCCAGAGCTTGGATGACTGGTCTGAAATGTCCATATTCACCTAATAAGATGGTCTTTTTGATCCCTATTCCTGCAAGTTAATCGCTATGCTACACTTCATAGAGTTTTGGCCCAACATCACACACCTTAAATCCCATCTGAATCCTTCTGTCAGTTGGTGCGATCCCTCTCAAGACCCAGAAGCAGCCTTGAGGCACAGAGACATCAGCAGAGTTTAGACTATCAACCCAGGCCTTTTACTCTTAGCCAAACAGACAGGAAAAATATAGAGGGGAAAAAAAAAGACTGATCGCACCTACAACTCCTCAGTGGCTCATAAGAGGAAATGGAAAAGCTCTAGCTATGCTTTCAGAGTAGCTTCATCCCATTCCTGCCCAGGCCCAGGAGAGCACTTGGCTTGGGGAGCAAAGAGGTGGCATTGTTCTCCAAGCAATTTCCAACATGTCTGGGGCCTGGATTGGAATGCTTGTACCCATGGCACGTTCCAGGGTAAGCTTCTACCTGATACAAACAAAAGTGTCCCAGGCTGGCCATCAGTAATTTGACCTGATGGCCTGGAAAAATCCACTGCAAATGATGAGGTATGACCATAATACAAAGACTAAGGTGACCGGGTTGGCTGGGACACTCCTGCCATCAGCATCTTGTCCTCACTATCCCAGTTGGTCCAGGGTTTTCTTCTATTTTCCTTCTCAAAGCAGCCTTGGAAAGGGAGGTCCCTGTGCTGTGACAGGCAGTGCTGTGAAACACTGCCCTTGTCCTCCTTTGGCAAATGCTGTTTGGGTTTCAATTCTGCCTTAGTTTTGCAGAGCCTCACAGCGGACAAGTAAAGGTTCAGCAGTGTAGTTTGTGGGACTAATGAAGTAATGTGACACTTCACCCTCACTCTCTGCTGTTAAATGTTGTACAGCAGGAGGGAGCGAGTGTGTGTGCATGTGTAATATGGTCTTATGAGCATAAATAATAGACATGCACGAGTGTACCTCCTACATTTTTGTTGTATCTTGTTGGTCTAAAGGGTTTGAATTAGCACTGATTTTAATTTTCCTTGTTTTCTGTTCAACCTTCTAGTAGTGATTATACTCTCAGGAAAGAATTTTCCATTTCCTTGGCATCTTCTATCACCCACAGTGCACATGTAAGCAAAACATCACTACTCAGAGGAACAACCAGAGAGTAGCCTAAGTCAGGCAACTGGGAAGAAACTTTGCTTATTTGTCAAAGGAGTCGCTTCTGTGCCTGCAAAGATGGAGCATTGTTGGAGACCGCCTGAAAATAATACCAGTTAACGAAGCACAGAAATACATGGCAAAGTATAGGCTTTTCTGCAGCACCTGTGATCTACAGAGTGCATAGAAAAATCTTTGTTAGCCTCTTAAAACAAACTCCCTATTTGAGAGAAACTCTTTGTTTTTAGTAAGCGAGATAAATGCTTTTCTTGTTCAGACACATGGTAGAAATGATTCTTAGCAATCTTTTTTCCCCCCTTTTTTTTCTAAAAATAAGCTGTGACTCTCAAATCATCTGCCCCCAATTTACTCCTGTGTGACCCCGAGACCCTGATCTGTCAGATCTGTCCACATCTGTGCCCACCACCGAAGAATGTGGCAGATTCAACACAACATATGGCTGGAGCTGTGCATATGATATTCATGGGAAATGGAAGAAGCATCACCATTTCCTTTGTACCAAACACCTCCTTGAGCTATTTGTACCCCATGCTTGCAGAGATTCCAGGGTTTCGCTCTGCCGTGAATTACGTTCAGCAGCAATTGAAGTTTCAGTGCAACTGTTTGCAGATGCCTTTCTAGGGATTCCTTTAAGACATACTTTCATTGCTGAGTTTTTCTAACAAATAAATAAGCTTAGAAAACAAGGCATGTTTTCAAGCCGTGACACCATACTGAGGATGTGGCAAGACCCTTCTGGTTAGGGAATTCATTTTGCATGCTGTGAGGTTTAACAGATTTCCCTTGAAATCCTCACTTTCTCTTCTCTACTTCTTTGGATGAGTGGTGGGAAATCCTAGAGACTTACACTTTTGCAAGGCTATAGTTCAAACCAGGATTGAAAAGTAACATGCTGTTGTGTGTTTCAAGCTTGAGGGCACCTGACCCTTAACACCACCTGTGATTTTCAGAGTTTGGCCTCACAAAAATGTCAACAAGCTTTGAAACTTGTAGGGACTGCTCTGCTCTCTGGAGTTGCCCCCTTTGAGGCATCTGAGCATCGTTTAAGCTGTGCCAGCCTTTCTTAGGCTAGCAGTGAGCTCTGAAGCAGGCCAGTGCATCATCGCAGCTTCCTACTCACCGCTGAGCCAGGTGACTTAGCCCATCTCAGACACAAGCCAGACCACAGCTTCAACCTCAGTAAAAAGAGCTGTGGGTAAGTCATGTTGGCTCATGGCCATCTCATCAGAAGGACCCCCACATTGCTGTTTGTTGTCATTCAACTGACATATGGTAGTCTGTTAAAATAGGGGAATTCAAATGTGTTTTTAAATCTGGGGTGCAAGGATTCTTTTTACAAGTTTCCCAAGAAGAGTTGTCATGATGTAGTGTAACTGTATCCACACTGAGGGTTGTCATGAGTAGAAGGGTATTGGTTAAAAAAAACCCCTTACCTCCAATGGAAATAGGTTTAATGCTATTTTAAACGTTGTGCAGCCTAAACTCTACAAAGAAAGGGTCAGGAGTCGGCAACTCTGTAATCCCAGGGCAGAGAATTGTTTTGCACTTTGCTTAGGTAAGTTTGGTGTGATTCATGGTTCTCATTTATTCTCCCTGTGGAAAAAAAGCCTTGTATAGTTACAACAAATGCCTTAAAATAGAAAAGCATGACTTAACAATTTATTTTTCCAGCTTTTTTTTTTTTTTCACTATGGTGCCAGGAGAAGTGGAATGAAACAGTGTCAAACCATTTTTCAGTTCTGCAAGCTGCCTCTTACCCAGGAAGAATGCAAATTGCTGCTTAATTGTTGACAAAGCAAATGGTTTTGTGGATTTTATGGGGGTGGGAGTCTGCAAATGTATGTCTTTTGGTCTCTCTTGGAATAGGAAGAGCTTATGGGGACCCTTGTGTCCTTTGAGACACACGGGTGTGCTCAGTGTTGGAGTGTCCAAACTGATGATGTTTTACGGATAAAAGCAGACAGCCTGCAAGATGAATGATTTGCACAATTTGTGTCTGGATACAGGTCTGGCTCTGAAGGTTTTGTGTGACTGATAGTGACACTGAGCAGAGAAATCTGGGTATCAGCTTCCAAGCAGTGCATCTTCACCCAGGAGTGAGGGCTGAGGGCTGTGATCACGTGCACTTCCCGAGGCTTTTCCCCTCCCAGGAGGGATTTGAACGGGTGTTTTAAGGAAGGCTCATATGTGCCTTGCTGCTTCTCTGTTCCTCAGTTGAGATGGGCCTCCGGGCACAGGCTTGCCATGCCCCATCCCTTGCCTGCTTTCTTTGTACACTGCTTTCCAAGCAGAGATAATGGGACTGATCCGAAGCCAGCTCCGAGGCAATCACAAGTCTTTCCTTTGTCTTCAGTGGGGTTTGGATCAGGCTCAAAGCTCATAAGCAGTTTTCCACCAAGAGTTCCCGGCACTTATGTCAGTCACTGGCAAAAAGGGAAGGGATAAATCCAGCATCGGCTGCTTCAGATGCCAGGCACGTTCTGTGTGTGTGTATGTGTGTGTGTCACAGGGGTATATATATTCATAGAGTCTGTCTTGGTTCCTCCTAAATTACATGACAGCTTGCAAAGGGCAGGCTGCTACTGGTCTGCTTCCAGGACCGACCTCTAAAGATTTCTCTCTGAAAAGAGCTGGGAAGATCTGCACAGTGCCCAGGAAAGCCTTTATCAGGAGCAGGGAAGGAGCTAGGGTGGCCTCTTGGCTGGGCTGGCACCCAACAGTGAGGATTTCATCAGCATGCCAGAACGCAGAGCAGCAGGAAGGTAAGCCCAGGCGAGATGCTTCTCCTCCCACGGGGCTCTCTGTGCTCCTCCAAACATAGTTGCTTTTTCTACAGGGAACTAAAGCTGCTTTTGATACAGCGCTGGGTGTCCCATGGGGGGCACCCACATCAGTGGGAGTATCTCAGCCTTTGGTAGTTTTTGGACAATGTCCCGGGTGTGTTTTAGGACTGGGTGTTCATTNCATTTTTTTTGGCAGGCCAGGGGAGTTTTGTGAGGGCGAGAGGTTAGAGGAGCTAGATCTTCACTTGGGTCTTTAATTGTTTTTTTGTTAACCCAGTTGTTTTAATCCTCTCCTTCCCAGGGAGAGAGGGGAGCCCTCCTGCCCCCTTGCTGTGCTGTGAGGGGGGCAGGAGCTCTGCTGTCACCTGCAGAGCCATGCTCAGAGCAAGGTGCGGGCAGCTGGGGTTTCCTGATGAAAAATGCAGCAGGAAAGCTGGGCTCCCCAGGCCAAGGAATTAATGACACTGTTAGGGGGGAATTTGAGTTCCCACATCAGTAAGAAAAGGAACTGGATACCCGAGGCAATAGACCAAAGTCAAGCTATAAAGTAATTACATTTCTCCCTGTGTTTCATGTGTTTGTTTAATTTTAGTGTTTAAAGGGAAAGGTTTCCTGAGAGTTCTGTGCCAGCAACTCTAAAAAATAATTGTGTGTCTTTCTTTAAGATATATTCTGGCAGGAATATCCTGCCTATATTTTTGGCAGAGGCTTTTGCTTTATCACTAGCCATTGGACTATGGATTTAAGCCTGACTTGAGGTTGGTAGGATGGCAAAAAACACCATTTCAGGGATGTCACTTCCATCTTCACCTGTAGGACTCTGGGGCAGTTTGGTAGCCCGTGTTGTGCTAATCCTCCTTCCTCCATACAGCAGGTGAGAGGAGTTTGCACACCCATCCTTTGGCATTGCTGCCTGCCTGGCTGAATTGAAGTGTGAAAAACTGCAGACCTTTAAAACAAAACTTGTGAAGACACCAGGCCAGCATTTTGCTCTCTGCTCTGACCCTCTTTCTAGGTTGAGCCAGTGCTGCACCTGCAAACTGGCTCAGGATACTGGGGGACAGTCCCTCCTGCAGACCCACCCTGTACCTGATGTGTGGGTGCTGGATGGGAAGTGGGGGTACCCCAATCCCACACCAGGCTTCCTGCAGCAGGAACTGCTTCCCCCACCTCCACTGCTAGGCAAGAGAAGGGAGCACTGAGAGGTGCTCGCTGGCATCGCCTCTGGACGCTTTGCAGGTTCACAGGAGCCTGACCTGGAAACTGATCCTGTAAAACTGCCTGATTCCCCTCTTAGGCTCTTTGCCAGCATAGGTAAGCTATCCATGCTCTAACTCAGTGCCATGATGCAAACCCACCACATGCCTCAAAGGGAGGGTGAGGTTTTATCTAAGTTTTGTATGTTTTTTGATGTTCCTATCTACAAATGATTATTCTTCAATGGTCTGAGAAGGGCTGAGGTGCCAGGAGAGCAGTTCACTGCAGGACCTCATCTCACCAGCATGACACCTTTCTAAGGGCACTTTGCAGTGACACCCTTTTCTCCCTTGCTGCGCTGGAGCAGACCTGGCTGTGGTTGTGTGCACCGCTTCTGGGAGTTATTTATTTTTCTGCTAAGTATTTTGTAAATCCTGCCACTCTGCCTTTTGGTAGAGCTTGTCTCCACTGCCTCTTCACAGGGTTGTGACAGCCGCAGCCTGATGCTGTGCTCAGAGACATCAGGTGCACCACCCCAAACTGCCATTTGCCACCTGTGAAATAAGCCTGAGACCCTGGTAGAAGGAAGGAAATGTGTGCCTGGTGCAGACTGTGGCTGGGGACGGGGCAGGTCATCTCTCACCCTGATGTAACGAGAAGCACATCATCTGCATAGCTTGCAAGGCGAGCAATTCCTATTCTCATATGCAAAACTGTCCATAAATCCCAACACATTGGAAATGTGCTGACATGCTGCACATGTTAACACACCCTTCAGAGAACTGTGTGGCACAGGGAAGAGGAGAGGTCATGCAATGGGAAAATAGAAGGAATATGGTAGAAAGTGTCCATACTTCAATGCAAGAGTCACTTGGGAGGTGTTTTTTGGCTCATTTTTGCTTAGAGATACCTCTTATTTGGTGTAACAGCTAGGAAAACAGGAGAAAACACATGCAGGGGTATAACAAAATGGAACCATTGCAAAAGCACGTGGCTGGGTGGAATGACATAAAAAAATGGCACAGCTGTCGTCACACTGATGGTTAGTGTTTGTAAAGTAAGGTGAAGATGTGAGTTACTGTGCAGAAGCCTGTGCAGATAGAGGTCCAGCCCACGTCATATCTAGAGTAGTTTGATTCTTTGCACCTTGGGAAGAAGTGAGCGTTTTTATCGTCAATTCAGTATGGGTGGAAAGGCTTGTACGAGTGTCTTAGAAGATGGAAATCCTGTACTCAGAGAGGTATGGTTAATCGGGGATATTTGCTGATATAAGGAAGCTATTTATTTCATGCAATTGAAATAAGTTGGTAAGATTTAGAGCCAGTCACTTCTCACAACTAACCCCGTGCACCAACTGCTCTGCAGGACCTCTCTGCAGCTGGGAGATGCATGAATATCCCCCTGAAGAATGAGAAGCTCTCATCTGAAACAGGGAGCAGAGATGCTGCATAATGCAAAACTGGCTGTCAGGCCTGCTTTTGCGTAGAATTGCATATCATCTCAAAATGTAATTGAGATAATTGGGGTAGGATGAACCAGAGTGCATTGGTAAAGATATGTCTTTGTATTTCTGGAGTGGCTGCAGATATTTTTGTCAGGCAGATCTGGAAACAAAGTACACCCTGAGAGATTTCCACAGTCTTCAACACAGGCACCCAATATTAATTAACCTGCTGCCTCCAAAAGGAACTAAAGATGCATTTGTCCTACAATGGGTTCTGTTACTGAATATTGACTTTACTGGACATTGTTACTGAGTAGTATGAATCTTACTACAGAAAAATATGAATCTTGCTACTCTCTGTACCCTGCTCCTGGTACTGTTATTTTTTTTACAAAAGCAGAATTTCAGAGTTTTTCAAATATCATTTGCCAGAAAACTCAAATGAAAAACTAGTTGAGCTGCCTTCCTGGTGTTTGTCAGCTGGGTTGTTGGCAAACCATATCCCAACATATTTGGGCTTTGACTGGAGGAAAGGTGAAGAGAGGTGTAAGGCAAAGGAGAGAAAATCAGAAAGTCTCACTGATGTTTTAACATTGTGACAAGAGATGGGGGGAATGGAGGGGCTCCAACTCATGCAGGTTTGTGCCCAAAAATCTTTAGAAGTTAAATTAGGTATGTAAAATGGTTATGGTATATTGCTTTGGGTATTACTGGATAGTTCTGATATCATGCAGAGTTTTTTTTTTTTTTATTTGAAAACTCATTCATAGAGAACTAGAGTATTCACTGATGTGCTAGTTTTTCCTCGCAAAGCTACTGAGTCCATTCTGTCAGAAAGTCCATGGTGTAGTTGGTTTTGTGTGGTTATCCTATAGAAGTTGGCTTCACCATCTCCCCTGCTGTGATATGGGTAGAGAAAACCAGTTTTCTGAAGCTGTTGAGAGGATGCAATAATATTTTAATGCTCATTGTATTTTAAGATGTTCCGTTCCCTTAAATCATGTTTTCAGTCATGACTAAAGCAAACAGACACAAAGCAGGTGTCTTGTGCAGTAACAAACCTGTCTCCTTTGCAAGTTTTGGCTCTAGGACCGTATATCATGAAACACATAGATTTTCCACAATAGAAAAGTGCAGAAAGTGGAAGAAAACCTGCTGCAGTGAGCTTTTAGCAGCATCATGACAATGAAATTGTATAGTTTCCTCTTATTGGTGTGACATAACCAAAAAGAATCACACTCTTTGTTAATAAAGCGTTTCTCCTTTTTTCTTACCCTTCCCTTTGATCCATTATCACTGCTTGGAATTCAAGATAATTCCTGATCTCTTGTCTAGACAGTGGGTTTTAATTTTCTGACGTGAAAGGAGTTTTCTGGCCCTTCCACGTGCTATTTTGCCTGTAGTCACAAGCTTTGCTGTACTTGTAGGGGAGGTGCGTTGAGTTTGCAGCTGAGTTCTCTGAGGCTGTATCTGTGCTGGGTGACGCAGCAGAGGATATGGGGGATCTGACCCGTGGCTGTGTCAAATACATCCCCAAACCATAGCAGCCAAGGTGAGATTGTTTCAGGGAAGTATTGGCTGTTCTTCCCTCACAGGCAGGAGAGTCCTTGCATGACCCTTGGTGATGGCACATGTGAGTTGTGATTCCCAAGAGCAAAGGGTTGGCCACTTCAGATCCAGGCTGTGAATTGGAGCTTAGCTGTAGGCAGCCTCTCTAGAGAGGAGGAAAACTGCCCTGATGGAGAAGTCCATGTAGCCTGGACCCAGTTGCCAGCAGGAGTCCTTCAGCATCTTCCAGCAATTGCTCATGATGCAATTTGTGCTTACCTCTGTATTTATTAGCTGCAGATAGAACTATCCTCTCTGTATGTGTCTTATTGTGTCCTGAACCCGTTTATACCCCCAGCCCCTACTGCATGCTTAGGAATAAGTCTTGCCAGTTTACAAAGCATTGGTGATGCCCATGATTTTTAGCTGGAATTTAGCTGGATTTCTTTTCTGAAACCCTTGGCCTCTGAGGTGTGCAATTCTATGGGCAAGGACAGATTTAAAAGGCAAAACAGAATTTCTGCTGCTCAAGGTTGCAGAAACAGTGATTCTTAAGGGCTAAAAATTTCCTAGATATTGTGTGGTTAAAATCACATGAGTAATTGCCACGCTCATGATTTTGTGGGGAACTGATTTCCAGCCGGAGGATCTCTGGATAACAGCCGTGTGAGAGCTTTGAGGGCAGATTTTTATTTTCTGCTGCAGTTCAGTGCACCTCATGCGTACCTTCAGTGTGCTCAGAATGATGGCGTTTTCTAGTCTGACTACCTCTGCTCTCCCATTACATCTTCCTCCTGTTTCTTTTTAGCCTGTCAGCTGTTTCAGTGGGTGGTTGTTGTAGCAGTGAGATGCTTTGCTCTTTGGTATCCTGGTCTGGTGAAGAGCTCTGGGTGCTCCAGAAACGGTAACAGACACAAACTGTTATGCATGAGAAATTTAAGGTTGAAACTCAGAAGCTTTGAAACAGGAGAATTAAGGCCATACCTATGGCCTTCACCCACTACCTTGTGCATATATTTTATCTATGCTTTTATTATATATCATTGCCAGACTATCCTGTCTCATTTTTCTGCCTGGTCCCAATTCCCTGATGTCATAGCAAGTTTTCCCTTAGGCTCAATCTCTTCCCCATGTGTTGCTCCTGGCTTCTCCTAGTCCTTCCCCCTTTTCTCCTGCTTTGCAGTCCTGTTGCTTTCCTCTTTGCATGATTTGAACAGCGAAGCTGAGATGACAGGGATGGCTTTATGGCTCTCTCTTCTTATGCCCAGAGCCGCAGCCATGTCCAGCAGCCAAGAAGGGAGTCATAGCAAGGAAAGTCCTGAGCAATCCTCAAAAGTAAGCCCCAGAAGCCCCAAAATGGAGAGAGATCAAGGCAGATGGAATCTGTAGAGGTTTTTCTCCCAAAGGCTAATAAATCTTCAGTGGGATGTTTTCAAAGGCTTTTCACTTTGCCAAATTTGGATGCAAAAGGCACATCCCTGTTCCCAGGGTGACACCAAATTTCCAATCTCCTTTCCAGAAGATGGAGGCGTGAGAGAGTCTCCAAAAAAATAATTGTTAGAATTTTTTTTTACATCAACTAAGCACTTTTCTCTAATCTTATGTTGGAAAATGGCCAGGCCTTCCCCTCTCCCACCCTCCTTGCAGTTTCCTAGAAAATTCTGCTGGAGGCAGACACCTGGCAAAGGGGTATTTCATCCCCAATAGTTTTAATGTGGTGAACATAACTAGGAACAGGGACTCCTGATGGCACATGTTAGAGTATCTCGACTGAGTGCTAACAGCCTTCTGGCATCACAGTACTATGCTGCGCTGCATCTCCTACCAGCTTGAGCTCCGGACCTCATGCTAGAAAATTCATTGCTTGTTGCTTTGAGCAGAATAAACGGGAGATGTAAAACTGCTTTCCAATGTTCAGTGAGCATCAGGCATGAGTGTGAATGGAAAGACCACAGCAAGTGCTCCCTACTTGTGCTTCAAGGTAACCCTGTCAGCACGCGCCTCCTTCTTGCAAATGCCATACAATGTTTTTCACTCTCTGCTGGAAGAAAAAGCTGCCCTAAGAAAAGCAGAATGAGGGCTGATGTTTTGAAAGGTGTCCAAGAGTAACAGAACTCAACTCTCCAGGGCTGAGTTTCGCCTCTTGTGTTTCTCAACCAGGGTGGTTGAATGTGTTACAGACCTATCAGAAATTTTGCTACAAATGCACAAATATTAATCTACAGCCATTTCCTTTGCTTTCTTAAACATGAATGAGGATTTTTGTCTCTTTCTCCCTCCATAAATTGTTCATGGTCAGAGGGGGCATGTTCCGTGTCAAAGTCTTGACCGCCAGGATCAAACAAAACACCCTTGTGAACTCAAAAGTGGAGACAAATAAATGACTATTACTTTTTTTTCCCCTTTTGCCTGGAGTTAAACCTTTTCTCTGTCAACAATATTGACTTTGTTCACTTGGAAGGAAACAGAGAGCCGAGAGAGAGAGGGAGATTTCTCTAGATGCTGCACAGAAAAAAACATTTTGGAACGAGGAATGAAAAAAGACAGAGGTTACAGGAAATGGTAGACATTTTTTGTTGAATTAAACCATTAGGAGTGACCCAAAAACCAACGGGAAAGAAAGGAAACAACTGGATACATTTAGGTCACAAGAACCAGCCAAACGGGGAGCTGAAACCAATTATCATAAATGAATGTTTCTCTTTTATTCATGACCACCGTGTATGCTCCCATGATGCTCTTTGTCTTATTATAAAAACAGATGAAACTATTTCATTTTGTTCTTATACTTATTAGCTAATGCAACTTTTGGGCAATTTATCAAACACTAACACATGTTGTGATTAATAAGCACAGAGAATTAATCACGGCTAAAGCCCCTTAAAAAAAGAGAGGATATTGGGTCCTTCTTAAATATATGTTTGTGCAGGATTATGTAACTTAAGCGGTGACATCTAGTTTTGATGCATATTCATGCATTTTACATGCCGAAAGATCCTTGAAACCATATGTTCAGGCAGGCTATAATTACAGTAACTTCCATTTCTATGGGACTTTGCCCTGTAGCGTGGGCAGAGCAAGCCCTGCGCGCCGTAGACATGGGCTCTGGGGAGCGGGAAGTGGTGCATAGAGCCCACTCCCCCACCAGCATCAGGGCACGGGAGCAGCATTTGGACTATTGTTGCTGGGCTTCGAAGGGGAGATTTCACAGTTGCTGTGGACTGGGGTAAAAAGTCTGACTGCTCCTTTTCGGACTCTTTCCCCAGGGTCTTGCTGCCTTCTTGAATCCGGATACCATCAGAGGAGAATGCCAGTAAACATGGCCTGAGCAGGTCTCAGTATCTTCCTTGCTCCCACTAACCCAGTGCAGTCTCTAATGAGGCATAACTGGCTCTTAAGTGTCCCTAAACACTTCACTGGGGTTAGAATAAATTTTTAAATGGGGAAGAGGAAAGGCAGAGGCAGCCAGCCTGTCCCACAGCCTCACCGAGGCTCAGAGGAGCCAACTCTGTGTGGTGGGAGGCAGCTGTGGGGCTGGGGGAGCTTCCACAGGGGTGTCACGGCAAAGAGCTGCAGCTTTGTTTTAGGGTGGTCTGCTTGATAGGGAGAAGACCACGGAGGGGATGAGAGGGAATATTCTCCACTAGAGCAGTTTAGTGTTGTGGAAGCAGATGTGGGAGCTTGGGTGCCCTTTGCCAGGGGCAGTTCTGTGTGTCTGTGGCAGTGAGGTGTGTGGGCAAGCGGTCACTCTGGCATTGGCATGGGCTGCACTGCATATAAATATCTCCCAACAGACGCTGAACAGAAGCATTGAAAAGGCTTGCTATGGCCTGGCTGAGCCTCACTGTTAAAAGAGTGATGTGAAATATTTGAGGATTTTTGTGGTTTATTAAAAAAATATAAGTATTTTTGACTTTGCACCTCAGCTCCAGGCAAGACCCAAATCTTAACATCCTTGAACTTTGCATGTGATGGAAAGTCCATTGTTTGCTATAAAAATGAAGAACTGTATCCTCAATTCTAAGCTCCAAAGTGCAGTGATGCAGTTCACTGAGGCTCACCGTTAGCAGTCTGTTCTGCTCAGCGAGCTACTTGCTGTATCAACATCCAGTTGACTTCAGTAGAAACAAAGTATGTGTTTAAGTCCTTTTATTGACTAGGGAGGGACTTAAGCATGTGTTTAAATGCTTTCTAGAACTAAGGCATAAATGCTTGATTCTCAAAGCCCAACAAAGTAATAGGGCTGATCTTCAGTAGAGCATAAATTCTAGGATGTGCTACAGGAGGAGCCGAGTGAAATTCTATAGCGTCAGACCAGATTTTTGTAACGCTCCTAAAACCTCTGCATCTTGCCATAGACTTCAATGAGATTTAGATCTTGTCCTTTAAAATAAAATAAAAGGGAAGAGAAAAGCAAAGCTATTATTCTCGCTGGTCAAGGCATCTGAATAAACTGTTGCTTGCTCATGAATAGCTGGGGAATGGAATTCATACAAGTTTATGCAGCTAATTTGTCAACCATTCAACAAAATATGCAAAAGGATGCTACCACGACTGCATGTGTGGAAATGCTCTGGCATTTAAAAAGAAAAAAATGTCCCTAGACAGCACCTGCTGGCATTTTCCACAAGGACAAGATATTTTGCTATGCCTCTCACATGTCAGGAAATTCAAATTTTTTTCTTCCAACCTAATCCCAGTGAAGTGTATTTATTCTTCTTCTTTTTCTTTTTTTTTTTTTTTTCCTAAAAGAAATGCATGCCACTAAAACATTTTTGATGCATGTTAACGACACATTGGCCCTACAGGCTACATTTTTTCTGTGGAAGATAGATGACCTTCTTTTACTTCTAATTTCCAACTGAGATCGCCAGAAAAAGAAAATTAAAAAACAGGCTTTTAGTTTTCGTCTTTCGGCAACCCTGATGTGGTTGCTGAGGCATTGCTTAGAAACACAAACATTACAGCACATATGGAAGTCTACTGTCGAGTGGAACTGAGTCCTAAAGCAACATGTTAAGTCGGAAAAATTTATGTTCCTGCTAAAGCGGCAGTGTAGTAATCGGTTTCAATGGAAGTAAGAGGAATGCATCAGAGATGGAAATCGCTCGCTCCCTTGGATGCAAGTACAGCAATTCAGACCTACAATCTGGGATGGTTGCATGGAGAGGAAGTTGCTTTTATCCATGAGAGCAAATCAGGCTTGTGCCGACTGTACTTCTCTGTGCGCACTTGCATCTGTTTGTGTAGAAGCAGCTTTATTTCATGTGCCTATTTATGCATGCTCAAAACACCCATTTTTGCCCTTTGGTTGGATTTAAATGAGGTTAGTTCCAGGCTTGCTGAGGGTGACAGAGGTACAAGTCCAAATTCTTACTTTGCCAAGATAAACCATTTGACTCTCTCCAGGAGACTTACTGGACTTGCTCATTTAGGTTCCCTCTGTAATCAGGAAAACAGAGATAAACGTGTCCAGGCAGTGATTTGTCTTGACTGTTTTAGGGTGGTCTCAATCTTCTCATGAAGGTGCTTTCTTCAATTAATTCAAAAGAGAGCCTGGAAAACTCAGTCAATATATGTTACCTTAAAGCAAGTAAATCCACATTCTATGGTTCCTCCCTTTGCAGTCTAGTTCACAAAAAGCTCCTAGTGACTTGATCACATGTCCAGTTCAATATCTAAGCATCTTCAAAAGCCTGACATACCCCTCGTTCCTCATAATTATGTGCCTCAGTTTCTCGTTTGTGGACTTGACTCTCCTTATCTGATGAGAACAATGTAAGGCTAAATAATGAATACTGCAATTTTTTCAGATATTAGGAAAATTCAGGGTTTAAAAATATTTCAGAGATAGAGCTTCTAACACCATCAGGAAAAAAAAAGATAATTTTTATTGCTGCTTAGATTCATGTGCCTGCAGTCTCAGCATTTCCTAGTTAACGGACTTCTGCAGATATAATTGCTTTGAAAATTACAGTTTGCCTTTCTCCGGTCCCAGGTAGGCTCCCATGTTTTGGAGTCTAGGGGAAAATGTTGTGAGTTATGGCCTCAGGATCAAGCTTGATGGTAAGTGCAGGTTTGATAGTGGCAGATGTTGTTGGGGAAAGGCACCTGTCCTGCCCCTCACCTAATCCCATTCCTGAAGCACCCATCACCACCACCGCAATACCAAGAGCAAGATAAAATGCACGGCTCTGGTTACTCCTCATCCCTACAGCACCATTTTACTGGCCTCAGCAGAGCTGCAGGTCTGCAGTACCTGGGTTACATATGCCAGGAAGCCCAAGTCTGGGCTAAACCTAAGACCGGAGCTGCTGGGGCAAAGGCAGTGTGTGTCTTGTGGGAGAGAAGGAGGTTTTGGGGAACCTAGCATGCACATTCTTTGAATCCCAGTTTTACCAGCTTGCCTGCTCAAGGAATAGTTTGCTTTTTAAGTTGCTTATTGTTTCAGGCCAACAGCTAATCCTCTGAGAAAGTAATTTCTGTTGCTTGTGGCCTCATTCCGTATCGAGAGTTAGAGTGGAATTGATGCTTAGTCAGTGGCTGCATTTCAGCCAAGGAAACATCATGGATTCTAGATTATTGTGAGTTTTTTGGGTATTTGTTTTAAATCCAGAAGAATATTTAGATGTCATCTGTGATGTTCAATTCCTTGATTTTGCCCAATTGAAAAAAGCCACCTATTTATTTGAAAAATATTTTTGGAAGCCTGAAGATAACCACGTTGCTCTCATGGTTAAAATGTTTTATGTAAAACTTGTTATTACCATAGATCAATGGGATATGTACAAAATATGTTACAATGGGGCCTGTGTTAAGGATTTGTCAAGATTTCCATTATAAACCACTGTTTTCGAGGGTTTATAACTTAGTCATAAAAATTCATTCCAAGCTAAAACTTGGCAAACAAAATGTCAACCCAGGAGAGATTTTCTTTTACCAGATTTGCTTTAATGCTTTAAACTGATTTGTCTATTTTAAAATTATACGAGTGCCCTGTTTTATAGACTTTCTGTGTATACAGGGTGCGCGTGTGCATGTGTGCTAATATAACATGCATACCAGGGAAGAAACAACATTAAAAGTACATTAGCACAGCAAAGCAGAGCTCCAAAAACCCCACAAGGTTAAAACTGGGGTTGGATTTGCAATTTCTGGAATCTTAAACATTGGGATGCCAACTTTGGGTTAAGTCTTCAACTGGCAACTTCAGCTGATCAGGGCTTATCTACACCCACTGAGCTTCTGTCCTTTTGTGACACTACCCAATGCAAGACATCTCCAGGCATCTGAAAAGGCTGCTGTTGAAAATCGGGGCAAATCTTGACGGTAAGGTGGCCAGAGAGGATCTAGGACCATTTCAGGGCACCTGGTGTGACGGGGGGAAGATGTTCAGCTGATCTCCTATTGAGTGATCCTGGAACCTGGCCGCTCTTGATGGTCAAGGGGAAGATGTAGGCATGACAATTAGGTGCCAGTATTAAATGACTGAAGCACAGCTCTCTGTCATGAGTTCCCTGTTGTTAAGGAGCCAGGATCTGAGCTGAGATGTTCATCACTCTCGAACACAAATTTTATCACTGACACCTACATTTGTCCTCGGTACCATGGTAGGCGGTCTAAATATTTCATCCTTGGTGCACTAGCTTTGTGATAGGTGAAGTCTGGCTTGTCCCACTCAAAGCCTGAAGCCCTGCAATTGCAGCAGTCCCTGGGAGAGGAGGACATGCATCTGAGCTTGCAAACACCCAGCCTGAGCCCAGGTGGTTGAACAAGCAGCACAGAGACAGAAATACCTCCAACAGACATTTTGGGCATGGTCTAAGGCCTTAAGCCTGCTCCTAAGAGAGCTGATTTCTCTTTTGACCACAGAGGGAGTCTCAGGTGACCATGTGCCCAGCTTGTGTGCCTCAGCTGGCTGCCCTGAGGAGAGGAATCCAAGCCTTGGCTCTTTGTAGGACTGAGCTTTGGTCTCGGAGGGTCAGACTGACTTCTCTCTGGAGGCAGATGCATGAGTCTTCAGTCTGGCATCCTTCCCTGGTGCACTGGCTCCCTCCCTTGCTTCTGAAACACTGGGGTATGAACTCATTCTCTTGATAAGACTTGTCATCTCCAAGTGTCTCTAGGCTGTGCTACACTCTCTTCCTGGCTCTTGTGCGGAGCTTGGTGTTGAGCACCGCTTGCTCATGGTTTTTCTTAATTGAGGGCAGAAGTAGGTTCCCCTTTCTGCAATAAATCCAGAGTACACACAAACACACTTGTAAGATATTTAGAAAAGCTCTACTCTGTGTATCTTAAATGTGCGTGTGTGGGGAGTAAAGCAAAGCAATAAAGAGCCTACATTATACCACATGTGTGAGCAAAGGCCTGTGGTTAACTCCCTTCAGATAGATTTCAGCCAGGGCCCCTTTCTAACAGCCCCCAGAGGACTACTGAAAAGTCGGCATCCATAGTTTTAAATAGGTTCATTTAAAAAATAAATTGTATTAGGGCTTTTTCCTCCCTGGCTCTGCAAACCGAATACACAAGTGACACAAATAAGGAAAATGGCAGCATGTTGTGGCTTACGCTGGGTAGCCAGCTTCTTCTGGGACACTGGGGATGGCCATGGCAGAGCAGGTCTCCTGGCAGTTAAGGTGCTTGTGGGAGGATCACCATGTGTGTCCCTGCCCAGCAGTCCCACTATGCTGGGAGAAACAAATGGTGATTTTGTGGTCAATGCGCTGGAGAGGGATTATGTTGAATAGATCTGTCAACATGTCTTGGCCAGGTATGGGATAAGTAAAACCTTGACCTAAAAAGAGAAGAGGGAAGTACTACAACCCCTCTGCCCTTTTTCTTCCTACCCCTCCTTCACCTTCCCTTTGGTTAGGAGGCATTACAAGCTATTGCCTTCTCTGCCTCCTACATCGCTGAAGATGATGGGGTCCTCTGGGCAAGAGCCTCTGCTGCCTCTGCAGATGCCCTTGTGCTGCATCCAGCTCTGCAGATCTCTGAGGTGTGCCTGCAGTCTGCCGTGCCACAGCTACACACGCTGCTGTGACACATCCAGCTCTGGGCACACAGGAGAGCAAGGGACATTAATAAGAATCAGATTGAGAATAAAGTGCGTTGACAACTGGGCTTTGATTTTCCAAAGTGCTTTTTGGATGAAAAATGGCCTCTCTTTTTTTTTTGGATGAAGCTTTGCACAAAGGATGACACTATTTAGGTTGGCACCTTTTCCAGATCAGTCCCCAAAACACTTCAAGTCTAGGATTGTCGATTTTTCACTTGTCAAAAAACCAAAACAAACCAGAGTAGAAATGACGGGTTTGGCTTTCACTTTGTGTTGTGAAAAACAAATAAACAAAACAAATATTTTTCTAAGTTTTTAATGGAAAATCAAATTCTCATTCTTACCACAGTTGGTAATTAAGCAAGCTAAGAGGAAGATGCTATGCCTGGGGACATGTGGCCTTTCCTCATTGCTGGTCAGACTGTTTGTGAGCATGAGAAATGTGCCTCAAACATGTTACCGTGTCATTTTATTCATCGCTGATGCCAAAGAATTAAACTATTGGATCAGTGGAAGCAAGATCTCACTTTTCTGTTGAACTCAAAGTCAGCTTTGTAGAGAACAGTATAGCCACAGTGGAGGGAGCTGGGTCACATTTTGGTGAATTTAAATGAGTTCTTAATGAAAAGGGGAATAAATTTTTCACACATTCCTCTGCATTAAAGAGGGGTCAGAGACTAGCATCAAGGTGAGCCCAAACTCAGGAAAGACACAAAGGGAATTCCTGAGCTGCCGACAGAAATGTCTCTCCAGGCTGCCAGGAGCCAAAACGCTACTGCTGGAAAAACAGCAGGGAGGGTGGAAATCTGGGTCCAATGAAGGACCAGCAAGGAAAGCTGTGAAGTGGGGTCACAGGGGGGGAAAAGATAAACAGCATCCTCCCATCGAAGTGGTCAAGCTTATTAGAGATGAGGCCGGTAGTAGGTGTGAATAGGCTTAGCCAGATGGCAGGGACCAGCAATCCTGTCCCCCATCATGGAAACATTGCAGCATCCAGTCTTTATCATAAAAATGTGATGCTGTTGAAAACTGACTGTCAGGATTTTAAAAAAATGTGTGACTTCAGGCAAGTTGCTGAGTCCTCCTTGCCTTGCTTCTGCTATCTGTGAAATGGGCTGTTACTCAAATGGAATTGCTGGGAGGGTTAGAAATGGGAGTGGACAGGGCAGCTTCTCTTACCTGAGAGCTAATTTTTATCTCTGTCTGATGGACATTTTAAATGCCAAAACAATGGATTTTTTTTTAATATATTGATCATTGTTAAGGTAGCAATACAGAGCTGTCACTTGTATAGTGCTGCTCTCATCTGTAGTGTTTCTAGGCGTGCTGCCAGGCAGATTCAAGCAACAAACTTGAAAAAATGGACTTCACTCATGTGAAGTCCGCAGCCCCTTCCCAGGACACATGTACCAGGAGCTGCTGGGCTGCCCTGGGAGGTCTGACAGTGCTGCAGCCACACCTGCAGTGCCCAAATTCTCTACTGTGGGAACTGTGCCCTCCCTGGGTGTTTCTCTGGTCTCTCTGCTCCTCTCCATGAGGGAAGGACTGAACTGCAATTTTATCGGTGGCTGAAAGCTGAAGCGCTGCTGTTAGCAGACCCAAGCTGGATCTGTGGCGTGATGACGTGGTCCCTTTTGTGCAGCCCTGATGCTTCTCAGCTGGACCCGTTGTACCTCTGGCACTGTGGTGGGAAGCTCAGCCCTGTGGTGTAGGGCCAGGTGTGGCAGGAGTGTGGGCAGGGTGCATTGGAAAGCCCTCCTGGGGCTCCAGTGTGGAGCAGTGGTGGGTACTGAGTAGGAAGACATCTCCAGGAATAGACCCTGGGTTTGTTTTGCATCTCATTTGTAAATTAGGAATGTAATTACACTAGACTCTTACCAGCATTAATAAGGGACAAGCACCTCCAGAGGGCAGTTCGGATCTGAGCTGTCTGTAGCTCTCCCTTGGTGGGGAAAGGGGCCCAGTAAGGATCATAATTTAGGTTTCTTGGTTGGGAACCTTGCATTTGGTGCAAAGAATCTCAGTCTTGGGATAAGGTTAAGAAAGCATGCTAAATCTTACAGGTGTATTCCCCATTGCTGATAGTGCCTGGGACAGTTATCACTCTCAGGGAAGGCAACCATCCTCTTTCTCCTCTGTCTTCTGGGGGGAAATCAAGGGTCCATGGAGGTGAATGGTGCTGAGCTGCCTTCCCTGTCTGAGGACCTGGTTCCTTTTCTATTATAACATTATTTAAAAGCGGGGGCAGGGAGCAGTGGGGAGACAAGGAAAATATTTGTGTAAGAAAACTACACTTTAAAAGACAGCTTAAAACTGGGATTAATAAGTCTGCTTTTATGGAAGCGTTTTTACATGTTGTAAAACATTTTTAAAAACATTGTAAAAACTCCAGAGTTTCACGTTTAATATGGCTGATTTTCTTTATAGAGCTGACCTGCTTCCCAAAGGTGATGTATACACACCATATGACACAGGGGTTGCGAGGGTAGGCGATGTTTTTACATTGATTACTGTAGTAAATAATAATGTAAAACCATGTATAAATAGGGAGTTCAATCCAGAGCCGCCCCTGGGGTCTGCACTTCTTTACACATGGCCCATTTTTCATCACTTGTGTGATTATTTTATTTTATTTTTTTGGAGGAAGAGGAAAAGGGGGAGGGAATGTACTGGGTTCCTTTTTTTTGTTCTTCTTTTTTTGTCTCTCAAGAACATCTCCTCTTGGGTCAGCTCTTGAGCAGAGGCCAAAAGTACTGGTTAACTCTACAAAAAGCGTGTTCCCTCAGCAATTGGGGAGTACAGAAGAAAACAAGAATGGGCTGAGGTTTCCAGAGATGGCCAAAGAAGAGTAGACAGATGAAGTGTGCTCTGTAGTTGAGAGACTGGGGGAGACACGATAATGTTATTCAAATATCCCAAAGGAGTGACAGCCAAGTGAATAACCTCTGCTCTTCCCCTGCTGTGGGTAACATATAGAGTGGCAGGCTTAGACTGAAGAAAGGCAGCTTCATATCCCTTGGAAAAACTTTTTAACTGGGTGGATGGTGAAATGCTGGGAGCAGGCTCATGGGTGTCTGTCTGTCTGTCTGTCTGTCTGCCTGCCTGCTCATGAGTGAGCTCTGCTGCTGGGATATGCACATTGCTACAAGCAGCTTTGGGCAGACAGTGATTTTGGCTCCTCTTTAATGGAGACACAACTGCCCCCTTAAAATATGCTCTGACTACATTGCCCCTCAGACAGGGCTTGTCCCAGCTGGAGGAGGGTGGAGTGGAGATGAGGACCTTCCCGGCTGGTCTAATAGCCTCTGTCCCTGGTGAAATTATTGGCCGCCACTTAGCACAATTTGTTTCATTTTACAATTATTCTTCAGGGGAACTTTTATAAGCTCCTGTAATAAGTCACTTCTGCTGGGTTCCGGAGAGGAAGTGAACTGCATTAGAGCCAGAGGCATTACCCCAGCCTCCCCTCCACGCTGCCTTGGGAGCTTAACACGGTGCTTTCCATAGTCCTGCATACGTGTGCATGGGAGGCTTCCAGGTTACTGTGGTGGAGGTGGCTGACACTTAGTGGATATCACAGTCGGCCACTCTCTTGGACTTTCCTGCAGGGATAAATGTCAGGCTCAGTCAGCTCTGTGTGGATGTAACACAGGCACAGGCAACTCGTGGGCCACAAGCAACATGCCGCGCCATTTCCACATGAGCAAAAACAACACGCGTGCACACACACAATAAACATGTCACCCTGTTTCCATACAAACACAGTGCACGCCTGTACAACCACACACGCAGAGATGCACACACGCTTCTCTTCCAGATTCCAGCGGGACTGTGATTTTTAACTATCTAAATCAAAAACAGATACAACCCTCCAGTGAGGAGCTGCCAGGAACTTGCCCTCCGCTCCCCCAACTTTGCTCTCCCAAATGCACGGGGGAAAAAATATTCGCAGATCTCCAAACGGGCAAACGGTTTCTCAGCAGGCAGCGAGGTTGGGGATGGGGGTAGGGGGACGCAGGGAGGAGGAAAAGGGAATGTACAGAATTACTTTCTAGTGGCAGAAGAATAAACAGCTTAAGTTAATAAAGTTGAGGCCGAGGAGAACTATTTGGAGAGTGTGGAGGAAGTCAGGGATTAAGGAGAAAATAGGAGCCCAGCAGCAGGAAATAGTATGGCAGCGCAGTGGATCTGAAGGGAGAGTGGAAGACAGAGGGGAGACCTGGCCAGTGCAGTGGGGCTGAGGGCGAGGAATAGGAGGGCTGCGTGGCTCTAAATCACAGCCCTGCTGAAAGCAAACCACCTCGCGTTCATCAGAGTCTGCCTCGGAAGCCAAAATTCCTTCCTAAAATGATGTGACCTATTTTTAGGAGCTGGTTTACCGATGGAGATGCCACTTTTGTTTTGAGGCAGATGTAGCAGAAATGAAAAGGAAAAAAAGCAAAGGAAGAGAGGGGAGCTCTGGGGCATGAGGACAATGCCATCCTATGGGGAGGGCACCAAATTCCTCCAGCCCCACACTCCCTGTCCACACACCAGCCCCATCCACCAGCGCTGTCATCCCAGCCGGCAGCCGTGGGCAGTCCGTTTGAGTGACAGCCCTGGGCGCTGCGTGCATTGCTGACTCAATGACTTTTTGCAACTGTCGAAGAAGCTTAGCAGATAAGCGCACAACAGTTTTTATTATTCCAAGAGGCAGAAGACTTGCCTTAGCAAGCGGTAACAAATACGGACATTCACGACCAGGATTAGAACAAACTGCACTGGTGGGCAAGGGCCAAAGGCAGCACGGAGCTGCAGTGTAACCCAAAACCTCCACAGCTGTTTTCATTTTCCTCCCTTCAACACAGTCCCTGTGTGGTACTTCAGGGAGAATTATGAAAGTGGCGTGTAATTCAGAGAAGTAATGTCCTTTTTTTTTCTTTTTTTTGTCTTTCCTTTTTTCCCCCCCTCTCTTCTTTCTCGCTTTCTTTTTCTTGGAGTAATGAAAATTGCTGTGGTAGATCGTTTCGGATTCAAGGGAAATAACAGACTCTATTTTTTGTGGGTGACTTAGATAACAATAGATTGGACAGGGTGCTATGTTTGAAAGGCCCCGCTGCTCTCACCACCACGCTCCATCGCTCCCCAGCCCCTGCGTGGTGACGGATGGGCAGCGGAGCTGTTTTCCCCCTCAACAGTTTAAACCATAATTTTAAGAAAGAAAAAATTAAAAATGAAGAGGAGAACAAGTTGGAAACCCTGGGCATTGTGCAAATGAATGCAGTGACTTCAGTGGCCTGAAAGGGACTTGCTGCTTCGTTCCAGCACAAAGCCTGGGCCGTACAAGTCCCCACTCCAGAGAAGGGCTCTGCTGCCACAGAGCACTGGTTCCCACCGGTGTTTTGATGGGAATTGTTTAAGAAGTGTGAGGCCACATCCTCTGCTAGATCCTGGTGATTCCCACCAGCCTGGAGGATGCTCTGCCTACAAGAAAAAAAAAATATTTTCCCTCTGGAAGATAAATTCTCTCCTGATCTAATGCTCTTTGCTTGGCTAGGATTAGGCCAGCAGGGAATTTAGCCCCCTCATTTTTGAACAGAAGTGATCGCATCATGGTTCCTCTGTCCTGTGAACATTGCATTGGAAAACAGATAGTTTTCCAAGATGTTATGCATTTTCTCATTAAAATGTCTTAATTTGACATCTATCAAAAATCTGAAAAAATTCCTCTATTCGGTCAACTAAAATATTTAGTTTAAAGCATTTTGAGGCCTTTTTTTCCATTTTGCTGTTTGGTTTTTTTTTTTTAAATAAAATTTCAATTTTGAGATATTTTAAGCTGGGAAAAAAACCCTCTTATTTGTCAAAGTGTTTTACTCCAGCACTATTAGAGATCTTATTTTAGAGAAAATAGAACAAATATTGAATTTTTTTTCATCTTCCCTTGCTCTTGTTCTATGAAAAAAAGACCCAAGCTAATATAGTAACATTTTAAAAAAAACAACAAACCACCCAACAAACAGCCCACCCAAAAGCCCTCAGTTCCACCCCAGGAAAAACTTCATCCTTAGTGAATATTAGGTAGTGCAGAAAAGTTATATTTCTTGCCTGAAATTGCTGGGATTGTTCATAAACCTTAGATAGCTGTTGCATCCAGTTATCAAATTCTGTTGGTCTCTCCTTTAATAGTTCCACATTCTTTTTATTCAATAAGAAAATAACTCAGTGAGCGACTGGAAACATTTAACGTGTGTACCCTGACACATCTGCACATACCATAATAGACACATGAATTTAATGCTCAGTTGATTCAATGTGGGGAGTGGAATTTAGTGTCAAGTCAATTAAAATATCCTGTTCCCACTCCCTCCCTTTTTTTTTTTCTTTTTTTTTTTTTTTCTTCCCCCTGAAGTATTTATCAGGATGGCTGCATGGGAGGTATGTGGTGTGGAAGTTGTGGGAGTCCTCAGCGTGCTCCTCTCATGACGTGGTGTTGGTGCAGCACAGAAGTAAATGCACTCGTTCTGCTGTGGTAGCCCATGTTAAAATTACCACAACCGCGCTAATGCAAGGAGACTTTGACAGAGCTCTGCTGTGCCATGGAAAAGAGGAATAGGGATGATAAAAGGATGACCACATGTGATCGTCCCTGTGCTGTCCTGGCTGGGCTTTGGCTGGGCGGTGAGGCAGCGAACTTGACTGTGTGCGTGCACAGCAGACGTGCTCGCTGCAAACCCCAGCTTGCTTCCCTAAGTATGTTTGGATGACTACTGTAGCTAAACAAAAAAGCATTATAAAACAAACTGTTATGAGCGGCAGATAAATATAGTGTGATAAAGATGAATGGTTCGGCAGCTGGGGCGTAGAAACATGCTGCTTTCCATCTTGACATGAGTTGTTTTGTTTTTCCTAGAAGCTTATCCGTAGGTCTGTTGCCACGTATCTGGGGTTTTATACTCGCATTGCAAGAACTTTGGGATCAGGATTGTGTGTGTCTTGCTGTCGATAGTGCCCAGTGCTGTCCCAAGGCCCGGGAGGCACTGAGCAATGTGGAAAATGTCTAGAATACACAAATCCTTTATTTGCCAATGATAAGGGTATTTAATGCTGGAGTCATTACAAAGGCAACATCATTGCTGCAGTCATTTTAAAATCAGTTTTGGTTTCAGTTTGGAAGATCGGCAGAGCTGGTTTCCAGGGCTGTTACAACGACCCCTTCAAGTCAATGAATTTTCCTCTGCTGATGTCTGTGAAGTCTGGGTACAGAAATTTGTTATTAACATCTGTAGCCAGATTTTTATTAAAAATGTGGTGCAAAATCTAAGTTTATTTAGAAGGCGAATGTATTTGGATGCTTACATCATTTTTATAACCAAGAGGATAAACAGTTGTGATGCTTTCTATTGTTTTAGTATTTCTTCCAGTGTAGGCAACCTTTGCAGAACAAAGTGCTCTTTGTAAAACTAAGTCCTTCAGCACGTGAATACTTACACATGTCCTTCGTGGTTTAACTGGAGGCAGGAGGGGCTTAAACCTTGGAGATAAGCTTGCATGCGAGTCTTTGCAGAACTGGATGTGATCCTGCGCTGTGCCAGTGCAGTGATCCCAGCGCACCAAACCATGTCTGGTTCACGTTTAGGGCCAGCCCTGATGTGTAATTCATACATGGCATTTCATTAACTGGCAAATTTCCCTACTAACCCACCCCCGCAAATTCTCTAGAATGTAAGGAAGGAATTTGTTGTGTGGTGGCCTCTTCCTCCTCTCCTTGCCCATTTTTTTATGACTGAGGAAACCATTTTATTGTACATGAAATAAAAGCTTGATGTGGTCTGCCATTTTTAAATTTACCATGGTATTGAATACAAAATGTATCCGCTTACAGAAGGTGGGTCGTGGATTGTGGTCTGGTGTTCATCCAGCGCCTGTTGTGACTGAGTGTAGGGGCATGGGGAGAAGATAAGAGCTTCTCCAAAGTCTGAACAGGAATTAGTGGACTGAAGGTGTGAAAGCCCTTACTCACCCTTTATTGCAGAGTTTATTATCGCTATAATTTTTATTCTCTTGTGCAACTGCTGCCTCATAATGCTGCAGGATTAATGCCATTCTCCTGGGCTGATAGTGACAAAGTGACCCCAAGTACCAGCATTGACCACCAGGTCAAATTCTGCTTTTCCAGTGGAATAAAGTGCAAAACCTCAAATCATCTGCAGTGATGGGTGGGAAGAAGATGCTGTCGATGACTTTGAGGAGATAGAACAACTGTCCTTTTGCTAATAAATAACCTGTAGCTCCTCTGGAGAAGGAAGGTTACATGAGTGGCAGGGACACTTGTGTGGGGTTTACAAAGACACAGGCTCATTTTGATGCAGTACTGTTATGCCTCCTTGTCTTGATTTCTCATTTGCTAAATGCTGTGGGCTCGCAGTACAATTCTAACAAAACCAGAATGAGGGTGTCTGGAGAGCCTGTGTGCTGATGGGTCTGCCTCCATAAAGTGCTATAAATAATGTTTGGGGCTTTGAATACAAAGATCTCTGACTCCAGAAAGCAGAATAAAAGACATTAAAGCATCTGAAAAGTCTCTCACTTTTGAATGATTTTCCTTCATACTGATCTATTGTCATGAAGAAACCCCTTTCATACCATGGTTGGACAGCATTAAAGGTGGTGCAACTGCCTTTTCTGGGAAAAGAAGAACTTTTAATGAAGACAGATTGGGGTTGTTTCTGCTACTGTTATTGCTGGAGTCTGATTCTGCTTTCTGGAAGGAGAGAGCAAACCCAAGTTCCAAAGACAAGCACTTATGAAAAGGAGAAAGAAATGAAGAGCAAAGCTAGAAAACAACTTCTGGAGCTGCGTCATGGCAAGGTCTCTGTGCTGGAAAGGGGCAGCACCCTGCCTTATCAACACCAGAAAAACTCCACCACAGACAGACTACTTAAGGCATTGCTTTTTGTTGCCTTTTTGATCACAGGCTCATACATAAACAGCTACATACATACAAAATATATAACAGGCTAGAGAGAGAAGTAGTAATGTAATCCTGGCTGACTATATCAGATTTTTTTTTTTTTAAAATATATAACAGGCTAGAGAGAGAGAGAAGAGCTAAATTGTAGAAGGAACAGAAGACATGGGACAGAAAGGGAGAGCAGAAATGGGAATCAGGGAAGCACCTGTCATGTGTCTGGAGCTGATGGAGGAGAAAATATCATCTGGTCCTTTCCAGGGTAGATCTGTTCAGCTCTTGCGATGGGGGGGCTGAAGTGGTGGGGAGAAGACTTCAGAAAGTGGTAGTACTTTCTCTGGGCAGACTAAGGGGTCATCTTTGCCTCACTGTTGAGTGATGGGTTCTGCAAAGTGAAGGATAGGCAAAGCAGGCTCTTTGCATTGCTCATAACGTAATCTTGATTATATACTTTTTTTATCCAGCTCTGAAATTGTTTGTTGCAGAATACGAGAATCCCACTCCAAATTTTACATTGACGCAATTACTCTAAAGTAACTAGTTCACAGTCGTGGTTTTCATTAAGCTTCTTTGTATGAACAATCTTCAATATAGATATTCTGGCAAAGAAATTAGTAATTAATTATTAAAAAAATCTCAAATGTCTTGTCCGAGTAGTTTAATAAGCTTAGCACTAAACTATTGCTTTGTTAATTAAAAATGCGTTTCAGGTAGCACAGGCAGTCTCTACTCTCTGCCCAGGGAGAGTGCCCCAAAAGTTTCGCCAAGACATTGAGATAAATAGAGAGTGCTGAGGCCATCTCCTCTTTGCTGAAATACTTTGAAGCAACAATCAGATCAAGAAGATCAAGAGTTGATGGGGAATAATTAGGAGCTGTTAAGCTGGCTGTTACCTGGGCCTATGGATGCTGTGCTGTTCATGCCATTTCACTTTGGAGGGTCAGACTCACCAAAATAATTGCAAGCCAATCTCAGGGGCAATTATTGCTGTAACAAAATATCAGGCCTGCAATTTTCTTCATGGAGGGAAACTAAAAAATACCATTTTGACTTTTTGCTGGTAACAGCATTTAATGGTACACTGGCAGTTTCTTCCTCCCTCTCCAGTCTGTCCTTCCTCAGTTTCACAGGCTGTGAGGTCTCAAGGACTTGTCCTCAGCTAGTTGAGGACCATGGCAGGGTCCATCCCAAAAACATAATCGTTCTGGTCATGAACTTAGGTGTGCCCTTTGCTGACCTAAGATGAAATGGTCCAAATGCTCACTTAAATGGAGATCTAAATGTCTATCATCTGTGCTTTCTGTTCACACTGCTGGAGGTTGGCTTGGACTTCCTAACGTGGGAGGAGGTGTCGATGCTGTTAGTGCCTTCTGGGAAGCAAGGCACCATCTCACCCACCAACTCATCCTACGATGTGGAGTCAAAACTTGCTCTGTTCAGCAACAGCTGGTGGAGATTGGGCTGAGATGGGGGGGGGCTCAAGGTACCCTTGTGCCTCTCTTAAACATTGTTTGGGGCCAGCCCCCATTAGTAGGTGGTCTGTCCCCTGAAAGTGACGTGGGGTTGTGAGGAGTGAGCTCGGGACATGGAAACAACTGTTCCATCCATGTAACTATTGTTGTATCCTGCTACCCACATCATAGGGAAAGTTTTCAAAGCTGAGCATTCACTGTGCCTGTGCAGGAGCTGTTGCTTAAAGACAGTGCATATTATGTACTCAATGTTTTTCAAATTAAACCATTATTTATCCAGAGCTAGCCAAAAATGTAGCCAAAACCCACCTCTGATTATTTTTGACCTCTCTAAGGCTAATAATCTGCTAAAATGTCTTTAAACCATCTTAAAGAAAACAGAAACATCACTCCTGACAACTCACATACCTACTTTTTAATGCAGTGTTATTTTAAATGGCTGCGTTTATAAACCTCTAAAGACTGAGGTTTGTAATAGAAATGCTGACAGATTCTTGACACTCCATCCCATAATAACAAAGTTTGGAGAAAAAATGGGGCTGTGGACACCACTGTCCCCATTACAGAGCTGGGAATTTCTTCCCTTCTTATTGATTTAACTTGCCTAGCCAGGAAACTGGTTTTCCTGTGAATTCAGAGTGAGCACCAAATCAAGATGGCAGGACCTAGACATTGTTATGGGGTGGCCAAGAAGCTCAGCTCTTCCTCCACCCTGGAGCGGCCCCACCAGCCTCCGATGCATGCTTACCACATGTTTGCTGCCTGGAGAGCAGCGCTTAAACCAGAGGAGGTCTCCAGAAAGGAGAAACTGGACAGAATTTTTCCTTCTACATCCCTGTTGCAAAAAAGCCCCAAGAAACAGGAGTCAAAGTGACAAGCAGCTGGTTGGGCTCAGCACAAAATGGACCACATTCCCATCTGGCGCACATCAACCTCCGTGGCTTTCTGCCAGCCTATACACTGGCATGGGGACTTTAAGCACATAAAATTGTAGCATCTATAAGGGATGGGTGGCTTCTCAGACCCACCACCCACATAAGAAGCTCCTTCTGCGCATCTGGGTTGATATCTTTTTCCTGCTCTCTGGCCTGTAAAACTCCTTGAAGGGGAAGAAATGTTAAATGACATTTATGTCCTCAGAAAGCAACGTGATAATTTGTGCTGTGCAGTGGAGAGGGGATGCTGCCATATCATCATTAAATTAAGATGTGCAGGCCAGATGTGAAATCTTGATAACAAGCTTTATAGGGCAATGCAGCTTGGCTTGTAATTAGCTTCACAGGCAGAGCAAGGAGAGCTGCAGGCAGCCCAAAATGCCTCTGTGTCCTCAAATCATTATCTCACTCTGATTGCAGGTGCATTTGATCTTTGCACTTTGTGATCTCACCCTTGCTCATCCAGGTCTTCCATAAAGAGCACCCATGTACTGTGGGAAGTCCAGGCTGCTTAGAAACACAGAAGGTGTGATTTTGTCCATCCCACCACAGCCAAGCTTTGTTTTTGAGGGCATAACCTTGGGAAAGAAGGCATTTTGAATATTATTTTTCTTTCATTTTATTTTTAAGTCTGGTCATCTAGTTCTATCTCTTTTTCCTTGACTGAGCTGATAGACATACTCTGAATTTCTGTCGAACTTTTGGTGTCATAAAAAATAAAGGCAGTGTCTCAGGAAATGCAGGCAGGTATCTACACAACTTTTGTCCAGGCTCCCTGTGCACTGCTGCATCAGTCTCCAAATTTTTGATAGGTCAGGAAGTAGAGTCAGGTACTGGCAGAACAACACCTTGTCTATGTAAAACTAAGAAAAGGGGCAAAGTTTCCCAGACCAGAGGCAGACCCCTGGGCTGCTCCTCCTGCAGTGTGCCCAGGTCGGGAACCAACCCTCCTTGCTGTGTCTGGCAGCTCCCAGTCCCAGTGTTCTGAGTGTTTCCACTGAGGACCTTGCAGTCTAGCCTAGGTTTTGATGAACAGATCAGGACAGACCAAATGCCTTCAAAACTGGAGGGGTTTATGCTTTTGAAGATCATAGCCTCAGCTTTCCCCCCATGTTTTCCTGTGAAATGTAAACCAGTCCTGAAGGCTGCCAACAGGCCCTGGAGTTTTTTTGTTTGGGGCTTTAAAATGAAGGGAATGGCAAAAGATAATGAATTAANNGGGGAGGAGGGGGGGGGGGGGGGGGGGGGGTGTGGAAGACAAAAGAGAGTTAAGATACTGAAAAAGTTCATTCAATTATTAACTCATGTTCTCCTACATACAAGGAAAATACAGCATTGTCAGATCTGCTTATGAAAACCACAACATTGGACAAACCAGGAGCAAATCTGCACATCAACAGTATTTAAATGTAAGTTTTTCCTTTATCCTAACCCTTTAAGCACTGAAGAGCAGGGAACTGCTTTTAGCTTGTTTTCCTGTAAAAAAAGAGTTATCAGCACGGTTGCTAGCACTTAATGCCAAGCTATGGTTTTAAGGGTCTTGTTTATAATTTTGCCAAGTTTTCAGCATCAGGGCTGTTTTTTTGACTGTCTTTGGCTTGGCTTGCCACATTCAACCAGCTGGGATCACTGTGTATGCGTGTGTGGTCAAATTTACTGTGAACCGATTAGGTTATTAAACAAAATGAAATAAACATGTAAATCTTAAAAAACATCTTGGAATTGAGGTTTACTTCTATAGAAAGAATACAGATGGAAAAAGTAACATAAAATTAAAGACATTCCTAATGGCAGGCTTTTTTTTGTTGCCACTATTTTATTTTCAAGGAAACTAAATAGACTACACTTTTTAATAGAAAATGTCCTGCATCTCTAAGTAAAATATTGCATAGTAGAAAAGCTTGCTTTAAATAATTGTATTGCTGTATGCATTTGTGTCCTAAACCATGGAATCTAACATATTTAGGCAGGCAGAGAAACAGAAGGAAGCTTTTATTGATTTTCTTTTTTTTTTTTTTTTTCATCTTTTTGGCACCAAGATTCATCAGCTACAGTCTTAGCTGGTCAAGAGCAAATGCATCCCATAGATTTCAGCAGACTGACAGGGATCTGATATGATCTAATCTAATTGATCTGTGCATAAGAAAGCTTTTCTTTTCACGCCAGTTTTTTTGCTCAGCAAAAATGTGACTAAGAATGGCAGAGACCACCAGGAATAAAGGAAATATCCTTAGAATGTCAAGTCCAATTTTCTTTCGCTTCTTTTGGGTGGCCCATTAATGATTCAGATTTAATGAAGGGACTGGATTTTTAGTAGGACAGCATTATCAGAACATTAATTACTTGTGATTCCTGGTGTTCTGTAGAGGACAGGTCTTCTGCCCGGCAAGAATTTGAAACTGAAGGTCTGGCTTTATTCTGCTTCTAAAAAATAAATCCTCAACTTTCAAATTTCTCACTAAAGGGGGTTTCTAAATCCCTTTTGGTCTAGTTGTCACCTTTTAGTTTATTTTAAACTTAAAAAAAATTAAATGTTTTATTTTTATTTTTCTTTTAAAATTATTTTATGTATTGAATATTTTCTAATGAGTAGATGTATTTTAAAAGGAGAAAAAGAATTACTCTCAAAAGAAAAATCAAATTATTATATTAAAAATTGCTGAAATGAAGGTTTAAAAATTTCTCACAACTTAGCGTTTTGGCTTCTTCAAAATAAAACAGACCCAGCTGAGTCCGTAGCAGTCAAATACTTTCCTCTTTGCAGTTCCTATAGCCATGGATTAAGATTTTCTGGAAACTGATAAAGGTTGAGCCTTCTTTCTTTGGTAACATCTTTTTCTCTGTCTGCTCTGCCCCCCAGGGATCTCAAATTTCTTCCAAGATGTGGCCTTTCAAAGCAAGCCAGTGCTTTCAGTTCTCCCGTAACAGTTTTCTGGGATGTGAATTGTCCCAGTTATATTTTTACAGATTTCTACCTCAGTTCTGCTCTCTACTTTTCCTCCCAGATTTCCTATTTGCATCAGTGCTGTATGAAAACCTACTGCACTGTTTGTAAAAATATGTTTCTTTGGGGTTTTAAATGCTATCTTTTGGCCTATAAACGCCAATGATGGGCTCAGAAAACAACTTTGAGTCTAGTCTACATGGAAAGCCCTCCTTTACTTGTTGCCACCCAATAGAAGTGGGGACACCTTTCTTAATATTAAAGTATGATGGAATTAGAAAAGACTAAGCTGTTTTTGTCATGTATGGAATAACACATTCAAAGTTACTAGATTTTTTTTTAGGAAAAAAGGAAATATTAAATATCTTCATTTTTAACCATTGTTAATGTTGGATCTTATAAATACCATTAAGGGAAGTGCAGAAAATAGATATTAAATTTAATCTTGCTGAATACGGGGTTTGTTTATATGAGTTATCATCTGCAAATCCTTTGAAGATAATCTGTGGATCTCCAGCTTCTAATCTGTCTTCTTTTGTGTTCTTGCTGTGTACAATCTTATGTAGGTTGTTTGGTCAGAAGGTTAACAATTCTGACAAATATGTGTTGCTAAATATGTTGCCCTAGATAAATAGGAAAATACATAGCTCAAATTTTTATAGCAATTTTGATACAGATTTTTAATAGGAATATTTTTTTTTTAAAGGGAGAATATAAAATTTCTCTTGCTATTTCAGTCTGATGGAAAATAGCCTGGTGTGTCAAATATGTGTGTGAATTCTCTTTGAGTTATCTTGGACCTTGTAACCAGCCTTTGGTGGTTCTTTTGCCTTTCTCATTTTCTTTAAAAAAATATTTTAACACCTGACATTTCTGCTGCTTAGCCACTGAAACAGTGGTAACTTTTGAACTTTTTGATATGCCAGACAGAGGGAATTCCTTAAATTTCTTTAGTCTTCAAGTAATTTCATCGCTACCGTCTGTCTCAGAAAGATCTTAGATCTTAGCTATAGAAGTCAGAGTCCAGGAAAAGGAAAGAAGTAAAAGCCTGCACACTGGGCTTGAAACACATTGATGTCTTCATAGGTCTGAATCCCGTTTTCACTCTGGTATTGATCCAGCCTCATTTCCATAATGACCCCATTGCACATGCTTTTTCAAGAGGAATATCTTGAATATGAATACTTAAATGTGTGTGCAGGCTTCAGTAGCAATTGCAAACGAAAAATTCGGAACGGCATAATATGGAGAAAGGACTGTATTTTTTTCTGGAGAAAGTTAGCTCCCCCTTTCTTCAGCCTTGTATATGAATTCTGAGATCTTGCAACAATTCGGGAGTTATTTAAAACAGTCTCATTCTACTATTTGGTTTTGTTTTCATTCCTTCTTTTTCATAAAGTTTGTGCTGCTTTGTTCTCTGAGAACCGATTGCTCTACAGTGACAAAAAAACAGACACAAGTTTTAACAGGAAAAAATGATAAAACATATTTTAACAAGCGAGAGAATCTCTTGGGGAACCTGATCCCCTGAAATTTCTACGTTAAACTGGTCTGGATACATTTGTGTAAGTATCCATTCATCTCCCCAGTGAGTTGCACCCCCCAGGGAAGTCTCAAGAAGTGTAGCACATAGTCTGAAGGCCATTTTTGCCAGAACCTGAAGCCCAGTGATGCTAGTTTAGGATTTTGTTACAAATGCCAGTGCAGGTGCACAGGTCAGCATCTGCTGACAAATGGATTAATTTAACCTCAGTCAGTGTTATAGTTTTTCATTGGAACGCAACAAGCAGAGCTCTAATAGCTGTGTGTGGACTTGGTACAAGACGTGAGGAGCAAGGCTGTTATATCTAAAATCAGCTTTTGTATTTTAGGCTTGGTGGAAGCTAAAATTTATGGTGACATTCTGGGTGATTCAGGGCCACATAAATCAAAAGAGGGGATTTATTCCCCTAAGGTCAGGTATGCGCTTTGTGCTGTTCTGTCATGGGTTTCTCACTTATCAGGTCTGCTCTAGGAGAGACGTTTAAAAGTAAGACCTCTGAAATCATAAGCATGAAGAGTTTCTTTTCTTCTGGAAGAAACCAAGTGCTGTTTTCACTCCTGTTATGTCCATCAACAATGTATTTGGTATTCTCCATTACATATTCAGTGTCTAATGGACGAATCCATCCACATAGGACTAGAGTTGAAATTAAATACTTAAAGGCTTTCCAATTAATTATATTAGCTATCTAAACAATAATGCAATAATAGTATTTTCATGCAGCGATGAGCCATGTCGGTCATTTAGATTCAGGTCTGAGCAGAGAATTTATCTTATTTTGTTGTTTATCCTCTGTCCTCCCATTTCTCAGATTTGTGTTCCTGCAGAAAATAATCCTATGACAAACAACAGACCTAAATATACATAAATACAAATGTTCTTACTCCTAGAGACATCAAACTGTCTTTAGTCTCAAACAGATCTCTATTTCTTCTTTCCCTCCCCAGCTATCCATTCAGATAGATGGGTGTGGAAGAACTTACAGTAAACTTATTGTTCTGCAAAAATTACTGAGAATTGTGAAAAAACTGTCCTTGTAATTTAAAAAAGTGCTTTTCTCAGCCATTTGTGTTGTAAGCGTATGGAAGTGTGTATCTAGTTATTTCAGGGAACGGCAAAATGGTTGAGCCAATGTGGAGAATAGAAATTCCCACTTCTGCAAATCCAGAGTTAGTCTTGTGCAGTGTTGGTCGGATTCAGGATAGATTTGGTCCACATCTATTAAAAATTTTATTAAGAACAGCAACAGTTAATAACAATACCAGAAATGAGACCAAATATCTGCTTTCCCTGTTACCTCGTAACACATCCAGGAGGATGTCATGTCATTCCTGCAGCACAGAAGCAAAGCAGATCCATGGCAAAGGAAAATGCACACTGAAAATATCTATTTTACTGTTCTACTTTGTACCTAGTGACCCTGCCACGTATCAGACTCCTGCGGCCTCCATTGTCTCCTCCTCTGCTCCCCATTGTTCTCTTGCAATCTGAGATGGTGCACACAGCATGAGTTGATACTGTTCACTGCATGACATAATTTAGGTTAATCAGCATCAGTTACACCATCTGGAAAGGGAATAGCTTCTTAATACTACATCACTGGAGGCCTCAGCTCTCTGCATAAAGTGATCTTCCTTCAGTGAGGTCTACTGATAACTTAGCATGTGTCTAGCAGGAAGCTGGTAGCCACACTTCAGGGTTGGTTTTGTGGACTTAGAAAAGTTCAGAAGCCCTAAAGAACCATTTCCCTGATCAATGACCATCCTCTTCTCTTGAACTTCTTATTTTCAGTGTGATTCTGCTGCCCTACCTTACCGAGACCAAGCCGTTCTTTCCTCTCCCGCTCCCCTTGCAGAATTTATTTGACAGTCCTTATGTCACTTCATTTCATTAGTAGATTGGGATGGAAAGTTTATAAGATGGCAATAAAAGCAAACAGCTTATTACTTTCAGGCAGAACAGGGCTTGAAGTGATTTAAACAAGGAGGGATTTAGGCCCTGGCTCATGCACGTTATGCAGATGCTAAAATCATTATCACCATGTAAAAATATATCTACAAGTTTCCACTTTTGCATTTTCTCACTGTACTGTACTGTGGGCTGTGATGCCATTTTCCACCAATTAGGAAGCCCAGCAGCTGTTTCGTCTCTCCCTACACTCCCACCCAAACCTTTCCATGGTTTTTTATGCTGACTCTTGAGCTGCACTGGGTGTCTGCAGGAGGCCAGGCTGGCCTTTCCTCCTGAGCTCCCTCAGCAACTCACCACACTGCTGAGGGCTGAGTTGTCCCCACTGAAATAAGCCCACTCATCTCTGTGTTCCTCTCCCTATCTTCGTGGTGGTTTCTTAGGAGGGTTGCTTAATCAGTAGACTAAGTTAAAGGGAGTTGTGCAGCATGAGCAGTGGTACCGTTGCTAGTTATGGCTATTGTGGTGTGAGAATGACACATTGAGAGGAGAGGATTGCCACCTGGAGCAAGCACAGCTGAGGGACCTGCAGGACTGATGAAGCCTTGAATAACTGGTTGGAAAATGATGATGTTTTGCACAGATAATTATTTGCTTAGGGTTGCTTTTTTTGGGATGGGAGTATTAAAAATATTCTACTTTCTCCCTTGGTTTTCCTTTCATTGTGTCTACTTGTAAAATGGCATAGGAGACAGGAGGGAAAAAAGCCTTCTCAGTCCTCTTCCCTCCTTTTATTTTTTTTTCTTCAAAAAGTAAGAGAGAAAAATAAAATCAGTACTCAAAGGGAGAAGGGGCATTCAGAGAACAAAAAACTGGAATGAAAAATTCAAGCAGTTTAGTAATAATGCTGGAACAGTAACATTAAATGGAATTGTCTCTGTAGTGTCCTTTAGCTCTGGTTTCATAATTCTAGGTATGAAACAAAAGGTGCAGCTGCAACCACTGGATTTATTGTTCTATCAGTAAGATCGCCATAAGTTCAATTTTCAATAACATTGCTCCTGTTTTACCTGTAAAGTAATATATATTGTTAGCCCTGTAAGATGCTTATATCAGAGCCAAGCTGATGGTGCCCCTAAGGAACTGAAATGTGTTAGGTCTGTTTTGAATTGGAAAGGATGACAGAACTTTAAACACCTTCTGTGACAAAAATCACAGTATTTCTTGAAGTGAGTTCATTGCCTTGGAAAACTCTTGTATTTTGCAACTCTCTAATGAATCTTCCTACCATAGCTTGTCAAAATCTATGGTAAAAAAAAAGCACATAGGGAGAGTTTATCTCTCTAAAGATAGAAATGATGCCTGGAAAGGAATTCTTCCACTGTGATTTTAAAGGTGGTTTTAATTATCTGGGCAAGCATCCATTTAAAATTAGCTGGTATATCATCTAACTGTATCGTTGAAGAAAATGCTGTCACGTATCTGCAAAGTCACTGGTGGAACATCTTGCTAAGCACAGATTTGTGATTTGCACTCATGCATGACTTGCAGGGATGTTCTTCTATGAAGACATAAAGGAAAACAAGAGTAATGTATTGTTACACATATTTGTGGCACATGTATGATATACCTCTTTGTCACACTAAAATAGTACCTTAGGAGTTACTAAAATCAGGTCAACTTTTATTTTTCATTTACCATCCCTGTATTTCATTGAACAGAAGCTTTCTGTTAAACTGAAACAGATGATGTTTTAAACTAATACTAATTGATTCCATTCCTGGAGTTCACAGTGGTAGCAAGTAAAATAGCTCCCTGACCCTGCTGGTAAATTCAGATTTCAGACTATGCAGCGCATTTTGGCTTCTCTTTTCCTTTTGTGGTGTCCACACAACCCTATGTTGGTTCCCAGCATCACTCAGTGAACCACCATGCTGCTTAACACAGAGCGGCTTGGACCAGGATGCAGGAGGTACGGGTCAGGTTCCCAGCCTCACTGGGGAGACCTTGGGGAAGTTACTTCATCAGTGTTGGAGTTCCCCCTCAGTGCAATAAGGATAAATATTCATTGCCTCATATAAATGTAGAATGAAATCAGGGCTTTGTTACAGTGAGGCCTGTATAAGAGTCACCTCATATATCTCATTAATAACTGGGGTTCCCTGTTCTACAAGGAAAGGAATCAGGTGCTATTTCTTCTTTTCTCAGCTTCTGGTAATATAGCCTATAGTCAACAGTCCAAAAAATACCACTCAAACACTCTCAAAAGTGTAAGTTTTGGGGATGCTTGCCTTGGTCTGCAGAAAAGACCTATAATTCTTTCAGCTAATAACGTCATAAAAATGTGAACGATAATGCTGGGAACAAAATCTCCTTGTATTATTAAGGTAGAAAAGTCGAATGTCATGCTGAGAGCAAGTGCTTTGCACCCTCTAGGTGCTATGCACTTATGATGCAGTTTTTAAATCAGTGTCCCTTCAAAAGCCCCTGTGTTGGTGGGTGGCGTGAGCGGTCTTCCACCAACCCCTCATTCCCAGTCTGACTGTGGACTAACAGAGCACGACCAGCCCCATCCTTCTGCAGTGCATTTAGGATATGGCTGGGCCACCCTGTATTGAACAGCTTCTCTTTTAGAAGCTAGCCATGATCTGGAACAGCAGATACACAGCAATAATACAGAACTTCAGCAGGAGTATCAATAGAAGCTGGCAGTTTACTAGGAGCTGCCTGTATGGCTGTCCATGCATCCCTGAATCTTTCCATTTACATCCAAACTGGTAGTAACGATCTGCCTTCTATTGCAAGCCATATGCTCTTGAAGCTGTCTATATGTCCAGCTTTCCAAGCAGGGATCTTTAATGGAAACGTTCACAGCTTACTAGGAGCTCTGATGTCAAAACACGTGTCTCTGGAATTATGATGGGTATTTTTTTAACTATGCAGATTGAAACAGTTAAATGCTGGAATCAAGCACCACTGGCTATTTGTGACAAATATAAAGCAGACCTTAGCCAAGGAGATATCTTTGAAAAGGCTTGTTTTTGTTACTGTTACAAATGAATCCCCAAATTATTCTTCACTCCAGAAAGAGGAAAAAAAAAAATCTTTCCTTCATGTCTCCAACTTCACTCCACTTCCACATACACTTTTTAGCTCACAGCCTCAGGATCTACTTGAACTGATTTCTATATCAAAGACTGGAGGTTTCAATTAGAGATGTTCAATGAGAGAAAAAAAAAGCCTGGCCTTTATTTAAGACAGGTTCAAAAGAGAGGCATGAAAATAGGGGGACCGCAATGGGAGCATCTGTTGTTGCAGGTATCATATGCCTGTGGTAATTTCCTCTACTCAAGGAGTACATGGGGGCAAGAAAACACTTTGCCTCTTAGAAATGCAAAGTGGCTCATCTTTGGTCATGAAAGGGTTGTGTTCTGTTCGTTAGAGGAACCAAGCACCTTCCCCCGGGGAAACAAGTAACTTCTGCTGACCATGGGAGTGACTTTCCCAAAGGGCTGAATGGGCTGTTCCATCCCTGTAAGTCCACAGGAGTGGGACGCTGCTGGGAAAGGCTTGGAGGGGAGTACCATTAGGGTCAGGCAAGGAAGCACTAGGATATGCTATTGCAGTGCAGAGAGGCTTCTTTTCATATCACCCAACATCAGCCCTGTCACTTAGAGACCTCCCTTAGCCTCAAGGCTGCCTGAGATCCAACCACAAAGAATGGGTAGAGCCTTTTTGCTGGGTAATGAGGGAGCTTGGGTGATTACAGCCCCACCAGCCATGTCCACAGCGGGGTGGCACAAATCCTATTGAAAGCCTTCTAATTATATTATAACATTAGAGGCAATTAACTTCCCCTTTTCCACACGCAAAGATTTCATTGATGAGCCATTCCTATTTCCTTGATGCTCCCTTGGTGTTTGCCTTTTTTCTCTCCAGGACGGGGCCCAGATCAGGCCCTTTGATATTAAATACGTTTGGCTAGAAAGTTCCCAAATGGATCAAAACAATCTTGATCAGTGGAAAGTTTTTGACATGGATTTTACAGTGTGCACGTGTGCCTGAAGTGTTTCTTCTGTGCAACATTAAAATAGAGGGTTCATTTCACTTTAAGATCATAAAACATGAAGTTATTTAATAGGGCCCTTGGTTGGGTAATTACGAAGCAAAGGAGAAGCAGACAATCCGCCCAGGGGGTGTGTGTGTTTTTTCTTCAGTGGTGTTAAATACTATTTGGATTATTCACTGAATAAACATTAAATAATGTAATTTGGAAACCAGGTCCCATTAGGGATTTAAATGCATAGTCTGTCACTGGTAAAGGATTAAGATATTAGTGTATTAATGTAATATGAAAAGCTGTGGATTCCTTCTGTGTTGTTTAAGTGCTTTCTCATCAAACATGTCCGAGTAGGTTGATTTTTTTTTTAGTTGCTTGTTTCATGCTGTAATGAAAGAGAGGATGGATATAGCCTAGTGTATTAGTTTGCCTGCTTAGCCTGAAACTCTACAAAACAGAGCCCATAGGTCTAATCCACCATAGTCTGAGATTGGAGGAATGTGGCAGACCCAAATCTTCACCTTTGAAAAGGACCCGTCATGCTTTGGTGTGTAAAACTCCCTTTTGCTGCATCTCCCTTCTCTACTCCTACTCCTTTCCCTAGTGCCACATAAATAATGCTTTATGCTTTTGACATTTCTGCTGCATTTCATCTTAGCGGTTTCCTGGACAAGATGCTTCTACAAGGTACAAACAATGATGAGTAGATGTGGCTTTTCAGAGATTCAAAGGCTTTTGAGTCTGATCAATCCTTTAACAAGGCCAAGACTGGAAGGGAGGTTAAGAGGCCCTGGATGACACTTCAGAAGTTTTGGGACCTTCTTCACCCACGGCCCATTTTGGAAAAGGGTGTTGTATGAGTTCAATGTGTGACTCTCTTTCTATCCCTGTGCAGAAGTGAACAATTGACTGTGTTTATGCTGTTAGAGGTGGAAAACACAGCTTGATTTCACTGTATATACTAGCATTTAGAATCATAGAATTTTCAGGTTTGGAAGGGACCTTAGAGATCATCTAGTTCCAACCCCCCTGCCATGGGCAGAGACACTAGATCAGGTTGCTCAGAGCCCCATCCAGCCTGGCCTTAAAAACTTCCAGGGATGGGGCTTCCACCACCTCTCTGGGCAACCTGTTCCAGTGTCTCACCACCCTCATGGTGAAGAACTTCTTCCACACATCTAACCTGAATCTACACACCTCTAGTTTTGATCCATTCCCCTTAGTCCTATCACTACCTGACATACTAAAAAGTCCCTCACCGGCTTT